>JAJEJH010000067.1:652807-1185661 GCA_026122585.1 Anacardium occidentale | reverse complement strand
CAAACTAGGGACAAATCTCGCCAAGGCATTAAACCTTACTGAACTAGGCCCCTGAACCAATTCAATGAACTCTTGGGCCTTTGAATACATCAACTCTGAACCCCGGTACTCGGCATCAAATAGCCGTTTGAATTCTGCCCAGGTCATCTGCTGCTCAGGGATGGTAGCCCTAGCTAGGCCCCACCACACCTTGGCATCGCCTCGGAGATGGAATGTCGCAAATCTGACCTTCTCTTTCTCTGATAACGTGAAGAGACCCATGCTACTTTCCACTGACTCAATCCACTCTTCTGCCACTGCAGGATCTTTGGACCCACTGAACTTCATTGGCTGATACGGTCCTGGCAGATGGTAGATTGGATGAAGTCTACCTGATGAGCTTGTACCCACTGTCTCTGTACTAGTAGCCTGACTATGCTCTCTGTACTCTGCTGGATACTGATATCCTTCTCTGACAGGCTGAGGCTGAAACTGATAACCCTCTCTGGCAGGCTGAAACTGAAACGGATAAGCCTCTCTGGCTGCCTGAGGTACTGAGTAATACTGAGACTGAGGCTGAGGGTAATACTGCTGCTGATATTCTGGCTGAGGCTGAAACTGAAACTGAAACTGAGACTGAAAGTGTGGCTGATACTGTGACTGAAACTGTGGCTGTGCTGGAAACTGATAAGCTGAATACTGAGGGGGATTAATGTTGGCTGGCTCTGGCACATTTCCCACACCAGCTTGCTGTAAACTCTCTCTGACAACATCCCCAATCATCTCTCTGAGCTGATCTGGTCTGATTGGCACATGGGAGGAACTCTGAGATCGCCGCCCCTCACTGACACTCATGGGACGGACAGGGGGACTACTACTGGCTTCGTCTATGTATCTAGGAACATAGGCTTCTCTATCTATAGCATCACAAGCAAAGGGGGTTAGAAACACAAACATAACAAAAGCTGGAAAAGAAATACCTGACTGGTGCTGTGAGGAGGGTCTGGATGATGGCTGCGAAGGAGAGAAAGCAACACCACACACTTACAACTCAATCTCTACTGAAAATGGCACAGAGAAACGCTCTGATACCAACAATGTAGGACCCGCCGCCCCGAGTACCCCTGCTGCTGAAAGAAACTAATCTTTTATTCAATAAACTGGAACTTGGGTACCCGAGACGGGAATCCTACGAAAAAGTAAAACTACTATACTACTGCTGATCTAATTTACACTGCAAGCGGAAGCTGAAACTGAAATATACAATGAGCCCAATGGCTTTCATACATATGTGACTGCTCTGTACAACTGTTTTACATCTGAGTACATATACATTTGCAAAACGTACAAGTACAAGACCTCACAGGTCCAACTGAAAATAAAATACAAACTGGAGAGTGTGTGTGGGGTCCTCCTCGCCAGCCTCAATCCACCCGCTCCTCGCCAGCAGCAAACTGACCTGAAAAGGAAGGAAGAAGGAAAGGGATGAGTGATAAAGATCACCCAGTAAGCATTCCTTACTTCCCTCAACCCACGCAAGCAGCAAACAAGGGCATGCATACCTGATCGGCCCTATTCATGCATCTAATCGCTTGCTGGCACTGAATCTGATTTATCTGATTACTGCTGTTATCTGATTATTCTGTTTTCTGGTTACTGATTTCTGATTTATGCATGTCAATATGAATATATGAAATGACATGCTGAGCTGGAATCTGAAAATGACTGATGATGCATGTATCTGAGCATCTAACTAAATGTACCCGAAGGTACCGCTGTGCTGATCAGGCTGATGAACACAGGGATTCGGCATCCTGGCCAAGTGGGCTGAAAATTCTAGCTACTGGCTAGAAAACTGGAAACTGATCTGCTGATATACTGCTGAGCTGACTGACTGGTGTCAGAAAGCTGGGTCCCACAGATGCCCCCTCGAGTTCACCCCAAAACTGAAACCCATAGATTGGGTTCTGACTGCTGAAAACTATTGAATTCAGATTCCCTGGATCCTCATTCAGACTATATGCTATGCTCTGAATGCATATGCTGCTATTCTTAACTGAATTCTGAATTATCTGATGTCTGATTGCCTTTGGATGGATTACCAAACCTTTAATAAATCAATTTCTGAATTTCTGGAAGAAACTGGCTGACACACGGCCGTGCAAGGAAAGCACACGGTCGTGTAGCACACACACACGGCCGTGCAGGCAAAGGCACACGGGCGTGTGCCCCAGCACACGGGACCGTGTGCTGGTCGTGCGTCTGGGCGTGTGTGCTTCTGGAATTCTGGCCATTTCATGCAATAAATGGGACACACGGCCGTGTCCCTCAGGACACACGGTCGTGTCCCTGCGTTTTCCTGCCCGTGTGCACGAAGTGCACACGGCCGTGTCCTTGCAGAAACAAGGGCACACGGGCGTGCTCTTGCGGGCACACGGTCGTGTGTCTTGCTCTGCTCAGACATGGCTCGCCTGAAACGCGCTGGAAACCAACTGATTCTCAACCAAACTGAAATTAACTGGAAATATGCATAAATGGCACTTCTAATAACACATATCAATCATCAATCTCAACATCCATCCACTGTTACTGATTCCACCATTAACACATCAAGTTTTCTCACACTACACACACACAGCAAAGCATGCATGGTTCTGGGTGGAAAATAAGCATGGCAATCAACATATAATCATCATCTCATCATCATACATACATACAAGCATAGCATCTCAAGCTAGGAATGGAAACTCACATTTCCATCCACATCAAACAAGCTGGAAAACTGAATGAGAGAGTAAGAAACACTTACCTCTCGACATGGCTGCTGGAAGCTTAAACTCAAGCTATTCTCTCTGATCTCTGGCTGGATTGGGAGCTGCTGGAAGCTGGACTTCTCTCCTAGGGCTGGAAGCTGCTGAAAAGGAGAAGAAAGCTGGCTAAAATGGGTGAGAAAATGAAAGTCTCCCGTCTCTCTCTTTCTTTAATCCCACCTGCACGGGCGTGCAGGCTTGGCGCACGGGAGTGCACCTGGGAAAATGGATGAAATCCATTTCCCGCGCTTCGCATGATTAAAACCTCCCTAAAGGCATCATACGAAGGCCACACTGCTCTGGAAAATTACTAACTCACCCCTGAATTCTGATAAACTCCCAATCTATCTCTGAATTCTATTTCTAACCCCAAAACTCTACCCCTAAGGGCTTTTCTAAAACTGGGATGCTACAAATATGAACTCAAAAAGGTTGACTATGCATAAGAGTCTTTGCTAGAAGCTTGTGCATGAGTGTGACTGAATAGGGATAAGCATGGTCATGCATCCGATGTTTATCCAATCTTGTGATTATGTAACGATTTGAATTTTAAGCTAACAAATAAGAATTTTGGATAATCATCCACCTAGGATAATGCGCAACCATGCACAATCATGATTAGACCAAATCATCTATATAAATTGGATTTGATCCTATTCAAATCTAATATGATAAACATCATGAATACTCTCTATGTGGGATAATGCATAACCTTGCACAATCGTGACAAAGCCAGAGCATCCATTTTAAGTTTCAACCTTATTTGATCGGATAGGATAAGTCTTCCATGAGCCTTTCCCTTAAGATTTAGGTCAATTTACACTTCAAAACATGTTGAGTTTAGACATTTCTCATGACTCGAAATCAACTATTTGAACATAAATCTGATTTATCTCAACTAATCAAATTATCTTTGAGGTTGGTCAACTCTTTTTGTGTGTGACTCATAAACTCTCCAATGAGTTGATAATGCACAAATTCATAATAAATCTTATCCTCGACATCCATCAATACACAAACCAAGAGTGGACTCTAGCAAGACTTCATGGTCACCCGATTATTGAAATATCAATGTTTATACTCATAACTTTTTATTAATACGGTTACTCATACAATTTGATCATTTTATCATAATATATTTTTTAAAGCTAAGACGTAAAAGTAATGTCTACCTTTGTAGGTTCTGATTATTATTGACTGATGTTTACATCAACAACTAAACTACATTGGATTGGACAACCTGATCCCACTTTGATCACAAATTTCAAGTAGTTATTGACATACATCAATATAAGTTTATCAGAGATATATACTTTCATTATTGGAAATGACGAATCCTTTATTGGTGTCTTGATATAACCAATTGTCACATTTATCGTAACCCTTTTATGGTGACATATTGAATGTTATCAAACTATATTGATTATTACACAAGACGGTCTGATGACCTCAAATTTAAGAATCACATAGACCCTATATGCTAAAAGGATATGTTCCATAAATATTGGAGCAATCATCCATATAGAATTCTCTAGGTGGGTCAATTCGATGGATGTACCTACGATGTGCACCAATGTGTTATACCAAACTATTGGCAAACAGTTTCGATGTGTGTAAATTGTTGCTACCTTTTGGTGAAGGTATTCAATACTATAATAGTTTTAATTGTATTACTTGTGTCATTAGTCATCGTATTATTATAATTGTGGACGATTTTAGTATGACTATCATTATACACATAGGGTTCGCACAATTAATCATCTAATACCCTCGTCACGGTTCTATCATTCCAAGAACATGAATTAGCAATAAACTTATATCATTGTAAGGATTTACTCTTCAACACCAACTTTATCAAAAATTTTAGTCTTAACCAATTCGTTGACTATCTCCTCTTGTATCTGAGTAAGTTTAATGTCAATTAGAGATAAATTCAATTTTAAGTTTAGACTGAATGAACTGAGCATTTGAATTTGAGTTGGATAGAATTAAATCAATAGTTAAATTATTTTTAGTTGAGTTTGGGTCTCAAATTGTTGATCTTAAATCGATTTTGAACTCTCTTTTAAATTAAAATCGATCTTGAGATGAATCTTATTGGAACTCAATTCGGATTAAATCCAACTCTAATCTTAACCAATAATGTAGGCCAAACATCGCATAGAGTCACATGACATACACATCATACATAATTCTCATATACGTACAAATTTGATGTTTAAATATTATATGTGAAATGAATAATGTTATATATACTTATAACAAGTATCAATTTAGGTCCAATGATGATATGTCACTATATGATTAGATAATTTTGAATTAAAAATAAAATAATACTTAAACACATGATGATGAATCATCGTTAATATTCAAATTAATACTCATTATAAATATGTATAACATTAATTATATGAAATGATCTCGAAGAATTTAACTTACCTCCCCAATCCATTTATTTTTCACACCTGTTTGTCCTCGTTATTTTGGTGAAACGTGAAGCTAAGGTTGAATTTGAATTGAGCTAAGCTCGGACATGGATCAACTCAAATTTGTCTTGAATCTATTGCAATCAACTCAAATAAGCTGGTCGAATACATCATCGAAAGGATGGTAGATGAGATGAATAGTATTATCGTCAAATAAATAATGTTATTAACAAGACAAATAGTATTACTGATAAGACGAATACTATCACCAAAGATGAATTTGAGCCAAATTTGAATCAAATTATTCAACTGAAACTTTAGCTTAAATTTGATTTAAGTCAAGTGGTAATATAAATTGAGTTAGCTCAGTTTGACCCTAAAACTTGGAGGTTCATATGTTCATCTCACATGGGTGGGCCCTGATTTTTAATATCTTATTTATTTTTTCTATTTTGTATGTGTGTGGCCAAGTTTATAATAAAATTAAATAAATTTGAAATCAAAATCAAAAATAAAATTTTAGGGATGAGTTTGAAATGATATTGATTGTGTTCGAATTTATGTTTAATTTAAGCAGATCGAACTCAAATTAAATATTCAGATTGACAATTTAGCTTAACTTTGAGAGCTCGTAGGCGTACAAAGATTTTTTTTTTATTTTAGAATTTTTGTTTAGAACGAAGGATTGAATATTTATGGAATAATTTAAAAAATTTTGAATTATTAAAATGATAT
This sequence comes from Anacardium occidentale, assembly GCA_026122585.1. Classification (NCBI taxonomy): domain Eukaryota; kingdom Viridiplantae; phylum Streptophyta; class Magnoliopsida; order Sapindales; family Anacardiaceae; genus Anacardium; species Anacardium occidentale. The sequence goes on along the minus strand of JAJEJH010000067.1, from coordinate 1,179,711 downwards.
AATTATAAGTAATAATTATAATTTAAAATCAAAATCAAATCCTATATAATAAGGATTAAGACTCTTTTTATATTTTTTAATCATAATCTGGTCCCACGTATGTATGTGTAGTATCTAAATGGGGCGGTCACGATGCAACTAGAAAATCCAAAAATAAAGAGATCTGATCTTGTCTGGGCCTTGTGGGGCACTTACAGCCGTTGATCCAGGGAGACATGCATGACCATAGATTTGGTGCTTGGTGTCTTCGGATCTTAGTTGTATGGATTACAAATTTATTTTAAATTAGAATTATATTAAAATATCTCAACATTAACTTGATTTAAATTATATATAAATTAACTCCATGAAATTTAAATTGACACGAAAATCTTTCATTATTTTTACTTTTTTTAAGTGCTTTTAATGTATCAAATTATTCTTTAAATTACTTTAATTATTATTAACAAAATATTCAATATAATGTTTTATTGTATTTATAAAATATTTTGAAAAATCATTTAATAAAATATTTTATAACATATCACTAAATCTTATGGCCAGAGGACATATCCCCCACCCAAGATTTGCTCAAAAGATCCTTTAACTTTTAAAAACATAAACAAATATTTGTTGATCAAAATTAACGTTTAAGTCTAATGATAAACAATTAAAAATTAACGATAAAAAAGATATTTTCATTTTTTTGACAAAAATCATTTTATAAGTAATAAAATAATAAAATAAATTTTATAAAAATAATTAAAATATTAAAAATAAATAATATAAATATTTAAAAATATAAATAAAAAATAAAAGAAGCAACTACTATTGCCGGTGGTAGTGGCTATTGTTAAATGAACCAGGAGGTCAAAAATTACTTTCTGGTTCATAGGACGACCAAATTTAATAGTTTCGTTTAGTAGAGGAGGTCAAATCAACCTCTTTTGTTTTTGGTAGAAGTGGCCATTACTGTGGTCGGGAATGGCCGGTGGTTGTGGGAGCCGTTAAATGAATTAAGAGGTCAAAAACGACTTTCTAGTTCATAGAACAGTCAAATCTAGTCGTCCAGTTTGACAGAGGAGGTCAAATCGACCTTTTTTATTTTTGGTAGAGGCAACCACAACTGTGGTTAGTAACAACTGAAAATGGTCGGTCTTGGCCCCATCAACCATTTTCAGCCATAGTTAATGGCCACCTCCATCGCCTCTTCTACTAAATGAGACAACCATTTAATTAGGAGGTTATTTTTAGCTTCTTAATTTGTTTATCAATAGTCATCGCTATTGGCAATAGTGACTTTTTTTTAATATTTTTATATTTTTAATTGACTATAAAATTATATTTTTATTTATTTATTTTTTGTAAGGATGGTTATTTAGTTATTTTATCAAAAGAGTTATAAAAAGTGGATGAAAAATGGTCAATAAGTATGGCGAGGATTTTGTCTTTTCAACAAATCTTAAGTGGGAACAAGTTCTTTGATCGCATCTTAGTGGCAAAGTCTCATTCTAACGATCTAAAAATAAAATAAAAATTTTAATTAAATACTTAAAATAGTTGGACAAACTCAAACTCGATTTGGTAAATAAAGAGTCAAACTTCACGATCTTAGTGAATACAAATGCGAGGTTTAACAAACCAAATTGATCATTTTTACAAGTTTCTTAACAAACTTCCTAACAAATTTTTTAAAATAAGTTATCCAAACGAAATTTGTTTTGATATATATTAGTAAAAAAATAATATCGTTTTAACTAATTTAAATCAAAATTTTCAAGCTTATAAGCTTGACTAATCAAACATTTTTAAAACTCGAACTTAAACTTAAATTTGATAATATTAAAATTATAAATTCAAATAAATTTGATTTGAACCTAACTCTAATACAATTGCACAAAAAAATGTTTTGGACTTGTCTTTGTTTAAGATATACAGGGCCCAATTGCCTAAATGATTAATCAATAAATGGTCCCTAATCCAACGGCTCTAATAATTGCATCAATCCATTACTCAATTATTCATCATAAAGTTTTAGGGCCCCAATTTTTAAAAGTTCAGACGCATCCCACTGGGACCCTCCATTTTTGTCTGATAATCAGATCCACCCCTTGGGCCTACTTTTTGATGGTCATGATTTAGCTTTTCGGTGTTGAATAGTTACAGAGAAGACTCTCTTTCATTATCACGATTTTAGGGTTTTTCTTATTTTTTAACTTAATAAAAACTATTATTATATTATCGAATAGATAATTTATCAATAATTAATGTACATAATTTTATAATAACATAAAATTATAATAATAACAATGAGAGTCAATGTGAAATAAACAAAATACAAAAAAAATAAATATAAAATTAAATTATTTTTAAAATAAATTTAAATTTTAACATATCGATCTTTACTTATTTAGAAGAGTCAATCTTAAATGGAAATTTGATCGAACTTTTTCTGAATTAAATATTTAATATTTGCAATATTTTATTGGTATTTATTTATCATTTTACATTATAACGATAAGAAAAAATAATATTTAAAAAATAAAAATATTAAATTTAAGTCCAAGAGGGGCACAAAATTAGAGAAATAAGCAAGGATACACCAGAAAAAACCCCCACAAACCATCACTTCGATTGCGAAACATCATTAATGACAACCTGACCTGAAAAAAAAAAAAAATCTTAAATTAAATCAAATTATTTTATAATTTAAATTTAAATTACATTAAATTGAAATTTTATAATTTAGTATATTTTAATTTACTGTTTGATTTTATAAAAACAAAATGCAGTATTATTAATAAAAAAATAATTTTTAATAATATTTTTAATATTTTATTTATTAATTTTTTAAAATTGTAATTATCTCTAATATGAACATAATATTTAATTCATATTTAATATAATTTATAGTTATTAAATTGTAATAGTAAGTAGAGTTAGATTTAAATTGAATTTGATCGAGTTCAAAATAAATTTGGTTCAAATGAGTTTAAATTTATAATTTCAATATTATCGAATTCAAGTTTTTAGAAGTTTGGTTCGTCAAGTCTGTGAACTTAAAAATTTTGATCTAAATCGACTAAAATTATTTTGTTTTACCAACATACGAATCAAAATAATGATGTTTTAGTAATATTTTAAAAAATTCTTTAAAAATTTCAGTAGACTCATTAAATCTCAGAGCTTCGCTCGATTTAAATTCAATTTGGCTCAAATCCAATTTTAGCTATAAATTTTTTATTTTATAATCATCTTTTAAATATTTTTCAAAAATATTTCATATTATTATATATTTTTTATAATTTATAGACTTATTTTATATGAAAAGATTAAAAAATATCATTTGAACTCAAATCCAAAACTTGACTTTTGAACCGTTCGATTCGGTTTTAAGGTTGCGATCTTCAATCTCAGCCGTTTAATGCCGACAAACCTTGGTAGTTTTTCCCATGATCAAACGGCTCTTAATCGAGCTATAACTTACAAAAAAAGCACTAACACTGTAGAGGACCTGACTTAAACTAGACAAAATGGACGACAACCAAGTACATTGAAATGAAGTGAGAACTGATCCCAAAGCCTCTTACTCTTGAAGTATTTCAAGTAAGGAGCCAAACCCAGAAAGTAAAATTTGATCTTTGGGGGAAGAAAGTGAGATCTAAGCCTCTAAAAAGCGGTACCTTTTTTGGGGTTTTAACTCTTTGACACTTTTGGTTAAGATTCTTAACTTGTATTAATGTCTCAAGCTTCAAAACACTGTACTTCTTTATGTAATTTTCTGACGACTTGCATTGTGGGGTATCCATTTCTTGAGATCAAAGTTTGTTTCTTTTTGTCTTTTGATAATTTGTTTTTATTGTAGCAGGTGATTTGAATTGAAAATGGTTGATGCTTGTTGAGTTGAATTTGAGAGAGTGAGAGAGTTGGAATGGCGGGTGAGATTGAAGAGCCTTTCAGCCTTAGTTTTCAGGTACTCGATTAATTTGTTTAGGATCTGAATTGGCTTTTATGTTTATGTTCATTTTTTCTTGGCGGGTTTGCTTGTGTTGCTTGCTGCTTATTATATAGTTTGAGATCATGTTTTCATTATGATGAATGATTTTATACTCTTTTTGGTTGCATTGGCTATACAAAGAGATCTAGTCTTTTTTAGGAATCTGCAATAGTTGTTTGACCAAAAGGTCCAAAAGAGATAGGGGAGAAGAACAGTGAGTTGTAGTGTGTTTTGTTTATCTTCAACAGTGAAATTTTCTTAAAGTTTTTGTTGCATATCATAATTGTAGTTAGACTTTTTCATTCATTTGCACTGAAATATATACTTTCTTTGAGTGCTTTTCGGTTTCGGCTTCAATGAGATTTTTTTTCATGATTGATCTGTTCATTATATGACATATAGACCAAGGAGTTCACAATCTTTATTTATCTCTGTTTGAGGATATCTTTCTTGTCTTGTGGTTTTTTCTATCTTGAAATCTGTATCTAGATCTTTATCTTTAATTAGATAAGATTAGTAATCACTTTGCCATTTGATCTTTGCAACTCTCTTTGAATCTTTATAATCGATAATGCAAAAATGTGACTTCGAATATTATTAATGAGTTACCATGTCCTTAAAACATAGTTAGAGGCAACACAAGGGGATAAGACTCAAAGAGGTGGTCTTTCCAAATTTAATTGAATTAGCTGATGTATTTGTAATCATTCAAGATTGATTTCTGAACTATAATTGCATCTTAATAGGGTTGTGCAGTTTGAAAGTTGATTATTATCTTTAGACTTGCACTGTTATACTTATAATGCACACACATGTTATTGTACGCTTCCATTTTATTAGTTGTTTGGTTATTCACTTAGTTCTTCCCTCTGAACTGGGCAGACAGGTTCTTTGCACTCTGGTTCTATATCGTTTGGAAGATTTGAAAACGAACCCTTATCTTGGGAAAGGAAATCTTCTTTTTCACACAATAGGTATCTTGAAGAGGTTGAGAAATGCTCAAAACCCGGTTCAGTCATTGAAAAGAAGGCCTATTTTGAAGCTTACTTCAAGCAGAAGGCTCTTCTGCTTCAGGGTTCGTCTGAGTGCCAAAATGCAAATGAAGACCAAACTGGCAAAAATGATGTCTTTGAGAATGAGGGTTATAGAGATGGATATGAAAAGGTTGCTGAAGGTGGTGGTTGTGATCAGTTTGACAGGACTGCTTTTGAGAATGTGGATGTGCATTATATAGGAGATCTTAATGATAATGAGGAGAGCCACGACCATCACTTTGATGAGATTGTCTTGGAGGCTGCAAACTGGAGACAGGATTTTGACAATGGAAATGAAAAGAGCCAGTTTGATTTTGCTAATGGAACTAGCCAATTCTTTGATGAGAGCCCCAAAGGTTCAAAATATTGTGGAGAGCTTGATGTAATGGAATGTGAAAGAGAAGATCCTTCTGTTTTGCCTGCTGAATGTCCAATGGGAGCTTCTTTGGCAAATGCTGATGGTTTGTTCAACATTACCACTGAAGATGTTAAATCCCTGGAAACATTTCAAACTAGAACTTTCTGCGACAAGTCACTCCCAAGTAATGATGAAGCTGAGATAGAGCTACGAAAGAACTCTAATAATGTAGTTGATATAAGTGAATCTTCTAAAGCCTTCAGCCTATCCCCCAAGAATGGAACCACCAAGAAAATTGGTAAATCTAGTTCTGAAAATAGGAAAAATCTTTCTTCAAGGGTATGGATTCCTATTTTCTCGTGAACACTCTTTAATCATGATAGTTACGACATTATTATAAGCTCTCTATCTAAAAAAATGAAATATTTATAGTCTAGAAAGTGGCTTGTAATATATATTGTTTCATATGGAAGGTACAACCATGCATCATGCCACAATATCCAACTTATAATTGTCTTAAGGTATCTTTCTGTGTGTTTCACACTTGCTTTCCTTCTTCCAGACTAGGGTTCCCATGGAAAATAAGTCTGTTAAGTCTAAACTGAACTCTCAGAGCCATGTCCAAAAACAAATTTCTGTCGAGACTTCAAAAACTGCTGCAAAGAACCAGAACAGAATGGAAAAAGATAGTCCAGGGAGGATGAAAGCAGAAAAGCAGTCATTAAGATCATCCACTCCAGTTATACGTTCGTCACAGAGATCTCCTAAGACTCAGGTTTGCTTTTAAAATATGACTTAAAATATCAGTTTTAGTCTTCTATATGAGACACTGCCCCTTTCCTTCAAATTTGCAGTTAATAGTTTGTCAAATATTTATTTGCTAATACCTTGGTTCTTTTTTGAGAAAGGAACCTGAAAGTACAGCTTCAAAATCAAAGGTTGAGAGTAAGAGGTAATTGGTGTTTTTATGTTGACAGCAAACTTGTACATTCCATCAGTGAGACTTATCGCTTTCTTTTATCAGGGAAAAAGATGTGATGAGAGCCAAGAAAGTAGTTGAGTCCCAACCTTCTGCGACAAAGAAGATCGATCCTAGAGGTCACAAAATCCAAAATAGGTCGGTTATCGACATAACTGCTGTATCTTTCATAATGTCAATGTATTAACTGTCATTATTCTGATGTGGATCATCTGCTATTCAGTCCTAAGCAGACTGCTGCCAAATCAAGTAAGCCAGTCATGAGGCCAAATTCTGCAGCATTCAGTTTCAAAAGCGATGAACACGAAGAAAGGAGGAAAGAGGCAAGCAAGCCTAACTTTATTGCAATTCAGACTTTTTTTAGAATCAATTTTAAGTGTCTTACTGCTTGTGATTTATCCATTTCAGTTTGACATAAAGTTGGAGAAAAAAATGCTTGCTATGGAGGCTGAAATGAATCAGATACGGGCAAAAACACAGGTATTGAGATCATCCAATGATGAGGATTTAATACTGCAAATAAAATAAATTATTTTTTTACAGCAGCAACTTCATTATCTTAAAAGAAATTGATTCAGTATATTTCAGATGACAAAATCTAATTGTCTTGGACAAAAGAGGATTGTCCTTTCTTTTTAAAATCGGTATGGTTTGAATAACTGTTATTTCAGGAAAAGACTCAGGCTGAAACTAGACAATTTCAGAGAAGCCTTAATTTCAAAGCAACGCCGACGCCTTCTTTCTACCAAGCCACTGCACTGCCTGGATCCAATGGAAACAAGGTACACCATGGAGCTAGGGTTGAAATTCTTGTCATCAGTAAATAAAACAGCCATATAGCACTTATTCTTTGTCATGGACCTGTAGAATAATATTCCGTGTGAAGAAAAAACTGACTGATAGATTATATGCAACCAAAGATTTAAACCCTTCTTCAGTCCTTTTTTTTTTTTTAAAAAAATTTTAGGCACCAGCTAAAGTATGGCATCAGTCGACAAGTCCAGTGACTAAAAGTACTGCAAGATCACCAATGCTTTCCAAGGCCAGGAAAGACACAGGCCTTGCCATGAGTGAGTTGGTAAATGTTGCTGATAAACCTGAATCCTCAGAAGCATCAAATTCCTCTACAACTGAGCTCTCTGAAGTCTCTTCAGCTCCCCAAAGCCACAGCAGCATTCATCAAGATGCCAGAATGAAAAACAGGAACACAGAGCGGGAACAGCGAGAGAAAGAGAGGAGTCTGAGTTTGCAGAAATATCAAGTATCAGAGAACAGTAAGGCAACAAAAGACCACAGAAGTGAGGTGAAACCAAAAGTGGGAGCTCGCAGAAATAACAATGAGGCAATGAGGAAGAGTGTAACAGATGGTGGTATCAACAGCAGTTCCAGAATAGGTCATCTAGCAGTCGGAGTAGCTTCTTGAACAAAGTGAGCCTATACTTTCACACATTCGCAGACTACCTTGAGAAGTTACTGTGGCCAGTATCAGCAAAATCCAATGGTTATGAAACAAAAGTAATTGCAAACCCAAAGCTTCACTAGTGGGATTCAATATTTTGCATGTTTTTTTGAGCATCGCATTGATGAAAAATCATTTGAGGGTTGCATTTCATGCTTGTAACTCAGTTTTTCCAAGTAATTTATGTATGCAGAATGCAATGTGACATGTAGCTGAATAGAGAATAAGGGTGGCATTTGAGATGGAAATTTTCTCCTCCCCACCAAATATATGGAACTTCATTCATCAATAGAAGACTGTAAGCTGTAATGTATTCACTCTCTAACATGTACTAACACATATCGCTTTAATTTGTCATAAACTGTGATCCTTGAAACAGAATGTTGTTGGAATACCTTGTACAGTTACTCAATTAGCATGTAGGGATGAATTTTGATTCAAGTTGCTCGTGTTTGGTTTGAACGAGTTGAGTTGAGTTAAAAAAATTTTAGTTCATCGATCTTGAGCCGAACTTGAGACCGACGCCTCACTATCATTGTTTCACTGAGGGTGGATTTGATCCAAGCTGGTTTGGATCGAATCCATGATTCAGTTTGAACAAGATGATATCGAACTTGACCTCTAGCTTGATAGTTTAAATTGAGATCGATTTATTTGTTTATCTAATGATTCTATTCATTCTATCGGTGACACTAGTTTCTCTTTGACGATATTGTTTATCTTACTAACGACCCTCCAATGATATTGTGCACTAGCTCGGACAAGTTCAACCTAGGTATTATGTTTCAGTTTGAGCTCAAGTTGACATTAGACTCAGTTCGAAAGTTCGAATAGAATCCATCCATAATAACTGTTTATTATTTTATTTTAAAAACATATATCCTATAATATAATACAGATATAAAAAATTAAAATTTTAATATATGAAATGGTACGTGATTTGACTATCATATTGAGTCTACGAACAGTAAGGGGTTTTTAATATACATAAGGGGATAAATTATAATTCCCATATTAAAAGTTTATAAGAAATTTATCGAATCGAATTTAAACATCTTTTAACTCAATTTTAGCTCAAATAAAAAATAGTTTAATTCGAGTTTAACTAAAATTGAAAGTGCTTTGAATTCAACTCAAATAAAAATGATTAAGATTGAGTTTGGTTCAAATTCGATTCGATTTTATTGTTTAAATCTATAACTCAGATTTGTAGTTCGAATTCATAATTTATTTACAAAACGATATATTTTTATCTAATAATGAGTGACAATCCGATATCATTTTGATAATTATTTAACATAATTTAAATTAAATTATAAACTAAATTCAAATCAAATTGAGCCATCCACCCAACTTACGAGTTAGACCAATTAATTCTCTCTAACTTGAATTTGGTTCAATTTAAAAAATTAATCAAATCTCATAATTCAAACTCAGTTTGAATATGGTTTAGTTTAAAAAAGTAATCAAATTTCTTAATTTAAACTCAATTCAAATTTGAATCAAATCAAACTAAATCAATCAATTTTTTGAATTTAAGCCATCTCGATTCAAGTCCGGCCCTAAACTCAAGAATTATTTCTTCAAAATTATTTATAAAATATATATAAAAAAAAATTTTATACTTACACAACATTTTCAAGTAAAAACCTCTTTAATATGGAATTCGACCACCAAATTAATAAATCTCGAAAAACTTAATTTAACAATTTACTGTTAAAATCCCCCGTTTATATAAATACATAAGAAAGCGCTGTTTAAGATTTTTCAAATTATCTTTTTCGTTTGATAATATTTTGACAATTTTGAACCATATATTTTATTGATGAACATTTCCATGCCCCAAGCCCTAAATTAAAATTCCTTTTAAAAAGAAGGAAAAGAGGGAAAAAAAAAAAAAAAAAAAGCCCTTTGATGATTGGAATTAGGGCAAAACACAAGCCGAGTTAAGTTAACTAGTGTTGTATTCAAATTCAATTTGATTAAATATATATTAAGCTTGAAACTTGGATAATTAAAACTTTTATTATTTTATTAATTTTTTTTTTTATATAAATGTGTATTCAAATATAGTACACAATATAAAAATATTAAATTTTTTATTTTTTTATTAAAATTTCCATACATGATACCACACTATAAGAGAAAGTCTTTTGGCCACCATGCATCACCTTTGAACTTTCTTCCTCCTCCATCTTCTTCACCATTAAACAAATATACACAAAACCCTTCAAATTTCTGCAACTAGATTACATGAAGGCTACTACTTTCACCACCTTAAACAACTAGCAACAAGAAAAACAAAAACGAAAAAGAAAGCAAAACGAGCCTGGACGATGATGATCTTCCAAGACTTGAAGCTGCGGACGCTCCATCGTCCGTTTTATGCGGAGGCTTTCTGTAGTAGAAAGGAAAGTATGGCAAAATAGGGTCAGGAGGAGGAGGAGAGTTTCCGTAGTTGTTGCCAAAAGGTGGTGGAGGGTACGTCGGTAAATTCCCTGACGGTGTAGGATAGTTGTTGTACCCTTGGGGAGGAGGGTAAGAGCTTGCCGGAGGTGGTGGCGTGGAGGGGATGGCGGGCGTGGTGGTGCCGGAGCCGGTGGGCGGAGGGTAGCAGGGATAAGGGCAGGGCTCATCTTGCACGGTGGGGGGAAGAAAATAGAGAAGAATTAAGAGGAAAGCTGAGAGAATTTGAGAGATAAATTTCGAAGCCATAGCCATTTAAAGTCAGTGACAAAGAGAATTTAAGAAGAAAGGCGATTAAAAGAGAGACGTGGGCGAGTTTTTGGAGACTTTTTTTTTTTTTTTTAATGATTTTTATGACTTTAGGCTACTTTATTATTTATATTTTAACCAAAAATTTGGCTTTTATTTTTATTTTTGGTTTCTTTTGAGTTAGGGTTTGAAATGAGTTCTCTCTCTTGACCGGATGTTCTTGTTGTCTGCTGGACGTCAAGACTCTAATGAATTTGATTTGAATTGATTGAGTTTAAATTAATATTTAATTCCGATGAAATTAAGAATAGATTCGATCTAAATTAGTTAAAATTAAATTTATAATTTAATTTAAATGAATTAATTTCGAATTAAAATTTTAACTTGAAAAGCTAGGTACGTGCCAAACCAAACCCCAAATTTGCCAAACTCATGTTTGGCTCTTATCATAGAAAACAAATCCGAACAAAAGTTTAATTTTGTTGAGCTACAATTGTTCAAATTGAACTATCATTTTTGTGTTCGTTATAACATGTTTGTCATTGTTAAAACGAATTTGAACAGACTTGTGTTTGCCATGAAACAAATTGTTTCATGAGAAATAGAAAAAATTTTAGAAATGATTTATATTATAACCCCAACAATATCGTGTTATTGCTTATATAAACGATACCGTTTCATTATTAAATATGAACCGAATGTGAGTCTTTTTTAACCACTAGTTATGCGGGTTCAAGTTCAAATTTGTGTTCATTTTGTCAACGATTTTAAACTTGTATTTGCAATCTTATTCAACTACTCTAATCTCGATTAATGTTTACACAAACCAAATTTTAAACCGAACCATAATCTCGTCGGTCATTGGAATTGAACCAGCTTAGAGAATCAGGTTTGGAAGGAGCCATGTGGAAATGATGATTGCAGGTCAACCGTCCGATTCGGCGACTTTAATTTTAGGTGCTTTTAATTTTTGCTGAATTTTGAAGCCTTTTGAGCTGGTTCTTGGTTGATTCTTGAAGCAACACTGAAAATTAATAACCCAGAAGCAGCTGGTGATTCTTCCAGCCTTTACTTTATTTTTATTGACTATATTAAATTTATTCGTAAATTATATTTAATTATTCAATTATCTAATTTTAATTAGATTTATGGTAGGCTTAAGATTTGAAATGGGAGCTACCAAACGAAAAATTAGGTGCGAAATTTGACCGTTCTCCTTCATTTTTTCAGTGTGTCGGTGGACATGTAAAGGATCTGAATTTCCGTTGTCATTTTGTTTAAAGATTAAATTATATTTGTTAATTTTAAAAAATTTAAATATCTATTTATCAAATATTTTTATTTAATTTTGTTAATATTATAAATAATAAAAATATAAAATATCATTTAAATATTAAAAAATATTACAAATATAAAAATAAAATTTTTACAATGATGCCAATCGTTAAAAAATAAATTAAGTGACTGAAAAAGATTACATAATTAACAGAGACGATCAAATCTATTAACAGAGATGACCTATCTCAATCAGTAAAGAAGACAATCAAATTTGACCACCTAATAAATCAGATGACCGTTTTTGGTTATTTGATTTACTTATCAAATAATACTTAATATAAAATATAAAATAACATTTCATCATTTCATAATATCTATCATATAATATTATTTTGTTTATTTATACATTATTATAATTGATACGTAATATCACTAAAGAATTATCAAATATAAATATTATTAATAAAATAAATATAATTATTACATAAATAAATTAATTTAAATTTAAATAATAATCAAATTTATATGGATTTAGATTGGGTTTGATCGTACTTAATCAATTAAGAGACAAAAGGACTTGTCCGTAACCAACATTGCTGGCTGGTCATTACCAAACAAAAACTTAAATCCATGATGATGACGTGTCGCCCAAAATTCGGTACGTGGGTCCCTATTGTATACATCATTTGGTGAAACCGAAGTTGATCTCATCCGTTCACTCTCGATTTGATCATCATCATCTGACATCAAATCAGATGGTTAGAATCTTCTTCTCTTTCTGGTTTCACTTCACTTTCTTCTTCATTATTATTCCTTAGGATTTATCCCTTAACTCATCTTATCTCCCATCTGTCCCTTCACGGGGTCCTCACTCTTCAACCAATCGCGCGTGTGGAGGACGCGCGACACGTTGGAAATATCATAAAAACTACTAAAATTTTAATAGATTAGCTCGATTTTATAGAATCCAAATTAAAGAAGATTTAAGTTTAATTCGAATAAAAATAATCTAATTTGAATTTGACTCACGTTTATAATTTGAATATGTAGTTTATATTTATGATTCGAATTTATGACTCATTAAAAAATGATATTTTTTTATCTAATAATAAATAAAATAACACTCTTTTAATAATTATTTAATATAATTCAAATTAAAATACGAAAAAAATTCAAATAAAATTGAACTATCCACCCAGCTTACGAACTAGACTATACTAAATTCTTTCAGTTTAAAGCTAAGTTAATTTAAAACAATAAGTCAAATTCTCTTATTTATACTTGATTTAAATTCAAATTAAACTAATTAAAATCATATCGAATCAAGTTAAACTAGCTTCGGGTATGCGAAATAAGTGTATTGTTATATTATAAGAATTTTTCTTGTCCCCGTCTAATGACCTTTCAGTCCAATTGAAGTCATGGTTAGTTTAAATTATCATTTGAAGTATAATACAAGTCATAAATTGCTTCAAGCTAGAATTTAAAGTATAATTAAATAATGACTTCCATGTAAATTTTTTATTCCTTAATCTCTTGATTAAAATGCGACAGATTCAAACAAATGGAATCATCCAATATTCTCCATTCGAAAATCATATCGGTTTATACTTACCCTAAAATCAGATATAATTTTTGAATTTTCTTAATTTTTAGATTCAATTATATAATAACATATCATTTAAATATAAAAAATAAGATAAAAATTATGTAAGTATAATTTTATTACAAAAAATACCATCAAATTTGACCTATGGAACACCATGTTTTTTATTAAATTATAATGGAAAAACAAGTTGGTGGATGATCCAAAATCATGACTTCACTCAAATAATATCATCAAATTATTAATTTAAATTAATTTAATTAAAAAAATTATTCATTTAGGTTCATACCCACAAGCCAAAAATCAACAAAAATTCAATCAAAATTTGTTATTTAATTTCAATAATTGATTCTAAAATCCAAACATAAAATAAAATTTATTCAAAAATCAAAATACAAGAAGTAAATAATCATGAATCCTTGTTCTGTGTATGGAACTTGTCTTCCTCTTTGAAGTTTTCATCTTAAGATCTTTCGGGCTCACTAAAAGGCCAAGATAAGAAGCAATCCAGAGCCGATCAAAATCGGCAAACTGGCGGCGGGGGAGGCTCTTGGGCCGCCGCTGAAATCACTATCAACGGGGTAAAGGTTCCCGGGCGGACCGGTGAAGTAAATGAACGAAGGTGGCGGTGGGCAGTACTTCGTCGGAGTCTTCTTCGTCTTGGGCGGACGAGGAGGAGGAGGAGGCAGAGCTGGTGGCGGTGGACTTGGAGGCGGAGGCGACGGGGGAGGCGGACTTTGCATGCATGGTGTGCACTTCATGCCTTGATCACCGCCTGTGGAAGATTCCTCCAGCGCTCTGGCAGTCAAAACGTTGACTTGGGACACTAAAACGGCAAGAAAGAGGAAAATCTTGACCGTTTTGACCAGCCTTTGAAGCCGGAAAGTGGAGGATTGAATCGCCATGGATGAATTTTGAAGCTTGAGAGACGAAAATGGAGTGTTTTGGGAGGTGGGTTTGGTTTTCTTCGAAGAGTTTTGGAGGGTGAAAATGAAGAAAAGTGATCCAGTTTGTTACGTTATCAGGTGCATAGGACTTTGACAGTGAGAGTGGATTTATCCTCAATTCGGATCGAATTTATAATATTCACTATAAATTAGAGTTCATTCGAATTCGTATATAATACATAATAGTTATGTAATAAATCTAATTTTTCATATTGTGTATTATAAAATAAATCGTTATCTTAAAAAAAATTACAAAAACCTTCGAAAAAATTAAAATTTCCCGTATACACTTTTATTACTAATCGTTTCTCTGAAAAAATGTATCAATCCATCTTAACAATATGTATCATATTATACTATATATCCACTATATCATATTAATTTTCGATACATTTTAAGATATATATAATTTTTTACTTATATCGTATCATATAATATGATACATATCCTGTATTGTAATATACTAATAATTATAATATAATATATTAGAGGATTTTCGATAGCATAGATAATATCATAAAAAAAATGAACAATATTACTAATCAAATAAATAGAATTTTATAAATAAATGAATGAGCAAATCTTAAGTCAAATTGAAGCTCCAAATTTAGATCGACTCCAACAAACCGACTTTAAATAATTTAGACCTTAAATAATTTTTTTTTTTTAATATGCATTTATAGTTGAATTTGATGTGATTCAAGTCTAAACAAGGATTAGCTTGAGATCAATAAAATGATAATTTCTTTAGCTTTAATTCAACTCCTATGAAACGTGATTCTGTACTTTATATAAACTAAACTTAAATTCGAATATTTAAATTAATTTAAATTTGACTCATTATAAAATTGAGTTCAAATATGATCTTGTTTATACATTTTGTTTTATTAATATAATTATCTATCACAATTATAATGATTTTTGTGTATGATTAACCAAACTTAATAATTTTCTTTTTTTAACATGCATTTATGGTTGGATTCGAATCCAAATCAAGTTAAAATAAAGGCTAGTTTAAGATTAATTCGAAATTGATAATCTGATATTTTCTTTGTCTCAAACTCAATTTTGAAGTAATTTGATTTTATATTATATCCAAGTCAAGTTCGAATTCGAATGTTTAAATTAACTCAAACTCGACTCATTAATGAAAATAAACCCAATCATTGGATCAAGCTTAGAACTAGCTCAAGTTAGCTTAGATGCATCACTCACCATTTGACTCCAAAAATAAGGTTGGGCTGAAACCAGGCTGTCCTGACTTGGTTTATCTTGGTCGAAATTCATTTATATCAAATTTGAATTGAGTTTGAGTCAGGAGGGAAGATTCGTTTCTAAAATCAAATAGATTTTTAGTTAGAAAAAGTTTGGCTCAATTCAATCTGTAAGTCGAATGATGACTTGATTCATTTAAAATTATTTATGATTTGATTCAAATTATACGAAACGGATATTAAAATAACATTATTTTATTCATTATTGAGTAAAATGATATCGTTTTATTAATGAAATAAAAACTCGAGCAAAAAATCCAAATTATAAATTTAAATCAAACTTCGAATTTTGAAGTCAAACACTATATTGAACTCAAACTATCTTTAACTTTAATTTGATAAAGTTAGTTCATAAGGCAATGCTCCCGTTCGTGACACAAGGACACGGGGAAATTTTCCATCCCTTTGTGCAGAGAAACTCCTTCTCCCCTAGCCTTTCTCATTGCCACCAAAAAAATATGCAATATTTTCTAAATGTCAAAATATATTTATCATAATTTAAATTTTTTTTTTAAGTATAATTCAATATTTAATGGTTTGAGAAATATGTAAGAAAGAAATAAGTTAGAAAAAGGATGGATCAAAGATATATTTATCTTCATTTTTGCCCCATCTTCGATTATAGGGATTTTAGTCATCCTGTTCTTGTTTTCGTTTCTATTCTTTTTAGAAAATCCTCTCTCGACCCGATCTGAAAGATCAAATTGTCATCCCTAATTTTAGTATCAATAAAAGCTCAACAACTTCCTTGCTCATGAGTAGGAGTTCTGGAAATAATTCTAAAATCAAAGATCATAGGTAGGGCTAAATTCGATTTCGGTTTAGTCTAAATAAGACGCAATTTGAGATTGGTTTGAAATCAATGAATCGAACCTTAAAACTTGACTCGTTTAATCTAAACTTAATTTTAAACTTGAACTGTTCAGATTGAATCTAATTTTAATCATGGTGTGGAATTGAACAATAACAAGAACAAACCTCAAACATAAGGCCCACTAACTAAAAAATTAATGGGCTGAAAGCCCAAATGAGTTCTATTTAGAAACTCAAGTGGGCTCTCATATCCTAACTTGTCACCATTTAATTAATTTTAGCAGACTTATGATCGAAACACGCAACTGCAGACCTAGTTCCACCCTACCTATTCCTATTCCTAACATTAATTTACTAGAGATAAAACTCTATGGTTTGAGATGCAAGATTAGGACCCAGAAGAGAAATGCTGCAACAAAGGGTAAATCAGAACTAGTTGCTACATGCAAGAGATTTTAATAAAAAACCATGATTCTCTTCTGATACAAGTTTCAATCTGAACAAATCATAAATGTCAGTGCTTCAAGAAAAGTACTGATTTAACACAGATTGAAAAAATGGTCTTTGGTTTCAAGGGTTTTCAGACGTTAATCCAAAACTCACTGTCACAGAGAACAACATGATTCTAGATGAACAAAAATCAATGAAAATCTAGAGTTTAACATGGATGTGTCATTTGAAATGTGTAAAAGAAAATGAGCATTTGACGTTGTGATATATAGATTTCTCACTAGGGGACGATGGCTTCCACCAGAGGTTGAACAGAACCTTGTTGAGGATTCGTAGGGCGCTTCGGTGCTGGCGGTTTTGGTTTTCCATTCTCAATCTCTGGCGTTGATACCCCAGCTTTCTCCCTAAGCTTCTCAAGCTTCTCCATGATTTTTCTCTTCCTCTCGAGTTTCTGAACACGAGCTTTGGCAGGTTCTGCTGACAGAAGAGCAACCCCACTCAGAATTTCAGCTATCGTATAAAGCATAGTGTCTCTTCGCGAAATACAATTGGTTTCTGGTTTTTGCAACTTCTGCTCTACGTTGCTTCTCACCTGCAGGAGGCAAAATATGCTATGCTCATTAAAATTGCAGTCCCGCACAAGGAAAAATGGATACAAATGATCTCATTCATTGTCATTCACTTCAAGGTTTCCATTGAATGTTGAAATATCAAAACTCTCTAGTAAACTTCAATAACTTGTTCAAGACAAACCCTTTTTCTGATCTTTGGACAAGATTTCTCAATTCATTTTGGCCCTTGTTCGCTATACCATCTTGAAATTGTTTTAACTTCTGATTGGAAGTCCAAGGACAGAAAATAAGCCCACAACCATCAGCAAGGTTACACAGAAAAATACAGGAGGATTACATAGCCTATACACCCAAATAGATACAGAAAAATATGCTAGAATAGCGAGAAAAACTCACTTTGGCTGATCATCCAAAAATTTGCCTTTCTTTGGCAACTATCTCTCTGTTCTTTTTCTTTGCTGAAAACTTGGCTGTTATCTCTTTATTTATTTCATCTTTGTTTTATATATTCTTTGCTTTCTTCTTCTTTTTATAATTTTTCTATGTTGCAGACCTACAAGACACTTTTGTTAACCGCAAGTTGCACTCAAATCTTTCTCTCGCTGTCTCTATCTTGACTGCTGCTCTTTCGTCTCCTTGTCCCTGTGACAAAGCTTTTAACTAAAAGCTTCTCGCCTGTTTTGTTTTCTTTATTTTGGTGTGGATCCCATCACTCATGTGAAACCATCCAACACACACAACCGATGAAAGAAAATACAACGTGGTTCAGCTCTTGCGCCCTGTGGATACACTAACAGCTAAGTTCTCAGTTTGATTTCTGCTCAAGAAAAACACAGAATCATTAAACCTGTGGCATTTTTAATGGTATATTACCTCCACTGAAATGTTGATAGATGAATCAAACATATTTCCGAGTGTAGCAATACCTAAACAGTGTATAAACTAGAATCCAATCCGAAATTCTGCAACTCCAACATTCTAAATCATTACATACCTGAACCCTGTCCACAACTATCCTATGAACCAGCTTCAACTGTAATTTATCCATGAACTATAAGTCAAAATTGTTTACAGAAGTCCTATGTTTCCATTTGCCTCCAGAAATTTGATTCTGAGAGACTAAAAAGAGTAGTGCTAGAGCTACACACACACACACACACAAACACATTTATCCAAATGCGGCTTCCTCAATCAGATGATAGTGTAAGTGAGTTAACCAGCCAAATCATCTGCCATATCAAAGGATACTAAGTTGGGCTCATGGCTAGGGGTGGATCCAAGGTTCAAACGAGTTGGTTTTGAGCTAAGATTCAGCTAGGCAGCATGGCTTTAAGTCGACTTGTTTCTTCTTCTGATGACACTATTTATCCTACCAATGATGCCATTCGTCCCTTCGATGATACTATTCATCCACCAGCATGCCTCTAATGACCCTGTATCCCAATTTAAACGAGCCCGAATTTGAGCCTGAACTGAGCATTATGGCTTTGACAAATGCCCAGCTTGGCTCGGATTGAATACACCCTACTCACGGCCTCCCTTTTACACTCAAAATTCAATCAATTTTCCAGCACATGAATTTGAATCTCTTTTAGCATAAAATTGTGACAAGATATACGCAAATCCGAACTAGAGGATGAATATGTAGTATAATTCTTACAGATACAGCTACAAAATGCCCAACTTGAATACTCTTCTAAATTGACACCCATTCTAAGAATTAATTTCCGGGAAAATAAAAACAAAAAGAAACAGATTTGGAAAGTCGGAAAAGTTTTGGGCTTGAAGTTTGAACCTGAAGGGGAAGAAGAACTCTTGTCTTGGTTGACACTTTCGTCACCACCGGGTTCATTGAGTCCTTTCCATTGTAGGCCGGAAAAACTGGGACCCCCATCATATTCGTCTTAGAGTACGCCATCTGTCTCCCGCAATAAATTTCTGGCCCAGTCAGCCTCGATCACCGCTTAAACCGCAGTCTCAATGGAGCCGAAGAAAGCTGAAGAATTTAGAAAGGTCGTTGTCATGTGAAATTGTTTAGGGGGAGATAGACTGAATTGGGCTGGGCTTTACGGCCCAATTGTCATTTTCTGGCCCAACAGGTTTTGATTGAAATTTAATTATTTAAAGATAATATTCTATTAAAATTGAATTTGATCTAAATTATTTGAACTCAAATTAAACAAATCAAGTTCAAGTCAAAGATTAGACTCGTTTTATAAAACGAATCCAAATATTTTAATCAAGCCGATTTAGATTGAATTCAAAATAAAATTATTTTAGAATTAAATAAATCAAAATTTTAATCTTTATATGCAATTAAGTTTTGAATATATATATATATATATACACACACACTCAGCTCAAGTCGACGCTCTTATAATCTTTTGTTTGTACAACTTATTCAGTCTAATCGATCCTTAATTTTTCGATTAATTGAGAAACAACTAACCAGTTTCTAAACTACTAATCATACTAAGTTGAAAAAATCTCGAACAAGTCTAATACTTTAATAAGTTCTATTGAATAAAATCAAAAGTCTGTTCTTGCTCTAGCGATATGAAGACTCAAACCTACATCCTTTGAGTATGAAAATAATTTCATTTATCAATCGATCAACACCTTAGAGGCAAGCTCCACTTTTTCACTTGAGCCACCCTTGGGCCGGTGGCTCTCTTTACCTATCTTTCCTTCTGCATTGGGAGAGCCTATCTGCCCTTCCCTGCAGAACGGAAGGTCTGAAATAAATGTTCTTCCTTCCTCCATCGGGCAAATTTTTATGGCATCTATTTCACAAAGTCAGACAAATCCCATGAAAAGTCAGCTTCAATAAGACCTTGGATTTGCTCCTATGACTTTGCGACATGTGTCCATGGATCTTGCCTATATGTTTTCGAATGTGTGTGGTTTCAACTGTTTGATTTGAGATAAACTCATTTTATTATAACAATAATATTATTTATCTCGTAAATGGTTTTTTAATGATATTAAATATTAAATCGAACAAGTTTAGTTTAATTTAAATTGAATCTATCTCTACACATACGAGAGCAATAATAGATTAAAATAAGCAAGCAATAGTAGGTCAAAAATCAAAATAAGAATTCCAAGTTGGTGACTAAGAAAGAATAGTAGCTAAAAAAGAATTAAAGAGAAATATTGATTGTAGGGATAATAATAAAAATATCTAATTTTTTAATAATAAAAACATTTTTACACAAAATTTGATAAGTTTTACAGTTCTATTCAAAATTTTATGTGTACCCAATTACGTGTGACACATGTATTGTGTATAGTCATCTTAGTGGTGACTTTTAAGTCAAATCGTGTGTACTTATCATATGTAGTTGTCAAAATTGATCATTATATATCAAATTTAATGATATTTATAGTTAAAATCATGTCATAAAAAGTCTCAAATATTATGTGAAAAGATTTGAAGATTTAAAATGATAGATTTGCCATGAAATAAATGCCAAATTTGGTATCAATGGTAATTTATCATTCGGTCATTGAATTTTATTTAATTTTTAATTTAAAATTATTTAATTAAATAATATAATATTATTTATGTTTAAATTGATACTCGTTATAAATATGGATATATTTTTTTATTATTTTCATTTAGTAACATACTGTTTATCTAAATAGTATAGATTTGTCCTTTGATTCTGTCAATCAACAGGTACTAACTTTGTCAATAGCGAGTGCCGTTTAATGGTTTTTATTATATCAAACATGCCACAGGGACACCCTTCTTTAATTTTACGTACAAGTCATGACACAAGTACATGAATTCTTAACATTGGATCAAATTCGAGAGCCGAGACAGAATTATTGAAAGCCGCTACAGTCTTACAGAGGAGAGGCGTACATGGGGCACCTGCAAGACAGCCAAAGTGACAGAAGAAATAATCGAAGAAACAGTAGGAGATTATGAGAGATCAAAATTTCAACTTCATTTTTACCTTCCAAGTGAAATTTTTATCACTTGGCCTTACACAAGATTTCGAAGAATTACGGGTGTTGAGTTCCATGCAAAGCCCTTGTCAAATGAATAGTCCTTTGCTTTACACCTCACATTCATTGTCCTTTCGACCTTGAATAATTTTACAAGAAAAGTAAGAATGGATTTGAGCTATTCAGGCTTGAACAAGGGTATGATTGAGATCCCTTTGCTTGAACGATGTCAAGTTTGTTGAAGAAGAAGAAGAAGAAGAAAAGGTTTACAAAAAAAAAAAAATCATTTGAGAAGATGACAAAAAGCTCTTAAAAGAATTAGAAGACCTAGTATATTGCGATCAAAATTTTGATTTTACAGATTAAAAATGTGAAACCTTCCCAATCTATCTAATTAAAATGCCTTAAATCTGATGGCGAAGAGTAACATGAAACTTAGAATAACGGGTGCAGACAGTCTAGAGCTAGGGCTGTTTTTGCTCAAACTTAGCTCATTCAAACCAAAAATTTGGTGAAATTACTCCCATATACAGTTAGGTCCAACAACCAGATAGAAACATTTCTGAAACAAAAGCTTTTATACGTAAGTAGACATTAACCTTCTGTTCCAGTGTCTCTCTCAAATAATTAAAGCTTATTTTGTCAGTGTCTCTCCACACGAATAAAAGAATGCATACACAAAGGTAAGCCACAGAAATCCTAGAATCTAAATACAAAAGTGTTGTGACAAGAGCAACTCAGTATACTGATTAAAGGAAAACTTTATTCAAATTACACTTAAGTGGTAGCATTATTGTTATAAAGGCCTTCTAATCGAAGAATATTACTTCATTACATAAGCCTAGACTCTAATAATATATACACTAACAAGATTGATTCAAAAATATTTATGACTCTAGATAATAGTTATTTTGATAACTTTTTGATCATATAAACATATCAAATAAATTCAATATATAATTCTTTTTTCTTCACATCAGATATAATTTTTAGTGACATATTTCTAGAGTTGATATTGTATACTGTTAATGTATACAAATATAAATATATTATTATAGGATTAGATGCTACTTTATTTTTAATGTAAGATGTTAATGTTAGTACCCGTGTTTGTGTTCATTGTTAGTGTATGAAATATTATTAAAATGGAATCTAGATTTGTTCGAATGTGTAACTACTGGAAGTCTCTAATGCCTAGCGAATAGCCAAATACATTTTGTTGAAGAACAAGAGAGAAGAAAGAGAACTAATATCCACCTTAATTAAGCTTGAATACTCAAAACAAAGCTCAGATTATCAAAATTTGCTCTAAAACTGGTATTGAGTCCTATGAATGAATCAAAGACATAGAAAAGGATATATGCATGCAGAGACAGGGCCACAAGAGGGGCAAGGGGGCAGCTTCTGAAAGTTTTGAATGAGGTTTCTAAAAGATCAATCTTCATGCATGGATTCAATTAAGGCTAGCTTACTCTAAACTTATCTTTATAGGGCATAACTTTGATAGGAAACTCTATGCATGGATTCAGTGGAGGCTACCGAGCTTATATGTAAAAATGAAAGTTCGAGATCGAAATATAAACAGAAGTTAATTAGATCCCAAGATCCTGCCAGTACTCTAATCTTTTCATTTTCAAGCAAATATTTCAGTGCACCAGAAAGTCACAGGCAGAATTGCAATTACAGCTTGTTGAAAGCACAAGTTTTCTACCCACCTAACCAAACTACAACTATAACACAAACACGACCAAACCACGTACATAAAATACGTATACATACATACATACATACATACATACACACACACACACACACACACACACACACACTTCTATGCTTGCACTCTTATAAAACTTCTTATAGCGTAGAGAGAGAGAGAGAGAGAGAGAGAGAATCGTGGAAGTACTTTTTCCAAGAGGAGAGGAGATCCAAGAAGAAGAATCATGATGGGGATTTCAGAAAGATCTCATAAGGGAAGAGAGTGGTGGGAAAATTGTTGGACGAGATCGATATAGATAGAGAGATGCCAAAATTTTGAAACCAATTTTTGCTAACTGTTAAGATTGGAGAGGCCAAAGTATCTGAATCTCATATTTTGTAATTGGAATCGTAACAGAATTAAATTATATTATTAAGTACAATTAGATCATGTAATATGTATTTAAAATTTTTTAACTAGGGTTTGTAGGAAGTTTTCTTAATGTTCAAGGTCGAACAGACAACGAAGCCAAGGTTAAACCTGCAAACGACTACTCACTTGACAAGTTTAGCATGGAAGCCACTCACCCGAGGAAGCAAGCAAGAAGAAAAATATTCTTGAAGTTTTGCGACAGAAACCCACCTGAAAAACAACCAAAACCAAAGCAAAAAACAGCTTCCATATCAATCCCCAAACGATGCAAAAAGTGAAAGATAGAGGATTAAGAAGAAAAACAACAAGAAGGAGCAAGTACCACTCTTTTCTAAACTTTCCCTTTTGCCACGAACAAGTAGTGCGTCTTGTGGTAAAGAAGAATCCGGGTTTTATAGAGGATAAGATCACAGAAAATCTTCAAGACTGATTTAGAGTTGAATGTGTCATATTATTTGAATCTGGTACGTAGATTTTGCCCGTGAGAAGCATTGACTAACGGGTGAAACAATTCATATGTACTTTGATATACCGAATGGCAGTGCATGTGCAGCCTTCTTCCTTAACAACCTTCCCTAGTAAAAATTCAACTGAGATTAAAAAAATTAAGTTTGAAGTGACCAGAGAGAGAGAGAGAGAGGAGATGGAGACAAAGTTAGAATTAAAATAATTAAGTTGGAATTGAGACGAAGGAAGTTAGATGTGCTCGTGTGATTCTGAAATGTTGATGGAAAGAAAAAGTGTTCTCAGACCTCACATGATCCCACATTCTTCATCTACCTTTTATCTCCATAGCCAAAGTCTCTGCTTTTATTATACTGTTGGCAATAACTATATTCCACCCAAATTCTGATGAACGACATTTCTTATCATTTAATTTTGAAAAGTTTATTTGTACACTCGCCATCCACTTGTCCTTCGTCTAGTTGTTTACTTGGTTCAACCTCTATTTACTTTGAGGCTCCTGACAAAATCCAACTAAGGCTATGAGAAGATAAACACACAAGAAATCAAGTGAAAAAAAGATTGAATAAAGTGATTCCTTTGGTATTGGGTTTGATTTGAATTTATTAACAAATAAGTATGATTAAAATATTTAAAGAGATATTATGGAAAGATCCCCATTGAATATTTGTTTTTAATAGTTATAAAATTACATAATAAATCAGTTCAAGGATAGAGAATTATTAAAATGATTATTGTCAAAGGTTACAAATATTTTTAAATCGATCATATAATAACTTTTTTTAGAGAGATACTTACAACATAATCAATGAGGCTTTTAATGTGTTTAATTAATTTGTTATTTAATTTTTGTCTATTTTCATGCTTTTAATGTTGTTGAGTCATAAATGATATAGAATCTCTAGAAATTATAATTGACAAAGGCAAGGATTACGCGCTGCCTGTTATGAAAGCCTTGTCCATAATTTTCTTTGTCGATGCTCCCATTCTTTAGCATGTATGTTTCCACAAAGCTCTATGCACCAAGCTGACCGACCTCCATCGCGTGGCAATAATGGCATCGGAGGGTGTCTCCTACGACTGTGAACCCTTGAGCTCCATTGGCACTTTAAATAGTATCGGTTTTCATTAACAAGTAGATAAGGGATAGATGGATAAACTTAATAAACCTAAAGTGTGTTGAGAAAAATTTCATCAAAAATTGGGTGGGAAAGTTCCTCTTCCTTAATAACTGTTTTTCTATTTTTGTTTTCTCGGTTTTTTGCAACATCGATCCACCACCACAGGATTCACCAACTGAAGCAGTCCTTTTCGAAGGGACAACCTTACATGCAATTAAGATCCCCAGCACCACTGTGTCCAGGGACTGTGACCAGTGGTTGCAAAAAAAACCTACAGATGAGAGCAGTATTTCAAATTATTCTGCTTCCACCAAATTCCTCAGCGTCACTCAAAAAGTCTGAAAATTCGATTATTTATTTGATAATATTATTTCTTTAATTATTAAAAAATTTTATTTTTAATAATTTTTGATAATATTATATATCGATTTGAGACTCAAATCCAAAATTATGGCTTTCGTGATGACTTGAATGTCTTCTACCAAGGAAAAGTCTCATGGCTAATTAAAATTTGTCTTTCCCTAGATCATGCTTTTAGAACTTTAATGGTTTACCATTATTTTGTCTGCTGAAGCAACATTAATTAGGCAATTAATTGTTTTGATTAATTTGCTTTAAAATTTTTGTTTAATTATATTTCCACCATCCTCAAACCTATTTTTGTTTGATTATTATATGGTTAAATAATTTTAAATTAAAAAATTATTCAATCACATAATAAAATATCAATTTATTTATATTTATTAATACCTACTATCGAAGGTGTATGAAAATTAACTGAACTAATTTGATAATATTTTTAAATTGAACTAAATTTTTAGATGAGAGAAAATTATAAATTGAAATCAAACCAGTTTAAAGATTAATCGAATTAATCGAATTGAATTTTCAATTAACCGATTTTGAATCAAATTACAAAGCATGATCCTATTTTATTATCCATTGTTCAAGTTTTTTGAAAATAGGTTCAGTATTTTATTAATTTCTAGTTCAATTAATTTCTGGTTAAATTTTTTAAATAACTTACTTTATTATTCAGTTTTCGATTCAAAATTTGGTTCGATTCAGTTACCAAGTAATTTTGAACACTCCTACCTACCATTTACACTTACCCATTAGTTGTACATAAAGTATCGCTATTTCCTAAAATCTTGGTTAATTTTTGTTAATCAATAAAACTATAAGCATACAACTTTTGTATCTACATTATATATTCAAATGATATGTTATCATATAATTGAGTGATTTTGAATTAGAAATAAATTAATATATAATCATACATTGACCCGTTATTTGAATATACAAAATATATAAAAAAAAATTATGTGTACATCACATTTCTTTGGGGTCTCGTATCTAAGACTCACTAGCCATGAGACCAAATTAAATTAGAGTCAGTTTTATCTTATTCCATTAGGACTAGGGTCTCGACTTTGGCTTAGGTTCTTTTATTGACACTTTCTTTAATTATTTGAAGCACTCATATATTTTCTTCTAACGGCCCCCCAAGTCGCTACTAGGATTATATAATTACAAATAAATTTTATTAACAATATATGGTTGGATAATTTTAAAGTGAGAGAAAAAAAAAAAATAAACAGTTACAACAATACACAATTACAAGCTTTCACAGTAATTTATATCGGCAAATTAATAAGATTTATTTGTACATGTAATATTATTCTTAATAAGTTTATTTTTCTTGTATCTGAAAAAAAAAAGATACAACACGTTTTGTAAATTAAAAAACGTGTTTACTTGAAAAATATTATTACGATTAAATAGTTTTATTGTTTTTTAAAAATATATTTATCATATGATTTGACAACTTTAGTTAAGAGATAAATCAATGATATATTATTTTATTATTA
This sequence comes from Anacardium occidentale, assembly GCA_026122585.1. Classification (NCBI taxonomy): domain Eukaryota; kingdom Viridiplantae; phylum Streptophyta; class Magnoliopsida; order Sapindales; family Anacardiaceae; genus Anacardium; species Anacardium occidentale. The sequence goes on along the minus strand of JAJEJH010000067.1, from coordinate 1,152,705 downwards.
ATTAAATTATAAAATATTATTATAATATGTAAATAAAAAAAATTAATTAGCAATCAACTACTGGTAAAAGTCAATTTCTATTGGGTGGATTGTTGGTTATTTAGAGCCAGAATCAATGTCTTATGTACTTGTCTAACATTTATATTATTTTAAAAAATAAGACAATGTATGAAGGCAAACATGGACAGATATGAATAAATTAATATATTATTATATTATTAAACAATTTAATTTGTTATATTTAATAATAGTAGTACTTAGACAATCAAACCATACCCTTGAAATGCCCCCAGGGACCAACCTGAATGGCTCCCTTGGTTGGATCCTTTTTCTTGCCATCAAAAAAGAATTTGCCCTTGAAATTTTAAAATCTAACAAGAATTATGTATGAATTCACAGTTATAAACTCAAGTCACCTTGGGGCCTATTCTAAAATTAAATTCCTAAATTTATCTAGTGAAACATCATTAAATCGTTATACTTATTTAAAGTTTAACGGTTCAGTATATTTGATAACCGTAAAGTTGTCGATTTAAGCCAGATTCTTTATTATCAAAAAAAGAAAAAAAAACTTTACCCCTAAAATTCTAAAATCTAATAAGAATTATGTAGGAATTCACAGTCGTGAACTTATATGTAAAATCTAGCTGGTTTAATATTGACCAAAAGTAAAATATAAGAGAGAATAAATAAAGGTTAGAAGAATTAAGTTCACCCAAGGTTTTGCTAAATGAACAAGTTTCACCCATTAATTTTAAAAAAGCCAATCCCTCACCCCTAAATCAATTTTCTTTCAATTTTGTTAACATTTTCATGAAATGACTAAAATACACTTAACCAAAAAAAAGTAATATAATATTGAAATAAATTTTAATAAATAATAATAATAATAATAATTTTTTTAAAATTAAAAAAATAAAAAATTTGAAAAAGTTGTCGCTATTATCAATAGCATTGCTGGCGATTGAAAACCTAATAAAGTAGCTATAATAGTTGAGAGTCAAATTTGATTGTCTTAATGGTAGATACGGTCAAATATCTCGACCACTCTGCCAACCATACCAGGTGTCATTTTTTATCATTTGATTAGGTTTTTAGTCGTCATCGTCATTGGCAACACTGTCGACAACGATGACAACGTTTTTCAAAATTTTAATTTTTAAATATTTTTATTAATATTTTTACTTTTTTATTATGTAAATATTTTTTATATTTTAATTATTTTTGTTAACCCTAAATATTAAATGACAAATAACCTAGAGGGGGGAGTAAATAGGTTATTTAAAAAATCTTTTGGAATTGTAAAACTTTTTCCTATTCTACCAACACAAACATACAATTATGCATATAATTTATAATTAAACACAAAGCTAAGCAAATAACACAAATTAAAGAGAGTAAGAGAAAAGAAATGCTTATCCGATATAGAATGGTTCGGAGCTTCTTCACGCCTCCTATGCCCACTACTTCAAGCAACCCCGCTTGAAGATTTTTCTTCCACTAACTTCAACCCGAAGTTACAATAAATTTGATACAATGAATTTCGCCCTTATTACACTAGTTTTTTTATATAAGAGATTACACCATTAACTTAGTTTTAACAGGGATTATGCCACACACTAGTTTTACGGGATTGCGCCCAAGGGTTTGTGGAAAATTACAAAGAAAATGTCTCACAAGGCTGATACAACAATAAGCTCTTAAGTTTTCTCTCTAATGAATTTACAAATGAGATTTTGTGAGAAAAAATGGAGAAAAATTAGAGAATGAAAGTATATGAGTATTTTGGCCTAATTCTCTAACTCTTGAGTCTTCAAATCATTTCCAATTTATATCATATGGAATGAATTAGCTGTTGGGATGATTTGAGAGCTGTTGGAGACTTTCTGGAAAGTTGGACGGGCGTGTCCTTCACTTGCATGGGCGTGCTTCTTTTGTTCTGCACTTTTCAATGGTTATATGTTTTTTATCCTGCGTACACACATGGGCCTGTGTCCCATACACACACAGTCGTGTGTCCTTGAAGTCTCAACTCTTCAGGATTCCAGAAGGCCACATGGTTTCACACATGATATCTGCATGATCTTCACACGATCAGTATTTTTCAGGTAACACAAGCGTGTGTTGTAACGGCACGAGCGTGTATCCAACAATGTTCTTCTTACACGGACACGATTGGATCTACACAGAAGTGTGCGTCCTCATAACTTGACACATGGTCGTGTGCTCGAAAAACACACAGTCATGCGTCCTGCTTTCTTTGCACAAGGACACTTTGCATGACTCAACCAAGGTGTGTGTGTTGTATTCATAGCTTACACACGGTCGTGCTACATTGACACACGGTTGTGTGTCATGCAATATCTGTAAAAAATAAAACTTTTGGTCCTCTTTATTATATTCAACATATGCATGAACTAGTTAGATATTTTAACATATGTTTTGCATCAATTCAAAACCCACAAAGGTCTAACAACTTTTATAAAATTAATTTTATTATTTTTTTAAAAAATTTTATTTGAAAAGACTAAAATGCCTCTTTAACTATTATCATTTAATGGTTGACCTTTAAATTTAACCATTAATTTGCTCAACGGATAGATGTTTGGCTTTTTAAAAACTGGTTTATGAGACTTTGAGATTTAAGGAAACATTAGGTGGGATTAAGTCTTTTAGCCATATATAAATAATAAAATTTAAGGAGGGTCAATATAAAATTTTATGGGTTATATCAATATTTTATATAAGAAATATTAAGGGAGGATAACAACCAAACCGAACTCAAGTACTCCTTTGCTCAAGTTAGATTTGAATAAAAAATGATTCAATTTGAATTGTTGAGTAAAAGTTAATGATAGTTGGAGTTTAGTTTGAATGAAAACAATTTGATTCTTAAGTCAAGTTTGAATATAATCAAATCATTTATTCAACTCATAAATTATATTAAGTCGAATTTCTTCTTACTCAAATTTGACTCGGTTTAAAAAACGAACCAATCTCTTCGATTAGAGCTCGAATTGAATTCAAAGTAAATGAATTTAAGCTGAATTGAATCAATTTTTGAAACTAGACTAGTTCAATTCAAATTTAACCCTATACAAAACTTAATTTTTTTTTCAAAATCAAAAGGGCTCGTCTAATTCCTTTTGACCCTATTTGAGTTCACCTTGGAAGACATGATTATTAGTATCATAAAATACAATGTGACATGGATGAAAAATAATATGTATTTTAAAGTAAACTGAAAGCTGGTACGATATAATGAATATATCACATAATACAATATACATCGATTTCTATCAATAATTTTATTCATACATCTTTTTACAAAAGTGATGATATAACATTAGGGTATTTATTATTTTATTATTATTTAAAAAATATATATATCGTATAATACAATTTGAAAAACTAGATTTTTGATATACGATATGATACGCGATTCGATTATAATAGTTGGAGATTGAACAATGGATGTTATGGTGTTCACCACCCCCATCACCTACCATACTCATCCATATAATCATAACCCTTGTTAGGGTTAGATTTGAACTGAATATATTCTAGTTCGTTTTTTTTTTTTTTTAATTCAAATGAGCTCGAATGAACTCTCAAATTCAAACTTGAACTATGACAATAAAAATTTTCAAACTCAAACTCAAACAATATGAACTAAACTCAAACATTTTTATGAACTTGATTTGCAATATTTCAATTATAATTTATTAATTATAATTTTTAATAAATTATAAATCTATTTATGTTTCCAATAATTTATAATACATATGTTCACGTTTTCAACAAGTCATAATAAATATTTATAGATTTTCATTAATACCTAAATATATTTATGTTTTCAATAAATCATAATAAATATATTTACATTTTCAATAAATCATAATTAATATATATATATATTTGTTTTCAATATATTATAAAAATATATTTGTATTTTCAAAAACTCATAATAAATATATTTTTCTAAAAAATCATAATAATATATTTTAATTTTTAATAAATTATAATAATTATACTTATTATAAATAAATAAATAAATTTTGTTAAGGTAACATACTAGGCTCATGAGCTCAAACTTTTATAATTTGAGCTTAAACTTGAGTTTGAATTCTTCAACTTAAACCGAACTTAAATAAATACGTTAGCCCCTATCAAATTTAGTAAACTTAATAGTCAATCCAAAATAATTAAAATTAGGGTTTCCCAATCTTGATTTTTCAGTTAGAAAACCTATGAATTCTGCAAATAAAGACAAATCTCTTGTACATTTGTATATATATAAGTTGATTTCAAAGTAAACAAAGACAGCTGAATTTAATATTTTTAAGTAATATTGTCTTTTTTTTTTTAAGGCTAAATGTATTGTTCACCCAGAGTTTCCTTTAATAATAATATTCTATTCTCTACTCTGTAAAATTTAGATATTCATATATTATTTAAAGTTAATAATTAAATTTAAAGGTTAATTATTAAATATTAATAGTTAAAAAATATTTTTTGTTATTTTAATAATAAAAATTTAAAATTAATAAAATAAATATTATAAAAAATATTAAAATAATGTATAAAATATTAAAATAATAATAAAATAAATTCTAAAAATAAAAATAAAATAAAATATTAAAAAAGTCACTACCATATAAATATATATATATATATATATATATATATATATATATATATATATATATATATATATACACACACACACACGTTGAGTTTAAATCGATTTAAATATTCACACTTAAAGTCAAATTATATTTAAGTTGAGTTTAAATATCAATTTTATAAATCAAATAAAATTTAAGCTATAAAGGAATTTTAACTTTCCAATTTAAAATTGATATTAACGATAAATTAATTATTAATTAAAATCATCGGTAAATTTGAAACCAAATGATCTCTTCACTTACCGAATAAACACATGTAATTACCTACCTAATCAAATAATAATAATAATTAATTATATTAATTGGGGGTGAGGTTTTTTATAGTATAAATTATTTTCATGAAAATTAGTTATTGCCAAGAAATAATTATTCTAATTGTAGAATATTTTTTTTTTTTGAGATAAGTCAAATATTAGATCGAGTTAAATTAATTTAATTCTTATTTTATAGGAGTATGATCAATAATAACAGCCCAAACCTTTCAATTTCTTACCTAAATAGCTTTCAAATGACACTCCAAAAATCTAGCCTAGTTCAAACACCAAAATCATACAAGTTCATGAAGTTTTTTCGCTCATATCTAACATTACTGCAACTTCAAGCAAGCTTCAACACTTCAATTTCCACCATGAAACATCATACATTCAAACACCAAGAAAGGTAGGAAATGGTGATCAACTCAACACCAAAACATGAATTAAAATTTTGTAAGAAAACGAATCTTAAGTATAAAGAAAATCTTCCAGTAACTTAAAGGTGATCCAAACATAAAAGAAATTTTGCACACAAGTTTAAAAGAAGGTTTCATGCACTTGATACAAAAATCACCAATTTGAATCTCCGTCACCAATTGCCTTCTTGCAATGAAAATTGAATAAATGAAATATGCATTCACATGAGCCACCAAGCTCCATGGAACCAAAGAGAAAGTTCTCTAATTTTTTGTTTCATCAAAAAGCTCTTTACAATGGGTTTGAGTTGCTTTTATATAGACAACTTACAACCATGGTTAAAAACAAGCTATCCCTAGTTAATTTAAAATATAATACAAATTAAATAAGAGAAAATGTTAAAGGATAAATTACAAAAGTAATTAAAATTGACTAAATATTAATTACAATGTAAAAATTGTAATATAAATAAATCTAAAATATTACATCTTGCATGCTTTCATTTTTTTTTATTAAGTTTTTTAGGATTCGAATCTTTACTTGATTATCTAAATTCGATGTGAATAGTTGTTGGCGTTTGAATCATTGTTAAAAGTCATTAGAAATTCAAAAACATCAAGGACGGTGCATTGGAAAAGTTTTTTGAAGCCAAAACATGCAAAATAGCTTGAAAAAAAGGCTAAAATTTTAAAACTAGTAGATTTGAGGCACTAGGGTGCCATGCTGCTGAAAATTAAGCACGCATGGGCGTGTGTTGAGGAGGCACAGGCATGTGTGAAATGGAAGTGCAAGACAGAGGCCAAGTGCTATAGCATGGAAGGTGAGTGCGAGTGTGCACATTTCGCACAAGCGTGTGCGCTTGTTTGCATTGCAAGGCAGCCCGCACTGGTAGCTTCTTGTGCGCACAGGAGCGCACAATGCTGAGTCGCTTGTGAGCATGGGCGCGCCCGTGGTCATGCGCACAGGCTTTCATTCTTCCTTCGCTTATTTTTAGCCTGATTCTTATCTGATTCGATTTTTATTTTTTTTATTGGCTTTATATAAAGCCACTTGACAAATAGGGATGCCTTGGACTATCATAAATGAAGTTTGTGATGTTGAAGATTTCTTTGAATGTAACCCTCGATACTATATTTGTTCCTTTCATATGTAATTTTTTTTAAATTTGACAGGTTTAGGTTGAGTTAGTCATTACAAGAACATGGTTGGTCTTCTTGGGCTATCTTGGATTGAATGAGTGCTACTTGGATTCATATCAGTTGATCTCTCAATTGATTATTAGTATATAAATTAATATTTGTTATTAATGTATATAGTTATTTTGTAATAAAATTTTGGTTAACAAGGTTTAGCCGTTTATGTAAGGGTGAACAAGTTTACTTATTTAAAGTTGAAACTATCAGATATCCAATTTTTGTATAAGTAATATACATATAATTAGGGGTGAATTCAAATTGAGTATGAGTTTAACTCGATTAAGATAAGTTGAATTCGAACTTAGCTAATTTCGACTCATTGGGAGTATAAAATGCTCAAAACAATATTATTTTAACAAATATTGGTCAAAATAATGTTATTTAAATAAATTTGAATTGAAAATTTTTGGCTTATGATCTTCACGAGTTAATCTCGCAATAGGTTTGAACTTGTTAAGCCAAGCTTGCAATTTCAAGTTCAAGCTTGTTCGAGCCAAGCTAGAAGTCGACCCTAAGCTATCTAGGTTCAAATCGAACTTTGCATATAATCAATCAGACCAATTATTTTGGATTCAAAGTTGATCTTATACTTAATTTTGTTAAAATTTAGTTCAAATTGAATTCAATCTTAAATATGAATTTTCGAAGAAATTAGCCGGAAGAGAACAAATGTTCTGCTAAAGTAAAGTAGAATGGGGTAGAATTGGGCTCACATGGACAATTAATGCACCCATTAAGAACACAGTGAACAGAGGCCCAAATTTCCCTTTTCTTTATGGATGGGGTTGGCATTGACACGTGTCAATAATTTTTTTCTTTTTAAGAATATATGAATTTTTTTCAAAATAACCTATCGTTACCTCACTTATCCCAGATCTCCCACCGAAAAAAGCATAGACCTCGAAGTAATTGGGTCAAAAAAAGAACGAAGAAACTTGTATTTGAGAAATTTCAAAATAGGGGTGTTTAAAAGTTTCTAAAACGATGAGGGGGTAATTAGGAATTTTTATTATTTAATATTCATGTATCCTATTATACAATACATAATACATTATTCAGAAAATTAAGTCTTTAATACAATATACGACATGCAATTCAATTATTATGGTTAATAGTATCGAACAATACGTGATATATAAAATGATACAGGATACGTATTATACGACACAATAAATTATGTGATACATGTCGTATAATTTTAATGAAAACAACATATACTAGATGATGAATAAAAAATCAATGCAATAAAATACATATAACATAAGATATAATATATATCGATAAGTATATTTGTATGAACCAATATATCTTTTTAGAAAAGTGATAATATAATATGATTTTTTATGAGAAATTTCAAACTTTGAGTGTGTTTACGGTAATTTTTTAATATAATAACATGATAATAGAAGATTTATATTACTTTATTAATTATTATTTTTTAAAAATGTGTCTCCCATTATCACATGATTCAAAAAATAGGCTTTAGATACATGATAAGCAATTCGACCACAATGAAAAAAAAAAAGAAAAGCCAAAGGACTATTTCCCACCCAAGGTTTGATGAAATGACAAAGATCCATCTATTAAATTTGAAAAAACCAAATTCTTACTCAGTTATCAAAAGTTAACCGTTAATTTTAACAATTAAAAAGCATTTATATCATTTTATGTAAATATTATGATAGAAATATATTTGAAATAGAAATGTCATTTTATGAAACTTATTAAGGATAAATAAGTAATTTCTGTTCCTATTTTAAAATTTTTCATATTTACCTAAATACTTTGAAAATATTTTATAATTTCAATAATTTATAATATAATATTTACACCTTTAACTTATGTTTTTTAATATAATTGTTATTTTTTAAATTATTAACAGCACCCTTAGATTTTTTAAAATTGTAAAACACCCTACAAAATTATAATAGAAATATATTTGAGATAGAAATGTTATTTTATGAAACTTATTAAGGATAAATAGGTAAATCTTATTCTTATTTTAAAAATTTTTATATTTATCTATATATTTTGAAAATATTTTATAATTTCAATAATTTATAATATAGTATTTACACTTTTAACTTGTGTTTTTTTAATGTAATTGTTATTTTTTAAATTATTAACAGTACCCTTATATTTTTTTTAATTGTAAAAACGCCTATAAAATTGCAAAAAACACCCCAAACTTTTCTAAATCTAAAAAATTTAAAAATCACATTTTTACCCAAATATATAATCATTTATCATTTATATTTCTATTTATATTCCAACAAACTTTAGGCGGGAATAAGTCTTTTAGCGTGTAAAATATAACAAGGCGAATTTTGGAAACTATATTATTGTTGACGCTATAAATATAAGGTTTTATATATAAAATAAAATCAGATCGATATAAAGATTTCATTAGTTAAATGTACACCGATATAATACATTCTTAGGACCGGCTCAAATAATCAATTTAATAGTCTTCAAATCATATAAATATATTGGATAAATTTATTATGAGACTCATGTTTTGAGTCAACTTCACTTATAATTTAAGAAAATTAGGGTAGGAGAAATCAAGAAAAACACAATATTTTAATAATAATGCTTCATGAACAGATTAGCCTAAAGTTTTTGGACCAACCTTTACACAAATAAATAATATATAAGGGGGCATTGGCCCCCTTTGCATGAGATATCAAGGGCAAGTGAACTGATAATCATCAGAACTGTTATGATAATTGGAGCAAGGAGAAGGTAATATAGGGGGCACTGGCCCCTTCTGCAGCCTCTCTGAATACATATTGCCGAACTGTTTTACCACCTTGTCTTCCCTCGCCACTCTGCCGCCGCAGCCTCTACTTGAAAACAGAAACAAAAACACAAGGAAAACAACCACAACGAACCTGAAACAGGTGAAAACTTTCCTCCATGAACAATACGACATGGTTTAAAGATCCCCCTCTTTGCATTGTCTTCTTGTGCGAATATATATATATATATATATATAATGAAGATCCAGTGCAGAGAAGTTGAGGACGGTGATGGGTTATCATTGAGTTTTTTGAAAAAGGTTGAAGAAGAGAAGTGAAAGTCTTTGTATTGGAAGATTAATGGAGGGGGCAGCCGATCTGGAAAAGGAAGTACACCTTTTGCCGTCTTTTAAGCATGATTTGCTGTTTTCCTTTCACATTAATTATCAAGATTTTGCGCGTTCTTAGAATAGGGTTTTGGGAAGTTCAAGTTTAACAATGTCTAAATCACCATGATAGCACTTCCAACAATTATTTCTTCAACAGATTAACGTGTTTCAATCTATATACCATGGATGTAGACTTGGAAACAGTGTTGACTCAGTCATAACGCTGATCCGCGGATTATTCAGTGCGATATATTTAATAAATAAGTCCGTGGGTTGATTTTGACAGTCTTTTTCAAGCTGATTTGCGATGGTTTAAAATCGGTACTTATCAAATTTATTATGCACTGGTTTTCATTTGCTCAAAAACCTTTTAAAAATAGTATAATGTGTTTTCGAAAGATTTATAAAACACCCTAAACCGGAGTGTTTTGGTTGATTATAAAATTTTGTTTTACAAATCGAAATAAATTTACTCTATAACCCAAACTGTTCTTGTAATTGAAAAAAAAATATATTCAAAATACTAATTGAAGTTAAAGTATTTTTATAAACATACGTAAATTTATCATTTTAAAAAATTATCATAACGGTTACGAAATAAATTATAAAGTACAAATTGGGTGTTTTAAAAATTACTATTAAAAACTCCTCAAAATCATTATGATAGTTTACCCTTATAATTGTTATCATAAAACTTTCAAGCACACTCGTAAGTCACTTAAATTAATGCCTAATTTGCTTCATTAATATTGTCATGCTCGTGTATAGCTTCAAGGGTTATCAATTTAGTGTAGAGCAATTGTTAAAATATTTGTAATATATATATATATATCGTTTGGGGATTATAATAGAAATTTGGTTAAATACCTCGTAAACTCCTACTTTGTTAATACATGTTTTAGGTTTCCAAACCCAAAAACAAAATTGTGATGAATTTTGTATTTAAAATAAAAAATATCTAGACAATGACGTAATTATTGGAGCGGATGTTACATAATTACTTTCTAGAAGATTGCTACTTTGTTTACCATTGAGAGCACCATGTTGCACCTTATGTACAAAGGACGTATAGAGTTAGATTCGAATTAAATATATTTAAATTTATTTTTGAGTTTGGTTTGAATGAGCCTAAAATAAATTATTCAAACCTGAACTATAATTTTAAAAAATTTGTAAATACAAACTTAAATATGAACTATATGAATCGAATACGAACACAAATCTGAACTTAAATAAAAAAAGTTTTAATTATAATTTTTAATAAAATATAAATACAAACTATACAAACTGAACGTAAACACAAACAGGAATATGAATCAAATGTGAATTTAACTCTTGATTTTGAATTCAAATATGAATTTTACTATAATAAATTCAATGAATACGAATTTAAATATAAACTTAATTTATACCAAATAAATCGAATACAAAAGTATATATATATATATATATATATATGTATTTGATTTGATTTAAATTTAAGTCTAACATATATTGTAAATTAATAGGATATTTCAGGACTAGATTTGAACCATATGGATCCACTTTTTTTTGTTGGACACAACCAACCTTCTGATTGGATGTGTCAGAACCTGCAAACAGAGTGGTTTGTGCCATGGCCTCACAAGAAAGCCCATAGGCCGAATCAACATGATGCATAAAAATCAAAAAGTGTTTGACGACTAGGGTTTCAAGCATTCATATTTTGTGGGCCAATATGGCATGCCCAGGTCCATATTTTTGTAGGTCTTTACCTGGCATGGCCATGGCTTAGTGGAATAATGGCATAAATTGAGGTTGAAAAGATTGACATTGAACCAAATTTTGAGGTTGAAAAAGGCTGGATAATGACATAAATTCTGCCGTGGAATTCCTTGGTGTCAAAGTTAGGCAGCATTTCCAGAAAACAATCACAACACTTTTTTGTTTTTTCCTTCAGCATTTTAAAGCCTCAATGCAACTTCACGATTTCTTCTTTCATTTTTGTGCCTGCCTTCATTTATCTCTTTTTCATTTTAATAAGAGCCGAATCCGAACAAAGACTAACTCGAGCTTAACTGGTTTGATTGTTGATAAGTTCACCAAAGAAGTTGTCTAAAAAGTTGAAGAAAATACTCATCGAACGAGAAGAAAAATCATCGGAGAAAAAGAAAAGTTGTTTCAAAAAAATAGTGAAGTCTCCATCACCATGGATAAGGCCTCTCTATCAAAGGACACTAGGTTCCTATAAAGGTGAAAATCAAAAGAAGTCAGGGAGAATTTTAGTCAAATTTGTGGTTTAGATTTTTATTCCATATAAAATTTTAATTCATTGATCTCGATTTTAGTTTAAGATCGATATCTCATTGTCGTTGCATCAATAAATTTTTTTTTTTTTTAAAGATTCTTCTTTAAATTTAAAATTTGAAGTAAAAAGAAATCCCTTAAAATTCTGAAAATTCTAAAATACACTCTCACCACATTTTATACTATGTATTGTTTTTTATATGTTTCGTATCGAATTATATAATGTATTTTATGTATAGAAGTTTAGAAGACTGAAATACACAAGTGGGGTCATAATATTGTAGGCCTAACTTAACGAGGCAAGCCAAATATGGGACTTATTTAATAAAAAGGCAACAAAGTGGCATGGTGATTCAACAAAATAACATAAACCCACATGGACATGAGTCATGGATGATGGTTGATGATGATGATGATGGTGAAGATGAAGATTTTTTGGTCTAGGGGCGGCTGTTGCCTCCCCTCTACTCTTTCATCTTTTAGTCACACTCGTGCACTTTGTATTATTAGGTCAAAAATGATGCATCTTTTTTCTATAATAATATCTACGTTATTATCATAGACTTGTTATTTCATTGGTCAATTTGGTCGGCGTTTATTAAAAATTCATCAAATACATACAAAGATAAGATTAGATTTAAACCGATTGATTTGATCTTATAAATTGATTAAATTTGGTTTAATTCGATTTGAATTTATTTATTTTAAATTCTAACAAATAGATTTGACTTGTTTTTTAAAGTTAAATCAAACTCGAGTTAGACACAAAGGTTGATTCTATCTGACTTATGAGTCTGATGAATATTTGATTTGATTTGAATTTAAATTCGTATTTTGATTCGAACAACATTATCTTTAAATTCAAAATCATTCATATTTTAGAACATACTATTAATGTATATGGTTTATTGATAAATAAATAACATATATCTATTATTACGATATTAAGTATTTTAATTAGAGTCCATCAGAATAATATGTATTTTATTATGAATTCATCGAAGAAAAAGATAAAACGTGATTTAAATTGAATTATGTGTGACGACATGGCTAGTAACCTTCTTTGATGTCGTATTAGTAAGTTTGAATAAAGAAAAATTTATCGGCACGTCATGAAATAAAAGGAGACATTGAAGAAAATTATAATAGAAAATCACAAGAAGAAAAAAAGGTTTGCCTTTCGGCATTCTTTTGCGGATGTTGTCTTCTCACCACACCAAAATGCCAAACAAATGCTATCAAACCTTTCTATCAGACATGTCCTCCTCCACTTTTCTACGAAACCTTTAATTAATTGACAAGTCTCGATTCATTCGGTTTGAATTTTTTTAAATTGAATTTGAGTCAACAAAATCAACTCGTTTTTAAAACCATATCAAGCTCAAGTTAGTGGGGATTCAGTTCGGTTAGTTCGACAACTATAGTATTACAATACGGAAATATTACAATCATATTTATTCATTATACATATTTAATCTATTATCGGTAGAATGATACGTACGAGCAACTAATGCTCCTCCGTGTGTTTTTATCGTACTTTGTAATATTATCGAGATATGATTACTATTTTATTAACAGAAAAACAATCTATGTTCTAAGCTGATTGTGTCAAACAGAAGATTTGATTTAGTTTAAGTTTGATTTATGATTCGATTTAAATATTATCAAATAATTATTAAAACAGTTTTTAAATTACGTATAATTTATACTCTTTATTAATACATTTATTACTTTTAATAATAACAAAATCTATATTTAATTTTCTACCATACTTAATCCAAAATTTATTATTCATTTCTGCATATTTATGAATACCAAGTATTTGCACCACCCATATTTTCATGAAGTGAATCTGAATAACCCACCAGCAATATAATTCAAAATCTAGATCCCAACTTAGTTTTTTATATATTTTATTTGTTTTTTTAAATATTTTAAAATCTAAAGTTGTAAAATTATATAAATAATTGTTGGTGGTTTGATAATATAGAATAGAGACTTTCTATCCTATAAATAGATAAATAAAACATAATATTAAATATTAAAATGGAAAATTAATTATTTTAATAAAATTTTTACTTTATATATATATACATATATATATATATAATACTATTCTAATTATATATATAAAAAAACAAACAAAAAGAAAGAGAAAAATATTTATTTTTTTCATTCAGTTGTTCTTTTTAAATCCTTTCAATATTAGGGTTTGTTTTCGATATTTAAAATCCAATTCAAAATCTTACCCATCTCAATTTGATTGCTAATGCTTAACTAATACGATGATCTTATTAGACAATAACTATTAGGGCTTTTTTTTTTTTTTTTTACTATTTGGCTTGAAGAAACTTTTGAAGTTTTGTTGGTTTGTTCTAATGATCTATTTTTTGTTTCTTAATTAAGAAAAATAAAAAGAAAATTATATATGGTTTCTATTATTTTAAGGAAATAAATGTTTATATAATGATATAAACGTACAAATGATGAATTTAAAAACTAAGAACCATTCTTTTAATGCTCATTGTGGTGTTATGAATAAACTAGTTTATAGTAAATACAAGTGAATGAACTATCATTGTAATTGAAAAAATACAACACCCGAGTACTAATTGAAGTTGGGGTAATTTTATGGGTAAATATGTAAATTTGTTATTTTAAAAAATATTATAATCGTTGCAAAATAAATCCCAAACGCAGGTTGGATGTTTTAAATACCGTTACTAAAAACCCTTCAAATCGCTACCATGAAACTTTCAAAAGGACTCTTAAGGTTTTGAAAATAAGTTTGTAAGTTTCCTCTAAGTTGACATCTTTTAATTTTTCCTGAAAATTTTGTACAAAATGACACTTCTAACCTTCACTTTTTGCACACATGAGGAAATGTTATTAATAATAGTGGGGAGTATCTCGATACCCTTATCGCTAAGAATGATTCATAATGTGTACATATGTAAGGGTAAAATAGTCATTTTATAATTATATAAAAAAGATTAAAGTTGATCTTTATAATGGTCTTTGAAAATATGAATCTTGAAATAACCATGTTCCAAAAGTTAATTATTGAGATTATAGAGCCCAAAATTATATAAATTTTACCAAAACCTAATATTTTTTTACGTTTACAAGAGTTGACTATGCAATAGCTCCTCGCTAGACCTAACCAAACACTGTAATGTTCACGTCACCACTTGTATTTCATAATTGCAATTAAAATACATAATGATGACTATGATATTAAATAATACGAACCATGAGTCAATCACATCTCAAAAACTAACTATTATGATTAAAAATTCGAAGTTACATAAACGCTACACCACAAGCTTATATTTTCCGATGAAATATTTAAATTTTCTATTTTGCACTTGGGATTAAGGTTAGACTTGAGTCAAATCAGTTTCAGATCGAGTTTGAGTTTGGCTCAACATAAGTCTAAAAAGAGCTCGCTTTTCACTCGAACGTAGAATTTGCGAGACTCACAAAGCTTGCAATACGATGAAATTATTCAAATAGCTAAAACAATATTATTTTGAAAAAAAACAATATTATTTTGACTAATGTATATTCAAATAACATTATTTTGAGTATTTAAAACGTTTAATGAATTAAACTAAACTTGAAATAAATCAAATTTAAACTTAGTTCGACTCAAATCTAACCTTATTTGAAATCATAATCAGTTCCATGACACAAATGAAACAAGGGTAAAAGAGTCATTTTGTTTGCTTTATCAAGGGAATAAAAATGTCAACTATTAGGGGTTCTTGTGCTTTCATAAAACTCGAGGGAGGGATTAGAAATTTCCCTCTGGTATATTACAAGTAGATAAAAAAAAGCTGATTAACCTCCCTAATTAATTATCATTAATAAACTAATTGAAACAATTATTAAGAGTAGTATTGTATTTTTATAAATAGATAGAAATATCGTTATAAAGTCTGAATTTCTCATATTAAAATCTGTCTTTTAAAAATATTAAAAATAAAAATATTTTTAGACTATAATTTAAATTTAAATTATTAATTGTGGTTATTAATATATGATATATATATTTTAAAATTTTAGAAAATATTAAATAAAAAATATATGAAACGAAATAATATATTTTTTAAAGAAGTGTATAAGATAATTTTTAAAATTTTAATTAAAAAATTTTAATTATTATATTTTAATATTAACATTACACGTCAATAATATCAATATTACAGACAAAGAAGGAAAAGTAACAGGGATTGAGATTTTTTAATTAAAAAATTTCAATTTAAATCGATAATTTTGTAGATTATTAATCACGTTAAATCATAAATTCCGAACAAATACAACATCTCGATTCAAGGGAAAAATATCTAATTCTGAAACGGCTTGCATGAACCCCTGAAGCAAAAGAGTGGAACCACCGAGACCAGTCCCCGGGGGCTCTTAAATTCGTCTTTTAAATTTTCAATTTACTTTGCGAGATTGAGGTTTAATGCATGAAGAAAGGGAAAGTTGAGGGTTTTAATACTGAAATCTAGTGAAATTATGTTTTAGTATCAAGGAAGAAGAAGAGCAGAAGAAGAATTATTAATATTAGAAATAATAATTAATATGGTGGTTTTGTTAGCGATGCGAGTTGATTCCTGTAGAGAGGGGACCTTCTCCTTCCTTCAATTAATCCTCGTTTTGCCTCGCATTTAATTCATCTACTGCTTTTTTATTAACCTTTATTTTATTTTATTTTTTTAATTTGTTAAACTTTTCTCACTGGGTGACTTGCCATTCAATTGCTTGAACTTATTTAAGTTTCAAGTGGTTAGTTTCGTGTTTCTTGATTTGGGTTTGGTGGGTTTATATAATTGCAAAGTGGGTTTCCTCTTGATTTGGGATTGGTGGGCTGTTTGATAAAACGGAGGAAAAAAATTAGGGTTTGGTGGATGTCCTTGTGATTGTGTGATGATTGAATCTGTATTTGGATGCATTATTGATGAATCTGGGATTGGTTTAATGTTTGGGTTTGGGAGGGATTAATTAGGGTTAAAATGTTTTCTTGGTTGCTGTTTGACAAATCTTTGTTGTTTTGTTATTGATGTTGTTGTATGATTTTGGTGTAAGTACTTTGAGATTTGTGAATCTTTTTTCAGTTAATAAATTGATGTGTTGATTTCTTCCCCCTTTGATAAATTTTCTGATTTTTGGGAGGAATTTGATGTCATTTTACACCCATTTTTAGTTGAAGGAAAAGACAGGAAAAAAAGGTCAAAATCAATTGTAACACACCCAAATCACCCACTATTTTTGTTGTGGGATTTGTTATGTCAAATAAAAAAATCTGTAGATTTTTTGTTATCATTTTGAAAAGAAAGTGAAATTCTCAATTTATAAGAAGAAACAGCAGCAGAAGGCAATGAAAATTTGTTGGGTGTTTGTTGTTCTATGGGAATACCTGATGGTTCAATGTTAGATCTGTTTGAGAAGGTTAGGTCTTGGATTTCTTGGGGTGGTAGTGATCTATCAAGTTTGTCGGGGAAATTTGAGATGCTTGATAGTCGTTGCAAAATGTGTTCTGAGTGTGATGCAAAGTTGAATAAATCTTGCAATGGATACCATTGCCAAAGTTGTGGGCGATGGTTGTGTGGGAGGTGTAACCAGAGTTCTGAGTCTAGGGAGAGTATTAAGGCTTGCCACTTCTGTAATGGGATAAGTGTGAGACATGGATGTGGGAGGAAGAACAGTGAGAAAGTGCATCCTTCTGTTTCACCTCGAGAAAGCCCTGAGCCGCCTTCACCTGGTTTTGATTCTAAGAAAAATGATTACTCTGTGAATAGTGAATCGGTTCAGAATGATGCTCTTTCTCACTATCTTGAGTTCCAGGATTGTGTATACTCTCCGCATGCAGTGACTAGTGCTCAGCCATCTCCGGTATCTGTTCAGTCTTCACCCAGCAGGTAAATCTCTATCAGACGACTGTAACAGCGAACCAGTTAGTTTAATGCATGCATATTCAAGACATCTGTTTTATGTTGTCCAACATTCATTCTCTCGCCTTATTTGGTAGTGATTGTGTTTTAATGTGTATTCATTGATCCAGGAGTGATGGAGAAGAGACAGAGGAATCTGGGAAGCACTTTTTCAGCCCATATAGTGAGTATTATCACAATATTTCAGATATAGATACAAATAGTATTAGTGCTAGACATGAGTTGTACAATTTTAAGTCGTTGAGATCAAGTCCCTCTGACAGCCCCTCTAGGAATAATTTTACTCCATATAGAGGCAGGCACAGTGTACAGCAGGTGCAAGAGGGAAGCCCAATGTCTCAGAATGATAGTCCCTTCCACCGAGAAAGTATGGCTGTTTTAAAAAGGCCTGATAGAGGGTCTGAGGATCCAGAAAATATTGATTACTCTGTTGATCTATCAAATTTGCGAGACCAAGATGGTAGATCACAGAACCCATTGGATTTTGAAACTAATGGTTTTATGTGGTATCCCCCACCACCTGATGATGAAAATGATGATGCGGAAAGTAATGTCTTCTTCTATGATGATGACGATGATGATATTGGGGAATCAAGTGCAATGTTCTCATCCAGTAGTAGCCTTTCTCGCATGTTTCCTGCCAAGGACAAGCAGAATGAGGATAATAAAAAACCTCTTAGAGCTGTGGTACAAGGGCATTTTAGGGCACTAGTTTCAGAGCTATTACGAGCTGAGGGTATCAAAGTGGGGAAAGAGGATATTTCTGAGGATTGGCTTGGCATAGTCACTACAATAGCATGGCAGGCTGCAAATTTTGTGAAACCAGATACTAGCAGAGGAGGCAGTATGGATCCTGTTGATTATGTAAAGGTTAAATGTATAGCATCGGGAAACCCAAGTGAGAGGTAATCATGCTTAGGACTTTTGCAATATTACAGTTGGTTTGTTTGCAGACCCTTTGCTTGTGTAGGTTAATGTTACCTTCCATTAACTGTAATTCTGTTTTGTCTATGCAGCACCCTTATTAAGGGGATAGTTTGTACAAAAAATATAAAGCACAAGCGCATGACATCACAGTACAAAAATCCTAGATTACTTATTTTAGGAGGAGCACTTGAATGTCAGAGAGCTGCAAATCAGTTGGCTTCTTTTAATACATTATTGCGACAGGTCCTCTTTAGCATATTCTCTGTTATACATATAGATGGGTGTATCCTAATGAAGTTCTGAACCATTATTTTAATGTTTTTCATACAGGAGAATGATCATCTGAAGATGGTAATTTCGAACATAGAGGCTCTTCACCCGAATGTTTTGCTGGTGGAAAAAAGTGTGTCTTCATATACTCAAGAACTACTTCTGACAAAGGAAATTTCATTAGTGCTCAATGTGAAGAAGTCATTACTGGAGAGGATAGCTCAATGCACTGGTGCTCTTTGTAGTCCATCGATTGATAATGTTTCGGCAACACGACTTGGGCACTGTGAACTCTTCCGGTTAGAAAAAGTTTCTGAAGAACATGAGCCCACCAACCAGTCAAACAAAAAACCATCTAAAACGTTGATGTATTTTGAAGGGTGTCCACGGCATTTAGGTTGCACGGTAGTGTTTCTGCCCAAACCTAACATTCTTTTGTTTTTCTTTGAATCTTTGAATTTATGTGGTTCGGATAATCTATATCAGAATCCCTCTTGCAGCATGTGCCATCTTTTCTACAAGTGTCTATTTCTTTGATGTTTTGCAGTGTAACTTGATTTACTGGACTTCCTTTTCTTCCTTCCCTCTTTCAATAGTGCTTGTGTAGTATGTGTTCATTTTTTCTTTTTGTAACCTTTGTTAAGGAAATTATGATCCAAATCTGTATGTATATTATGCTTTTGATTTTGCTATTTCATGTGAGTGTAAGATTTAATTGTTCAATGTAGAAAGTTTTCAGTCTCATGGTTTCTAAGATCAGATTGTTGTGGTTCATTTTGTAGGTCCTGCTGAGAGGTGCTTCTAGGAAAGAACTAAAGAAAGTTAAACATGTTGTTCATTATGCGGTATTTGCAGCCTATCACTTATCTCTTGAGACTTCTTTCCTTGCTGACGAGGGTGCTTCTCTGCCTAAAATCAGGCCAAACCACTCAGTGACTATACCAGAGAGGATAATAGCCGATAATTCCATTTCTGTTATCGCTAATTCTCAAGTTGCCACTAATTGTCAGGCAGTAGCCAATGCCTGTGCCCTGGTTGATGGATCTGTGAATCTAAATCTACAGCATGGAGGATTGGAACCATTGTCTGAGCGTTTTGATCTCAAGTATATTTCTTCTCATGTTTCCATGGATCATAGGTTTAATGATGCAACTTTTGAAGCACACAATGATGATTTAGAACCTAATGTCAGCTTAAATTTGCAATCCCTTAATCTATGCAATGATTTGAAGGAGTCTGGTGTCTGTTCCTTTGATGCTAGTAATCTTACACAACTGGAATTGCCAGATACCATGGGTCAAGAGGAGGGGCAGCTTGGGGAGGTTCATGAATTGACAAATTTTGATAGGGTTAATGGAGATGAATTATCCAGTGAATACTTCTCAGCTGCTGATACTCACCAGAGTATATTGGTGTCATTTTCAAGTCGTTGTGTGCTGAAAGGAACTGTATGTGAACGGTCTCGGCTCCTGCGCATAAAGTTCTATGGCTCTTTTGATAAGCCGCTGGGAAGATTCCTTCGTGATGACCTGTTTGATGAGGTTGTTTATTTAAAGATTTTTTTTGTTGTATCTTCTGTTTTATTATTCCTAATCTAATGAATTTACAAGATTCTGTTGTTGCCAGACTGCTTGTTGTCGAACATGTAATGAGTCAGTGGAAACCCATGTTATATGTTATACCCACCAGCAGGGAAATCTAACGATCAATGTTAAACGCCTCTCTTCTGTAAAGCTGCCTGGGGAACGGGATGGTAAGATATGGATGTGGCATCGATGCCTAAGGTGTGCTCATACAGATGGAGTTCCTCCAGCAACTCGTCGAGTGGTAATGTCAGATGCAGCCTGGGGACTTTCTTTTGGAAAGTTTTTGGAACTTAGCTTTTCAAATCATGCTACTGCTAATCGTGTTGCTAGCTGTGGTCATTCCTTGCAAAAAGATTGCCTCCGTTACTATGGGTAAAGTCTTCAAAGTTTAAATACTTTTTCATCTATTGATTTCCATGGAGATCACTGGAATGTGTTATTCGACAGGTGTGGGAGCATGATTGCATTCTTCCGTTATTCACCTATTGATATTCTCTCTGTCCATTTACCCCCATCAGTTCTGAAATTCTATGGCCATTCTCAACAGGAGTGGATAAGAAAAGAGGCAGAAGAGGTGATTTTATGAAATTAGGATTTTTGCGTTATTTCACTGCACTGATGCCAAAAATGTAACTCAATTCATTAGAGGGCTGCAGTAAATTTTGCATGCTTTCAGTGTTTAGGCCCACTAGTTTATTTATCTTATCTTTTTCAACAGCTACTGGATAAGCTGGAAATTGTGTATGCTGAGATATCTGATGCACTAGAACGCATGGAACAGACAAGTAGTTCTGTTGGATGTGAAACTTCCGATGTAACCGGTTTGCAGAGCCCCATTCTGGAACTGAAGGATCAGATTAAAAGGGAAAGGAATTATTACATGGTAAGCTTTCTCTGAAGTCTGAGTGTCAGTTTTGCTATTAGAATGTCAGAACTATTGCAAATTTTAGGTCCATGTCTCTTGGCAAGTTCTGGCAGAAAGTCAATTTTTCATTTATGCTTCATATATTCAAGTAATGAGTTTATTGTTTTGATTTTTCTCCACGTGAATAGGGTATTCTACAACCAGTTATTATGGAGACTTCAGAACTATGTCCAACACCTGTGGACATTCTTGAGCTTAACCGTTTGAGACGTGTCCTTCTCATTGGTTCACATGCTTGGGATCTTCAACTTTATTTATTGACCTCTCTTCTTAATAAAGGTTCTGTTGGCAACACGACTCCCAGGGATATATCTTATGCCGAACTGAAAGAGTTGAGAAATGAATTATTGTGCAAGGATAGTAAAGTTGACATTGGGCACAAGGAAAGTGTGTCTGGACCTTTAGAAGTACAGGAGTCTCCTGTAAATGATTCAGCCTCAGAACAGAGGGACGAACCCAGTTTACTGACCTCAGAACCTTTTGGTTCTAACATTCCTGTCTTAAGCTCATCTCATCATAACAGAGAGGAGGACATGCATTCAGATGGCAAAATTGCATCCACTCTGTCTGAGAGAGTAGATTCTGCATGGACAGGGACTGATCAATTGGTTCAGCCTCTGCAAGCGTCTCAGAGAAATGGCCTCCAAGCTGGTTTTGTTGGACAAATAAGAAGAGTCGATAATCTTTCTTTTAAAGGGTCAACTGCTCCTGTGAGAGTTCATTCTTTCGATTCTGCTTTGAGAATCCAGGAAAGAATCTTGAAAGGATTGCCCCCTTCTTCATTGTATTTATCGACACTTAAATCTTTCCATGCTTCTGGAGAATATAGGAGTATGGTCAGAGATCCGTTATCTAATATAATGAGGACTGACTTCCAAATGTTGCCAGTGGAGGCACAGAAGCTTAATTTGGTTCTTGGTTCAACAGCCTCATTTATCTCCTCTGCTTCTTGTGTAGCTGAAGGGGCTCGGTTGCTGCGTCCCCATAGGGGCAATGATGATTTAGTTGTTGCTGTTTATGATAGTGATCCTGCCAGCATAATATCGTATGCTCTCAGTACGAAGGAGTATGAGAATTGTGTTGCTGATAAGTTGAATGAGCATGAAGGAGTGTGGAGTGCCAATGAGATCAATAAAGAAGGTTCTGGGTTTTCCCCCTTTTCGGCCTGGCAGACCTTTGGCTCTATGGATTTGGATTATATACACTATGAAAGTTACGGATCTGAGGATGCTTCTTCTATGAGTAACTTATTTACGGATCCCAAAAAGTCACCACACCTTACAATTTGTTTTGGGGATGAGTCTTCAATTGCTGGTGGTAAAGTGAAGTTCTCTGTCACTTGTTACTTTGTGAAGCAGTTTGACTCTCTTAGAAAGAAATGTTGTCCTAGTGAAGTGGATTTTGTGCGTTCCTTGAGCCGAAGTCAGAGATGGTATGCACAAGGTGGAAAAAGCAACGTATTTTTTGCCAAATCATTGGATGAGAGATTCATTATAAAACAAGTAAAAAAGACGGAGTTGGATTCCTTTATGGAGTTTGCACCAGAATACTTCAAATATTTGACAGAATCTCTTAGTTCACGAAGCCCAACTTGTCTTGCTAAAATTCTTGGCATTTATCAGGTTAGTTGTTACTTTTTGTGTGTTTGCAGATGCATGGGTTGTTGTGAGCACTGGGGTGAAACATAGAAGAATTCCTATGGATTATGATTCTTATTTATATGTTTTGATGGCAGGTCTCTGTAAAACACCTGAAAGTTGGCAAGGAAATAAAAATGGACTTGATGATAATGGAAAATCTCTTTTTCGGGAGAAGCATCTCAAAGGTCTATGATCTTAAGGGCTCTGCGAGATCTCGTTACAATCCAGATACAACAGGTGCAAATAAGGTACTTCTAGATATGAATCTCTTAGAAAATCTGCGGACAGAACCAATATTTCTCGGAATGAAGGCAAAGAGAAGCTTAGAGAGAGCCATTTGGAATGACACATCATTTTTAGCGGTAAGTTTTTCATTTGGCAGTCTCATACATCCATGATCATGGATTCCCCTATTTTCCACTCTATACTTCCAGTTTTGGTCTAGATTTGAATCAGATTGATTGTACTTCTGCAGTCTGTTGATGTAATGGACTATTCATTGCTGGTTGGGGTGGACGAAGAGCGCAAGGAGCTGGTTTTAGGGATCATCGATATCATGAGACAGTATACGTGGGACAAACATTTGGAGACATGGGTTAAAGCTAGCGGGATTCTGGGTGGTCCGAAGAACGTGTCTCCGACAATTATCTCCCCCAAACAGTACAAGAAAAGGTTCCGTAAAGCGATGACAAGCTATTTTCTCACGGTACCTGATCAATGGTATTCATGAAACTGCTGCAACATTGTTGCATTCTTTTACTGCACAAAAGCCATTTATTTGTTCATTATCAACATTATAATGGCAGATAAAGTGAAGGGGAGGCAACTCCCTGCATCATACCAATTCCCATCTGGTGTTTAAAATTTTCTCATTTCTTTTTACCATTTTTAGAAAGAAAATCTTTTGCTTATGTGCAGAAGTGGCCCTAAAGAAAAAGCTTCTATATAATGGGAGCAATAGAAATTCCTTGTGAAGAGAGCATTTTGTACAACTTTTTATCCATGTGCAAAAGGGTTCTTCCACACCTCCAGTTTGTAATGTAAAATCCCTTCTGTTTTTAACACCTTGAAGATCAACAGTTGCGCTCAAACTTGCATGTCTCTTCCATCTCTCACCTTCTATGAGGTTTAAAGAAATATTTGCAAAACTATGAGAACCCATCATCACTTGCCTTCATTTGAATTTGGATCTTCTGACTCTACGTTTGAGATTTCACATCATAAATAGTTCTATTCATGTTAGGTAATAAATGATGATTTTATAAAATATGAGCTTCTTTTTGTTGTTTTTTCTATTTAGCGTGATCAGTTCAGACTTGACAAAGTGATATATAGCTTAAGTAAGATATCCTTGCTCCAAAGTAGGCTGGCTATATTAATATAAAGCTTCATATAATTTGATCTATGTACATTGATTATGAGAATAACAAAAGACTCAAAACATAAATTTTTTCCAAAATTTCTGCAGGCTGAAATTGAGATCAGAGAGAACCCAGAAGCATAATTTTATCTTTTATGCTGTATCTGGTTTATATATTAATTTTATTTAGACTTTTTATTTTAATTTTACCTTGTTAGGAGGCAACTGCTATTTGGCTTCCTCCTTCATTGGCTGGCCTGAAGCTCACACGTTTCTGAAAATCAAAATTTCCAAAGAAAACAAAAATTAGAAGAAATTGGCATGAGAAGAACGGTGAAAATAAAGTTTAATATGAGATGACATATACGAGGATTTTCATTTTAAAAGATAGTTTGTCAGGGTGGATCTCAACGGGATTGGTCGATGTTCAACTCAAATGAATTAAATTCAAATAAGGATAACCCCGATTCGATTAGGTCGAATTATTGAAAAGTTATTAATAAATTCATCTTTTTTAGTACTTTAATTTCTTCTTCAGTGACTTTTTCTTTTCTCTAATGGCTTTCCAACGATTTCTCCAACAAACTTATCATTAGCTCAAATTAATTGAGTTTAAGTTGACTATTATGAATTTGAATCGAGCTCTATCTAACATTTGTTAGAATTCGATTTGAATATGATGATTTTAAATACCATAATAACAAATAAATAAATCAATTATGAGATTTACAAGTCTGTAATTCTTAAATTTATCGAACTCAAACTTTATATAAACCTAATTGAATCAAGCTCGAGCCAAATAATATTTGGCTCGATTCAGCCTAACTTGACTCCATTGCAACACTAGCAATGAGGTCTAGGAATCTTCATCCTCACCCCACACAAGTAGGTGCAATTCTCTTGCTCTCGGCCTAATCCTAAACTTTTTTGGGTAGAGCTACGAGTATGAAAACACAATACTACCCACTCACGTATCCAAACTATACAAAAGTTATAAATTCGAAACTTGTTCATAATATGTTAAGATTAAACTTTTAATTTATTTAATGTAGTGGTTGTGAGGTCAATTAATAAATTTAGATTTCATTTATTTAGTACAATCGATTTAATTTTAAAAAGAAAGTCAAACTAAGTAAGAACCAAAAAAAATGCAATACTCACACCTAACCTTGTACCCAAAAATTTTTGAATTTCTTTTTTCCTTTTCAATGAAATATTAATTAAATAAATTATATGTTTAATATATTATATATTTATCCAAGTATGGGAATCGATCAATCCTTGTGTATAAATCCTTAATTTCTTATAAACTTGTGTATAAATCCTTAATTTCTTATTTTAAATGTAAAGGTGATTGATAAATAAATAAGTTATAAAGCAATCAAATATTTGAAGTCAAACTTGAGTTATTATTCCGAGCTTGAGTCAAGAATGCCCAAACTCCTCAGGTTCGAGCTCAAACGAAGCTCAAGGTAAGCATATGATTTAAACCCAAGGATCAGATCGTACAAAATTAAAACCAACCTCACGAGCCTTGAATCCCTCTCGAGTTTCTCCATGGCCATGGCCGTTCTTCTTCCAAAGCAACTGTTCCTGCAGCAGCGCGGCGTTCTCATTCTTCTTCCTGGCCATTTCACCGGAATCAGCATTGCTTGTACCATTATTCGCCATGCAAAGCTGCATAATCTTCTCCGCCACCTCGCTCTCGTTCTTGCTCTGTTTCATCACCTTCTCCACTTCAGCTTTCGAAAGTTTCATTTTCACCCTCATTCCATTACTATTTTCACCGTTTTTCTCCGAACCCTCCTCGCCCAGAACGTTCACGTTCTTCATGATGGTGAGATCCGAGACTGATCTTCTCGACAACATCAAGCTCTCGAGCCTATCCTGCGCGCTCATTTGAATGCCCGACCGAACCCTCCTGGGAACGTTCTCCGCCGGCGCATTCGGCAGCTCCACCAAGAAATAAAGCCGTTTCGGCTCCAAATTCTGCTGCCGCTGTAACGGTTTCGCCCGAATTCCGAAGTGCTTCACAGCTTCCGATTCCATCAACACGAATCCTGGATATTTCTTCACCACCTCCTCGGCTTTCACTGGCGTCTTCAACTTGAACGTTTCGCCGCTTATTGTCATCACCTTTGTTGTCTTCTTCCCCCCAAAACTGTTTCCCATGGAAGCACTTTCTCTCACAGAAGTGCTTTTGAAATCAAGTAGAGGCAATAAAATTACAAAGGGACGGTGGCCTGGTGGAAATTGAGCAGATGGGCCTGTTAATTTATAACTAAAATAAGATTTTACGGTGGTTGATGTAGATGAGAAGGGAGTCCATGGTCAATAAAGAAGGCAAATTAATTTTACAACGGACAAAATGTTTGACAAAACTGAAAATATCTTAAAACCGGGTTTATCCATACAAATCCATACATATTTTCAGATAAATAATAATAACATATAAGTGGATGTAAAAAATTGTAAAATTTAAGTTTTTTTTATTATGTTATTATTAATTTTTAAAAAGATGTGTCTTCGGATATAATACGAAAAATTAAGTTTTCGATATATAATATAATATATAATTTGACTACTGCATTTAAGACAATACAAATCTAACAAGATATTCGGTCTACAATCAATAAAACAAAAATACAAAAAAAGAATACGTGAATTATTATGGTTTTGTTACAATAGATGACATATAGTCATGTATTTGTTGTGTTATTTATGTATTTATTATATGTTTGTAAATATATATTTTTATTATTAATAATATTAGATATTTCAATGATATATTGATACATATAACATGTTCGTAATTTGGTAAAACTGAGATGAGGAAATCAAATAACTCATTGTGCTTTTGTTATGCATTTAGTGGGTGATTATTATACTAGAACTATTCGTAATTTCAATATGTTGAAAGATGGGCACAAGTAATGGTGCGAG
Organism: Anacardium occidentale; assembly: GCA_026122585.1. Classification (NCBI taxonomy): domain Eukaryota; kingdom Viridiplantae; phylum Streptophyta; class Magnoliopsida; order Sapindales; family Anacardiaceae; genus Anacardium; species Anacardium occidentale. The sequence goes on along the minus strand of JAJEJH010000067.1, from coordinate 1,125,123 downwards.
AATTATCATAGTGTTGATTACCTCATTGAAAAGTGACAACAATTTACACGTATCAAGGTCTAGTGTTTACAGCCAATGCAACACCTGAGTGCACGATTTAATGGTCATGTTCATTGAATAGACATACTGAAAAGGATCCTATATAAATAGTGCTTTTTATGTTGATGATCACATTTTTTTAACTTGATACGTACATATGGTTTTATGACTTTATGTCGTAAAATCGTTTTGTACTAGAAATGATACTGTTTGATATTATCAAACTTATTATGGTAAATGAGGTGTTATAAAGACAAGTGATTGGTCGTATCATGATCAGTATGAAGACTATAGTTAATTAATAAATGATTCGTTGTCTTTGTAATAAATGTCTATAACTAAAAAACCTATGGTCATAATGGGATTTAGTTGTGGTTAAGTCCAATTTTAGTTTGGACATATATCTATTTTATATGGAGTTACTAAGGTAGACACAAATTTTTGTCTTAACCTCGAGAGACACGACATGATAAAAATATTATATTATGTATTAACTATCAGTTTGATTAAGTTCATAGATGTTTACTGACACTTTATTATTAGGGTGGTTATGATACTTTACTAGAAGTCACTCATTATTTGTATTTGGATTTGACCATAACTCAGATACTATCGAGTTAGTAAGAAGCTTGTAAGTCATACTAAGATTTCTAATAATAAACCAAAATCCCTTAAACGATTAGTTACAAACGCTTTTTGACAAGCATCAATCGCAATAGGTCGGGTGGACCAAAACCCTATTAATAGATAAGAACACATTCTAACAAATCCCTAAAAAATATAAATTTGAATTAAATTCAAACTTGTAACTAATCCTAATATTGAAGTTTTAAAAACTATAGGAACTGATTAAAAGCTCTACATGCATAAGATTGTTGTGCTAGTGGATAAGGTGTTAAGTGTTGTTGCATTGGACTTGTAGGATCCATTCGAATTAGGTCAAAAGTCAAAATGTGAAAGTTTGTCTTGACACATGATTGTGCATTTGTTGGCCACACAGTTGTGCATGTTGATAAGTAGAAAAATGTTGTATTTATACGAATTAGAATTGATCGAGTCAAACCTAATTTGAAACTCAAATAAATTGCTAGTGTGCATGTGGTTAGTAGAATGCTTATGGCACGATTGAATACAATATGTATTTCATGTGCAATGAAGTCATATGTTATCTAAACACTGATGCACGATCGTGCACATGCCATACTCGATCTTGGATGAGGGCAACAAGGGGATGTATTTTACATGCACAGTCACATGCACCTATATCTATAAAAATGTGATATTATATTCATTTTTTACGTTTTTCAATTTAAACCTTTACACGCCCGTGTCCCCTTACCACACACGACCTTGCTACTAGTTGCTAGCATCGTGAATGCACGGTTTGCCTCCACCAATCTCTACTCTATGTGAATTACTACAAGTGTTGTTGTTTCAAAGATTGACAAGGAGCGACTCATTGTCATATAAAGAACTTGATAGAGCCTCCAAAAACAGGTATGTTTCTCAAGAATACCCTATGTGAGTTTTGATTTTAATTCCCTGTATGTAGTTGTAAAACAACGATCCATGTATGGGTTTTCTTGCCTACGAATGTCAATTTTTAAATTTTATTACACGGTCGTCCCTCAAGGAAATTGAAGAAATATAACAGGTTCATTTAAAATTAACCACATTTAACAAAATCTATATTATTCAATATTTTTTCATATCTCGTTACATTGAATGTATTTATAACAAAATTGTTTAAAAGAATATATTATTTATATATTCTAAGATTATCATACCTAATCTAAATATTATTAAGACTCTTATTATTAAATCAAACGAAACTATATTAAAGTTTTTTTTTTGGTCGAGAAAATTAAAAAATAATACTTCATGAGATAAACTTAAATTACGAGTAACATCTAGTAAGTCAAAAAAGTGACTTCTATATAAAATGACCATGAATTTCAACAGTCTCCCACTTCGCTAGAATTTCACAGGATGAAGACCCATGTTAGTTGCATACTGTATAAACTTTGCCAAACTAACTGCTTTTTGTCAAGAAGTCAGCATTATTCACTACTTTGTCAACCTTTTCCAACAAAACCACTTTTTCAAGCCAATTCCAATTCTCACCTCTTATTTTTTATTATTATTATTTTTTTAATATAAGATAAAATCACTAATTTAATCTTAATTTAACGTTATAAAAACTCGAACTTATACTTTTTGAACATGAAAGTCATTTCATTCACTAGTTAATCTACCCCTTGGGACAAAAAGTTTCTATTGTTGACTATATTTGTGTCCCATCATGAAGACACTTTCTTTGTTACGATAGAGCCCCGTGATGTCTGGGGATGACATTTATGTTGGTCGAACTATATATTGTATTATATATCAAAATTTTAATTTTTTATATCGTATATCAAGTTATATTATAGGATGTATATTTTAAAAATGATAATAGTAAAACATAATTAAATGTTAGTGTGCTTAAATTCATTTAAGTAAATGTAGAATTTAATCTCGATCCCTTGGACATTAGGGTTGAATTCGGATGGAATCAAATTTGAATTTAAATTTGTTTAAGTTTGATTTGACTCAAAGAAGTAAATCTTGAAGTTAGGCTTGAGTTCGACCAATTATTATATAAGCAAAGTTCGAGCTCGAGAGTTAAACTTGAATTCAATTTGAATTTGATTCGTTACTAAAGCAGAATTTATTAATTTATTTATATTAAACATATTTATTATGACTTACTCAAAACCTAAATATATTTATTATAATTTTTTGATAACGTAAACGTATTTATAATTTATTAAATAATTATAATTAATAAAATATAATTAAAAATTTTTCAATTATAAGTCATAAAACAAGCTCGAGTTCAATTCATATGGTTCAAGTTCAAATTCAAAAATTTTCAATATTATAATTTGAGTTTATGTTATAATAATTTGTTTTAGACTCATTCAAACAAAACTAAAAAATAAATTCGAATATATTTGATTTGATTTTAATTCTATTCGGATTTACCATATTTCAGGAGACTAAAGACAAAGGGCGTGATGCAGAGAGGATGAAATGATTACATAATCATAATTTAATCATAAAATTAGCGTTAATCACGGGGGACATTCAGGATTCTGAAGAGATTCCATAGGAAAATAAAGCATGTGAAATTTGACTTAAACGTGATATGATTGGAAATTTTCACTTAAATTAGTCAGAATGAAAGCTACCAATTTGGAAAGACACCAACCCCTTTTGCCATCTTTCAACTTAAACCAAAATCTGTCGTCTAACGAAATTTCAAATTCCAGGGACCCAACTTTCCAGGTTCAATCTGGTGGTGGCATCCCATCGACCAGGCGAGGTTGGTCCACCATGTCATGGTGGTTGAAGGACGTCCATGGCGACGCCCGATTAAAGCCAAAGAAAATGCAACATCAATGTGTATTGTGATACAGCAACTAATCACGTGGAGTATGAAGTTAGGTCGAGATCCATTATGGCAAATTTATATTGTTTTTATGCTAAATTTGAATTAGTTAAAATATCATTAAAAAATCGTTGATAAATAAATAATATTATCGGTATGATAAATAATTTTATCGATAATATTAAATAATATAATTAAATGGAATTGAACACCAGTTTGAACCAAACTGGCTCCCTTGATTTTAAAAGAATTTTAATTTAATATATATATAAAATATTAATAAAATTTATTTGATGCTCGAAGAGAGCTTCTAAACCACCCAGAAACAAACCTTCACTACAATTCGAACCTTTACTACTTGGGTAATCCTTATCTTTTAGTATTTAAGCCAACCCTGGGCCTCTTTCTGCCTTTCTAATCCCACTGGTTTTTCCTTTTATTTTTCTTCATTGCTTCAATGGTCTTGTTGCCTTTGATTTTCTTCATCCATCGTGGTAGGTAAAGTTGTTAGAAAATTCTGTGAAGTAGACTAATATTAATTATGATTTGATCTAATAAATTAGATGAATAATTGAAAGTTTATGACCAAGTGTAATATGACCACCAAAATAACTCAATACATTCTACGGATTATGATTTGAATGGATGACATGAATATGACCTTTAAGATTTTTTTGGACCTTTGATGGATTTAAAACCTAACATAGAATATGATAGTTTTATTTATTGAAAACCATCGAATAGGTAAAAATTAAAAAATTGAAAATTGTTCATTTAGACGAATTTTAAGAGTTTTACGTATTTAAATGATATGACACAATCAAGTATTATTATAAGAGTGTGTTTGGTATGAGGAATCTTTTATTTACAAAAGTATCAATTGAAGCCCAAATGAGTAGATATTATCAGCTTCAAACATGTCAAATGGATTTTTACAGAGTCAGATGCTGGAATAAATACACAAAGAGTAATGAGAATAGGCTCTTCTTTTATTACCTCATATTCCCATGGCCCTTAACTTCATGAATAAAAGCAATGGTGTGGCAGTAATTGTCAAAATAATTGGAATCAAAATACAGAAAGAAAAAAATTGGAATAAAAATCTTGGCACACACTACCCCAGTTGAAGTTGCTACAATTTGTGCAGAAGCTCCAACAATGAAGTAGCCTTTCTCTTGGCCCTCTCTGCGCCACTCTAATCAAGCTCAGTCAAAGTTATAGCAGCTCCAAGCCTAATTATGCAGGCCAGATTCTCAGTATCTCTCTTGCACAAGGACAGTAAAATGGCAGTTGCATTTTCTTTATTACGAGGAAGGCCTATCCTGAGAAGGTCTAGCAAAATTGGTATCGTGCCTCCCTTCACTATAGAAACCTTTGCTTCTTGGTTACTAGCTAGAGCCTCATCGATCATACAGTTTCTTGAGCCTGTAAGCATTTTCAATAGAGCAGTGATGATTCCAGCCCTTACAGCCCATCCCTTGTTGCCAAGGTAAATGCAAAGATTGAACAATGCAGTTGCCGCATCTTTCTTGCCTTGTGCACTCCCGTTTTGGAGTAAATCTACTAAAGCGGGTATCGCCCCAGATGAGCCAATTATTATCTTGTTCTCATCCAGAAGTGACAGGCTGAAAAGGGTTGCTGCTGCATTTTCTCTTGCTTCCATGCTTCCAGCTCTTAGGATTTGAACTATGGAAGGCACTGCACCAGCCAGCATTATGAGTCCTTTGTTATTTTCATATATAGACAGCTTGAGGATGGAAGTCACTGCATGTTCTTGCGTTACAGCATCATCTGCTGTTACAAGGTTGACGAGAATAGGAATCGCTCCTGCTTCTGCAATTAAAATCCTGTTATCAGTACTTCTTTTTGATAGTGATCTTATTTCAGCGACAGCAGCTCTATGCTCCTCAACTGACCGGCCGGAGAGTCTATGGACAAGAGCCTCAATGGCTGCTACATCCCTACTAACATCCTGAAAACAGCCATTGCACTTCTTTAACTTCCAATTTGCAACTCCAGTAGGCTGTTCAATATTGTGATCTGTACACCATTGAGTAATTAAACTTCTCAAAACATAATTTGGCATGAGCGTAAAATGTTGGAGCTTCTTCTGAGTTTTTGGGCATCTTACATTGCTGCAGTCTATCCATCTCTGTATGCACGACCTCTCATATGTCTGCAATGTCATCACAAAGACTGAATCAGAAGTCCAGAATGATAAATACATTGCATCAATGTATTACCTGTCCTGTCGCCACAATAACTCATCAGTTCTAAAGATATAAGGCATAGAAAATCAACAGGGATTGCAAGTACAACAGGCTGCTTCATTTCATGCATACTCTTGTCTGCCAAATTCTCTTGTGCTACCCCAGATGATAAGGAAGTGCTTCTAGACTGTTCCAAGTTACCGATCGTTTGCTCTGCAGCACCATCACCTTTTGAATCAACACTTTCGAGGCCAATGCCTTGCTTCACTACAACAACTTCATCACTAGTAACCATACCTTCTTTGTCCATAGGCTGGAACAATACATGAAGAAACTTTCTTGAATTCAGAGATTCATATCTCTCCGTGGCTCTCTTTAACTAAGATCTCACTGGGCACATTCAATCGAGATAAAAGCACCAATGTATTACAAATTGAGACGGCTTTACCTGTTCTTGAACTTCCTCAGAGATGTCAAAACGATCATATGGTATGTTAGCCAACGCTTCTCCAGTTTCCATGTCACAGATTGAAACTGAAAGGAGACTTTCTTCGCCAATATATCCTTCAATCAAGATATAATAAATTTCAGAGAGGCATCAACACATTACTCTGAAACAATAAGAATCAAAATCAAAAAACCTAAAATGAATGTGAAAGCAATGTCTTCTCCAATATTAACCCATAAACCACATGCAGACAATGGAGAAAATTTCGGCACACAGTCTCACTTGCTTGACATACAATACAAGGTCCTAACAACTACATTTACTTCAGAGTATTCAGAAAGATATCGGATTAGGCTTTTCCCTCTGCTACGACCAAAAATCTCCTTAAAAATTCCCCTTTTGAATCTGCATTTCCTAAATTCGGGTAACCCATTACAAAATTTGGCACGCCATCATACAACAACGACTAATATATCCATAACATTTTGCAAGCAAGAAAAGAAAAATAAGCATCAATGGCAGCAACCTGAAGTCAATTAATTGCTCAAATTCAAGTGGATCTATAAAGGTAAAAGCTTACAGAGGGATCATTGGAGGCGAAAATTGCAGCAACAGAGAGTAGCCTCTTAGCAGCTTGCAGAGCCAACCCCAGATCATGCCCCCAATATCCTTTAGAAGAAGAAGAAGAAGAAGAAGACTCAGAATTAGTCAACTCATTCAACGGCCCACAATCTCTAATCTCCTCCAAGAAATGTTTCAACAAAGCAATCCTCCGTACCAGGTCCATACAATCCTTCCTAAACAACCCCCCACCGCTCCCATTTCCCCCAAACATCCCCACAATCTCCCACACCACCTCCAGCACTCCCCCCGCCGTCCTCCCTCCAGCCACCGCCGCGGCGACTCCGCCAGCCATCTTCCACCTCACCTAGCTAGATGAGCTCAACGAGAAGAAGCAGAAGATGAGAAAGAGAGAAAGCCCATTTGGGCATTAGAAGCTTTAAGAAAATAGTTCAATGGGAGACCACACTGAAGCTTGCTGTCAGCCTGTAGTTGACGGTTATTATTATCATTATCGATTCAAATCCAGTTTGGCTTAGGCTCAATTCGAAGGTATCGAGGCTTGGGCTCGAGCTCAAATCGTTTTTTACAAAATAAGTTTGAATTCGATTTAATTTGATAAAATTCAAATTTAATTACAAGCATGTCAAGAATCAAGTTTTTTAAAACTCGACTAATGAATCAAATATTCTTAAATTTAAATTTGAATAAAATAGTATTATATACATATTCAATCTCGAACTTGATTAGAAACAATTTGTTTGATATCCAGTTAAATTCGAATTAGAATTAGATTGAATCTATCTTAATTATTGTGTGTAAGTTCGGTTCTTTTTACCTTTTTTTTGAAAAAATATAAATTAAAATATTTTTATATAAATATTAAATATTTTTTCAATTTGGAAGAGAAATTTCTGCCACGATAAATGCCAGAAAAATAATAATCTTTTTTTTTTTTTTTTGTATTTTATTTATGGATAAAGTAATGGTCAGCATCAGCACCACAAATGCTAATGCTGGAAGGATAATGTACAGCTTGTCATTATTTTCTCTGTAGGCCCAGTTTGAATAGAGTTTAAGTTTGATTTGAGTTAATTCAAATTTTAAAATTGAATTTAAATTTATGTTGAATTTGATTCATAAAACACATAAATTAATTAAAATCATTTTAATTAATTAAAACGATATTATTTTAACTTAAAATAATATCATTTTAATCGATATATATTAAAATAGCTTTTAAGGAATTGTATGAATGATAACTTATTTAATTGGCAAAGGTTCAAGCTATCAAGAAATCATTCAAACATTAAATTTTTGATTTTAACTAGTAGAGTATGATTAAAACATTATACTTATCCGAAATTTATTGATTCAGTATGGTTGATACTCTATAAGAGAGCCAATTTGGGTCAGGTTTTCCTTCAAAAAAAAATATGTATTAAAATGATATTATTTTAATTATTTAAGACATTCGACGAGTTTGAATTCAATTCACTTTAAATAAATCAAATTCAAACTTAGTTTTTATAAAATTAGACCATTTATTACTAATATAGTGCATATCGAGAGTACATAACTTACATTCTTGTTTTATAAGTATTTTTAGACTCGAATCAAGTCTTAACGTTGCTAAAAAATTCATTCACAAGTTGGTTAGTTTGACTGGTTGGATGATGTCATAAACATATTACAATGAATTAATATTCGCAGCATAAATCTAGTAAGCCAGTTCCGTTTTCAATTAATGTTAAGTATAAATATTTTAAATATAAAATATGAAACTTAGATTTTATATTAAAAAATATGAATTTCTGGTAAAATTTATCTAACTTTAAACTCTTAAATCTCAATAAATAAATTGAGCTCAGAGTTTGTGATTAATACTACTAAGAGTAAGTGGGTTTGACTATCTTATTATAATTTGGAATCGAAACCAAAATCAATATATTCCAAAGAATTAGGAATATAATTGAAACTTTCACGACGGAGTACCTAAGAACCTATCCGATTAGTTCCAGCTTAAGTTACAAGCACTCGATATTGTTCATAAAGATTCTCCTCCTTCCCCAACTGCCCCCCCAACTGTAAACCACCATAAACTACCAACAACACCTGACTTCACCATTGATACTCAATCAGAACACCATCCTCCGGTTATCATCTAGGTATCCATCATTTAACAACAAAGATAAAATAATAATAATAAATTAAAATCATGTGCTCGAAGGGTTATAAATTAAGTGTAGGAAACGTTGACCACAATTTTTTTGATCAACATATATATATTAAAATTGTATTGTTTTATCACAATATTTAAAAAAAAAAAAAAAAAAAAGGTACCCAATCGGGTATCTTCCAATTCCATAAGACCCGAAACTAAAACTAACCTTGCTCAAGTCAGTTTCGAGTAAGAATCGGAGCTGAAACATTGGATACCCAGTGGTTAAGGGTCCATTGGGCCCTTGAATTGCAGGCCATTTATTGGCAGTAGTTAAGAGGACGTTGTCATCTTTTTTATTTGTTAAAAGCGACATGACATTTAATATTTTAATTAAAAAACGACTTGTAGTACTCTATTCATCGTGTAAAAACGGCCTGTCGTTCTATATTTATTTTGGGCTTTATTAGTATCCCAAAGGTTGAGCTCTGAATGATTCGTACAATTATAAACATTGCAAATGGGCTTCCAGAAAAATTTATGTCCAATTAATTTAACTACATACATACATACATACATACATACATACATATATATATATATATATATATATATATATATATATATATATATATATATATATATATATAAAAGAATGGATTCAATTGGACCAAAATAAACAAAATATAATTTGAGATAAACTTGAATCCAAAAGAACTAATTTGAAATCAGCGAGTTAAAAGTTAAACTTAATTCGAAAATAATTTTTTTTGAATTCGATCTGAATTAATTCGAGTTATAGTATTCAGATCAATTTTAATTCAATTTATATTATGAAAACAAACCTAATCTTAGACTGGAACTTGGTTCATTCGTTCTTAACTCAAACTCTAATTTAAATAATCCAGATCAAATCCAATCTTAATTGAGTTAAAGTTTCATTTCTTTAATAATGTTTTTTTCTATTTATTAATGTTTTATTTAGAAATAACAAAAAGAGTGAGTTTTATTGTTCGAATCTTTTTCACAAATTGCTTAAATTCTACCCAATCGGCATATCCCTTTTTTTATTTTTAATTATGTAATTACTTAATAATTTTTCTCTCTAATTCTCTAAATAAGAGTATTTTATCAAGGTAAGAGGTACGACAAAATGTATTTTCGTATTGTTACGCTATTAAATCATTTTTTAAAAATTAATACCATAATAATGAATATAGTCTTTGGCAAAACAAAATTACCGAATTTCCTAATTTCCAAGACAAATGGATAAGGAAATCCTGAAGAAAACTTGTGCATGTGCGTCGGATTTTCTCATAATTTCCAGAAAACGATGGAACAACGGCTTCTGATAAACACGTCCATTAAATTTTTTGAATGTTTCAATCCACCTTCCTTCAACGTTTTTAGCATTAGCTGCTTTTCCTTCTCCTGAAAGAAACCTATTAGACACCAAGTAAAATTACGTACATTAACAATGAACTAGTTATATATTTATGATAATGTTTTATTATATGATTGGGTCATTAGAAAAGTAGAAGAGTCACGGAAGAAGATGAGAGAAAAGGAAGTGAAAGAGTTGTCGGTGAAACAAGCAATGTTACTATCTTTGATCTAAAGTCGAATTGAGTTTAACGAGTTGATCATTCTTTAACTTAAACTTAATGTATTTGAGTTATACATCAACTTAACTTGAAACCATTTTTATTATTCTCTAGAGAATCATAATCATAAAAACATAATAGCAGATATAATAGTAGTTGAAAACATGATAGATAAATCACATATAATATTTTAAATCGAAAACCAAATTTTTTGTACGAAAAGCATCGAGTGTACAGTTTGGAAGGTCTTGAATCAAATTATTGAGCACTAAATGGCTTGAAAATTGCTGAGCAGGGGGTTCTCTCTCTTTCTTTCTTTCTTTCTTCTAAGTCAATACAAGTTTTGAGTATGGCTTGCTTGAGTTAGACCTGAACATGAAGTGAATCGATTTTGAATATCTCTGTATTGAATTTAGTTTGAATGAAAGTAAGATAGTTTAAATTCAGTTTGAGTTTGTCAAATTAAAGTTAAGAGTAACTCGAGTTTAACTTAGTTTTAATTTCGAAGTTACCTGCTCAGCTCACGAGCTAAACTTTCTCTAGTTCAAGTTCAGTTTGATTCTAAAAAACGAACTAATTTTTTTGGCTTAAACTAAACTTATATAAATTTGAGTCGAGTCAAACAAAACTAAGCTAGTTAGGTTTGGTTCAACAATAATTTGAGTAATGTTTACAAAATAAGAGTTTCTAAAAGTAGAATTTACGAAAATATTATTTTTATATAATAAATATTATTTGTTTGATCAAGAAATTAAAAAAAAAGTCAAAAAGGGGCTTCATTATCCTAATGCAAATTAGGGTTGAATTTGATTCCAAGTTAAACCTAAGCAAGACCTAGCTCAAATTTAAAAGAGCAAATTCAAGATAAGTTCAAAATCGATGAGTTGAAATTCGAATTTGATTAAAAAATAATTTAATGTTAAATTTGATTCAAATTAATTTGAACTCAATTCATTTATGAAAATAAACCTAATTTTTTGTTAAAACTCAACTCATTCAATTTGAGTTTAAATTCAAACTTAAATAAATCATATTGAATCTAACCCCAGACACATTTATAAACACTAATACATTTAGGGCTAGATTTGAGCTAAATTAACTCAAACTCGAGCCTAAAACGAGCTCGGCTCCTAAAGTTCACAAACTCAGTAAATTTAATTTAAATTGACTAAAATGATGTCATTTTATTAATGCTTATCAATGCAACATTATTTTGATCATTTTAACTCGTCTAACGAGCTAAATAAAACTCTAATTGACCTAAATTTGAACTCAAATCTAACCCTAAATACTGTCGAAGAAATTTAAAAAAAAAATAATTGATTATGATTTTAAATACACTCTCTTGATCAACAGATAGCCTTAACCCACAGTATCTAAATTAATCTGAAAATTTTTAATATCCAAAAATTTAAATAAACTCAAATACATACATACATTCATACATACATACATACATACATACATACATATACATATATATATATATCATTGCAGTTGAATCGCCTATTAAAAATTTAATTAATTTTTTATATTATGTTCACATACTGTATGCATTTTTCTAAAATAATAATAATAAATAAAAATAACAAACAATTTTTAATTATCACATTATTATGTTAAAAGCTATCTAAACAACGTCTAAAATTTCAAATTTTCTTAAAAATATTTTTCTCACACCATCGCCCAAACTCCCTCAGAGTTGGATTTTTGAATTAAATTTAAAAATGGTTGTGATTTAATTCAATGAAAATGCCAATATTTTCAAAAAAAATTTTAAATATTGTACTTAATACTCCTAAAATCTTATTAATATATTTTACATATAAAAAATTAATTGGTAAATATATAAATGATATACATCATATAATTCATTATATCGTTTTAATTATTTAATTTGTTTAACGAGCTAAATTTGAATCTAAATTTATATTTGAATCTCCTAAAACTAAGTAATTTAAATTCGATTCAATTTAAATTAAATGTTTCCATCCAGTCATGAATATGCATGATAACAACCTAAGAAACAAATAAGCCTTGAAATTTGGCTAAATACAGCCTGCCGGGATACTTGGAGTCAAGGATACAATTTCGTTATTATTTTCCCATTAATATTTCAGTAGCCTAAGTCCTTCAGATCTAAACAAAATTTCAACCCTCATTAATCAAAATCATTTGAACATTTCAAAACTGAAATTAATCGTCACATCAAAATTCAATTCGTGTTTTTCCACGTATATGGGTGGATCCAATCTGAATTGACTCAATTCGAATAAGTTAATTTTGAATTAAAGTTTTAATTCGATAATTTATATTAAGATTAATTCGTATGTTTATCCAATACAACTATTCATTCCATTGACAAATATATTCAACCATTTGATAATCTTTTGGTGATATTATATATATGTTCAAACGAGTTAGAACTTAAACTCAAATTTGATAATATGAATTCCATTTAAGTTCAAACCAATTCCAAATTGAGCTCATTCAAATTGGTTTATAGTTGGAGGTCGTTGACATTGTAAATAGTATTTTCAAATAAATGAATAATGTCATCAATGAAATAAATAATATAATTATATGAATAAACAAATTTATTGCTAGTCGAGCTACTAAGCTAAAGCTCCACCTTGCAATCGGCTCATTCCAGCCTTATTTGATTCGAATCAATTTAATTAGATCTACCAGTATCTCCAATAGAGGTGGATACAAATCGAGTTGAGCTCCAAAACCCTCATGACTCAAGCTCAGCTTCAATGAAAAATGGAGCAACTTGAGCTCATCAAGCCAAAATTAAAGGTAGTTCAAGAACTCAATCCCGAAGTTCAAAGTTTGAAGTTCTAACTCGTGACTCCAATCCATGTCTCATTGATAAAACAATAGTATTTTATCTAATAATAAACAAAGCAATGTTATTTTGACAATCGTTTGACATGACTCAAATATAATAATGAGTCAAGTTTAAATTAAATCAAGTCATTACCCAACTAATATGCAAGACCGAATTGAACTTCCTCTAACTCAAGTTTATTTTGAGTTTAACTTAAATAACTTCAAATTGAACCGGACCAAGCCAGCCTTCGAGACCCATCCAGCTCTATGTGGTCCAACGTAGTCTCTAATTGAATGGTAGATAAACTTGAAAGACAGCCATGAACAATAAACAAAATTTGGAAAAAATGGTGAAGCTTTTCTAAAGAATCCTGAAATAGTCAACTGTAAAACTTGTGATTTCATGCTGGTTGGTAGATCTAAGCACATGCATGCAACTACTACAATACAGAGAATTACAAGGCAAAAACTGACATGAAATCCAGAAATTTTACGCACAAAATCCTTCTGCTTTGAATGTTTGGTACTTTGATGTGAAATTGGCATGAAAGTTAGTAAAATTGTCATCCAAATTTCAAGATTTCTATTGGATTGGAATCTTCTGGCTTTCATTTTTTTTTGGTTTCTTTCATCGGAATATTATTTTAATGCATTATCCATAGTATACACTCAAGTTATCCTTAAGAAAAATTTTGTCCCCACTTCAATCTTCATGCATGCCAAGGCAAGCCCTAATATGAGTTTGCTTGATTCAAGTTTAAGCTCGAATTCTTTCAAACTGGCTACAAATTATGTAATAGGTCATCAGTTGATAGGATCATTGATAAGATGAATAATATCGCTAATAAATGAACAAATTAAAACTCTAGTTTCAATTTGCTTGAATTGAGACAAACATGAGTTGTCTAGAGTTCAATTCGAGCTCATTTGAACAGATTAAAATTTTCATTAAAGATTATATATAGGATGAATAATGTCATTGACGGAATAAATAATACCATCAATAAGATAAATAGTATCACCGGGATATAATGCAATTGCCACTAAAATTTACAAGGAAACAATTAATTTGTGCAAAATGAGACTCTATTTGAACAATCAATCTGATTATTGGAAGAGAACAAGTGTGGCAGCAGCAGGAGGGACTTGTTCTTGTTGGCTTAAATTAGGCTCAATGTTAATTTTTTTCTCTTGATCTTCATCTTTATTAATACCAAGTGATGAAGAAGATGAAGGAAAACTCATAGAGAGATCGAGGTTCAAATCGGGCAACGCCGACGACCCACATGGTGTCTCATCGTCCAAGCAACTTCCGGCATCAGAAATTTGATCATTGTCACGCCGTTGTGTGGTTTTCATGTCGTTTTTTATTCGTATCGTTTTCGTGCTTGTCGAGTTTGAGTTGGGATGTGAAGGACGAGGAAGACTATGGTTTAATCTATGATTATTGGGATCGATCCCCCTGTTTAAAAGCTTCCTTCTTAAATGGGAATTCCAATAGTTCTTTACTTCATTGTCTGTACGCCCAGGCAATCTCCCAGCTATCAGTGACCACCTGAAAAAAATTACACCATGAATATTTATTCTGGAGCTTAATAGCCACAAAAGCAAAAATGTACTATAACATAACTTTATTTTCTATTCAACGGATTTAACTTTGACATTTTTCTATTTAATCAATTAAATTTTCAGAATTTTCCATAGAATGAACCTAACTTTCGTTATTTCATATTAAAGATACCAAACAAATGTAGGAAAATATTAGAAGTTAGGTTCTTTTTGTACAAGACTTTGAAAGTTTCGTTTATCCAATAACAAAATCTGAAAGTTCAGTTTCTTAAAAAAAAAAAAAAAAAAATTGATGATTTTGATAGAAAAAAGTGATAATTCGATGCTTTATCCCTGACGAGATACATATCGGTCACATTCTTTTCAGCCTTCACCGGTCAAGAACGCGAAAGAAAAGGAAAGAAAATTTGGACAACAGAGAAAATTTGTTTTTCTGACCTATTGCCAAGGAGTGCATGAAGTTTGATGATGAGATCTTCTTCATCTTCTGCAAAGTTGCCTCTTTTCAGGTCAGGCCGAAGATAATTTATCCATCTCAGTCTGCAACTTTTACCGCAGCGAAGAAGCCCTGATCGACATATAACAATTCAAAACATACCCCATTAAAACTTACACTTAAAAAACCCCAGACTGATAAATGAAATTATAGATAGATGGACAGATAGATACCTGCAGCTTGAGGGAGAGTACGCCAGCAACCCTCACCATGTTTTTTAATATAGTCAATGAGTTTCTGGTCTTCTTGCTTGGACCAGGCGCCTTTGTTGTTGTCTAGCTTGTCGCAGCAAGGCTTTCTCATTGTAAAAATGGAAACCCTAGTTGAATTTTTCCAAAGGTAGAAATGTATAGAGAGAAAAAGTAAGGAAGGAAAGAAGGAGAAGAAGGAGGTTGTGAAAGCACAATGGATCAGGAAAAGAGAAGGGAAGTGAATTATATATAAAAGTGGGGTGTTTGGATATAAGGAAAGTTGACTTGGACCGGTGGTTTGCCCGTCGTGAAAGTGTGGGAAAGTGAGAGCGATATTGAAGACGGTGGCAGAGGAAAGAGAAAAGAAAGTTTTGACAAAATTTTTGCGTGTTTGTTAGTTGCCGTTCAGTATCTGTCCTTGTCTCTTATTATAGTTACAGGGGGTGCACCCAAATGAGTTGGTTCGAATTCGAATATATATTTTTCTCAAATAACTTAAATTTAAGTTAGGGTTTTACTTCAATAATTTAGTTTAAATTCAATTCGAAAAAATTATTCAATGTCCGATAACATGGTTTACCCTTTGACAATACTGTGCATTGGTTCAAAAAAGTTTGCCTTTTAATTATAATTAACAATTAGAAGGAAGAAAATTAGTAAAGGAAGTTGGCTGCAGCAGCTTCACATGTTTTCACGTTGACTGATAGCTTTCTATATTAGTCATGCATGAGATTTAGACTTCGTAACAACATAAATTTATAACAAACAGTCTTGTCTCCTGAATCAGACTTAAATTAGTTATATTAAACAGGCAAAAACCTTGGATTTAACAATCTTAACATTATTTTATAGATAAACCAAATGTTTTCTTCTTATTTTTTGGTGACGGAAAATCCCATCCAAACTGATGTCTTTATAGCTAGTTAAGCCACTAACCATACTAAAATGATAAATTTTGAATAAGCATGATATATATTTTTTTTTTATGACCTGAAAACCCCTGTCTATACCAATCGATCAATCCTAATTAATGGGATAATTTAAATCCGGGGGTCTATGACCACCTAGACCCGCAACCATAGACCAGATAGATAAAATCATAAATTTAATCATAAGACAACTTTTTAGTGATTTGAAACCTTTTCCTTGAGGCAAGAAAACAATCAAGTTTCTCCTAGGCAACTCTTTAGGGATAGATAAATTGGATGTTGACCTAATAAATACTCAGTTCAGTTCAACCGGTGGTCAAACTATAATCTATTATAGTAAATAAATTCAAAGTTTGATATTAACAATGTTTTCAGAGATAAACTGAAATTTTTTTTTTTTATGGAGAACCTAGCCCAAGCTAGTATTTTTATAGTTTTTCGATTGTACAACTCTTTCAATCTATTTGACCCTTTTGTTTTTCAATATATTCGAAAGATAGAAAGTTATGCCACTACTAACGATATTGGGTAGATAAATCCTGGATAAACATAAGTCACAATCATACTCTACCAAATAAAATTAGAAATATAATCTTACTATAACTTTTTAATGATTTAAATTCTTGTCTTGGAGACAAGAAATCAACCAAGTTTCGTCTAGGCTACTTTTTAAGGATAGATAAACCAGACGTTGATGATATAAATAGACGGTTCAATTCAACCGGTGGTTAAACTAATAAATTATTTAAATAAATTATAAAAATAAAATTCAAAACATGTTGCAAATTTAATCATATATTATATAATCTAGATTATTTTAATATAGAAATAACTATAGTCTCATGTGAAAGATATTCCAAATTGATAGGCGAGTGGGTGAGGTTTAAGTGTTTTATACTTTCTTTTATGGAAAAAAATAAGATAAATATTAAAAAAAAAAAAAAAAACAAACAAACTTGTGGGTTGGTGGTTTGTCCCCATCTTATGCAAAGGTCGATTTAAAAAATAAAATAAAATTTGTTCGTTTGCTAATTTGACCCAAATTTTTGCATATCAAACCGTGAATTAGGATGGTTTTTAAGGGGTTCCAATCCAACTACTAAAACGATTTTTCTATAAACTGGTTTAGTTTGGTTTTTTAAAATATGAAATTAATATATTTTCAATAAATTTCGAATTTATACTCTCTTGTTTGGAAGCTGGCGGGGACACCAATCTCTATCTGTTCAATAACCTGCCGAATCATGGGTCCTATTTTCATGCACAAGCAACCAAACCGTCCCATTTCGTGCTGCCACCAACTCTTTACTCTGATAAGAGAGCTCCATTTTGAACCCCATTTCTATTCACTGAATCAATGGAGCTAAGACTCAGAACAAGCAAACAAAATTAATTGACACAACCCCAGCAATGCCCTACAGTGAAAAGAATCCAAGAAGCGAAATTCCATCCTATCAAATGCCTAAAGAATGTGACGGGGTTTGAGAGAATTACATGTGATTCCAAAAAAGAAAGGGAAGAAGGGACAACAAAGATAAATCGGATAAATTAAAGAACAGAAACTAATAAATAATGGTGCTAAAATGTTAATGGTTAACAAATAATATTATTAAAAAAATAAATAATATTAGATAAATAAACAAATTAATCTCAAATCGATTGATCTTCTTTTCTCAATCTCAATTTCTAAGAAATTTATTATGGTTTGTCTAATAAGGCCTTATCAAAGATGTCGTATTTGTGTAGTCCATATAACACAGCAATTTTGGAAGGCCGAAGGACATAGTCCTACCGAAAGTTTCACTCAAAAATAAATTTTTATCTCTTAACTTTTGAAAACTCAAACACTCATTAAAAATATAAAAAAATTTAAGAAATTAAAAGTAGTCACCGCTATCAGTGCTAACAGCGATGACTATAGATAATAGAATCAGATGACTGCAAACGACAACCTGGCCACTTTGTTTGGAGGAGACAGTTGCATCGATCGCCTCTTATTTTAGAGGAGGTAGCCAGATTTGACTGCCTCCACTAGCAAAAGCACTTGAAAATGATAAAAAATGATTGATCTGAACTCTATTAATCGTTTTCAATCATAGTTACTGACAAAGATAGTCACATCTGATCACTTCTATCAATTGAAGCAGCCCATAGGTGACTGTTTTTGACCGCCTGATTAAATTATCAGTAGTTACTGTCGTTGGTAATGTTGTCGCTGATAATAGTTACCTTTTTTATTTTTTAAAATTTTATAATATTTTGTAAATATTTTTTAAAATTTTTTTAATATATTTATATTTAAATATTATTTTATAATTTTATTATAAATTTTTATTGTTGTAATAATGCTATTTTAATCATTTTATTAAAAAAAATGTTATTAAAATTAGATAGAAAATGGTCAAAGGGTGGGTGCTTAAGTTTTTGAAAATTAAAGGATGAGAATTTTCTTTTAGTGAAACCTTGGGTGGGAAATATTTTGACCATTCTAGAACTCAATAATTCAGTTTTTTCAACTCCATCCATTTTGGTCCCGAAAGCTAAGAAAAAAAATCAGGAGTGCGACAAAATGTATTTATCGCAGTTCCTTGACTGAAATTTTTTTTTTTTCTCGTAGATTACAAAAAAAAAATTAAAAAGAATATTTTATTGGACATATCCGACTCTAAAATACGTAATAAAAAATAATTATACGTTATAAATAACAACTTATTATTTATTACAAAAGACAAAACTGGTAATAAACGTACTAAAAATATATTATTTTAATTAATTTTTTAAAAATTAATTTCGTTAAATGTGAAATTAGAGATTCAAAAGGCACCAAACACTCGCATCCCAAAGTTCAACATCCAGGAGTTTTCTTTTTTTTTCCTTGCTCATCACGGAGATTTGACAATATGTGTCATTCCAATTGACAAATGAGGTTGATTTTTGTGATTATGGAATTTCCAAATTTCCTTTAGATTATTTTAATTAATTATTATTCTAAAAAGGGTGTTCAAAACTGATGTTATTTTAAATTGAATTGAACTTTTATTATAAATCAAAACCGAATTGGCTTAAAGATTAATTAGTTTTGAACTAAACCAAAACTAGTAGTTATTCAAACCGAATTTTAAATGATCATCTTACTTTACTGTTATTTTGTTTAATTTTTTAAAAGTCGGTTTAATACTCTATTATTTTTTGTTTAATTTTTTGGAAAACAATTTAATTCGGTTAACCGATTTTCAAAAATAGACAAGCCGATATTCAAACCATTTTATCAAATAATCTACTTTTCAGTTTAAATATCAATTTAGTTCGATTACAAGATAATTGTGAATGCTTCTATTATCCTTAAGATGGGATTTAAGCTGAGGTAAGCTCGAGTTTAACTTAGTTAATACGGAATTGAACCCGAGCTTGATGTCGAGTTTGGTGAGTTTAATGAATACGAGCTCAAACTCAAGGTTTGATGAGCCGAAATTAAACTTTTTAAAGAGCTCATTATCATTAGTCATTAATGAGTTTTTTAACAAACTTTTTAACATAAATCACTACAATGATAACATGTTAATGTATATTAATCAAAATCATATCGTATTATTGATTCAAATAGAATTTTTTTAAACTCATAAGCTTAACAAACTCGAGTTCAGAAATATTAAAATCATGAACTCGAGCTTGAACAAATTAAAGGTGCAAGGGAAGCTGACACTCAAACCCAAACCCTACGAGTGTCATATGGTTCGACTCAATTCAACATTTAAACTATTAAAATTCTATTTGATTGAATATTGTTACAATATTTATTTATTTTGTTATTATTTTAACCATCGATCAAACCAATCAAAATTCAAACCAATCTCTTAATAAGATTAGTTCGAAGTTCGAATTTGACAATACAAAGTTTTTTTAGTTTATTCAAACCAAATTTATAATTGAGTTTGAGCTAACTCGTATTAATCCCACCCTTGTAAATATTGGTATACATTTGTACATGCAAAGAAAGATTATATATTATGTTTAAAATTAAAGAACCAAGCATACCGTTTAGACTAGTTGTTTTGCACGTGTTTCTCGTGCTTTACATGCACTGGTGATCGTGCATGGGGGAAAGATAGGTAGAAAGCCAGCAGAGAGCTACCATTTTCCCATTTCTCGATCTCTACCTTCTTTATTCTTTCTCCTTTCAACAGGACCAGTACTCGAAATTGTCATCTCATCGTCTTAAGAGCCAAGGAAATAAGTGAGAGTTTACCAGAAGTAAGAAGATCCAGGTTCGAATTTATACTCTTTTTGAATAAATCTAAGTTTTTGTTTATATTGAAGTAGAAACTAATTTTTATTTAAACTAAACTTAAATTACAGAGTGTTTAATCTTAATTTAATTTATACCCACCTTTACTTGGGATTTACCAAGCTAGTGACGAGACTCCTTCGAGTGGACTCTCTTACCATGTTAAGTTGTCACCCCCATCTAGAAGCTTGAACACGTGAACAACGGTTTAATATTATATTAATCTATTTTTAATCTCTAATTAATTGCTAAATAATCTATTTAGTACATGATTTACTTGGCATCGAAGTCAAATCAAGAAAGCTGATTAAGCAGAGAATAAAATAATGGTAATTATTGGAAACTGTTATCGTATTTCGAAAGATTATGCAGATCTGCGTTCAAGGAAACCTCGGGATTAACATGACTTAAGAGGCTATCAACTTCAGCGTATAAGAAATTATATATATATATATATATATATATGAGTTTGCATGTGTAGAACTGTAGACAGATAATTAGAAGTCTATTTAATTGTAAAACTATATATCAGCACTTAATTAAAAATAAATTCAAATCGAATCAAACCTGAGCAATGATCAACTCAAATTCCGCTAGATTCAAAACAAACAAACTCAAATCAGCTTGAATAATAAATTATGACGTTAAAGAAATTCATCAATCGTTTAAAAAAAAAAAGAATGGAAAAAGAATAATTTCGATAAAAAATCATCAATAAACTCTGATACATACATACATACATATAGATATACGACTAACATAGTATTCTTGGATGAAATTATTTATATATAAACAAATCTTAAATTCAGTTTTCATAATTGAAAACAGCCATGATATACTGAGAACAAATTACATATATCAAATTCCATCGAGATTTCCAACAATTTCAATCATATTTCAGTAATTAAAATGAGAAAAAAAATGTTAATATTTATTTTTTTATCATATTTATTGTTTATAATATTGAGATTCAATTATTTTCTGCATAAATTTTATATATTTTAATTAAAGAAACCGAAATTAAGGCTCCTATATATATAAAGTTTCATCCAAGTGTAATGTAGTAGTCATATTCGCATAATTCCTAGAGAGTTAGGTAAATTTCTATACACCTCTAATTTTGATCAATTTAATTAATAATCTTTTTTTTTTTTTTACCGGGTCAAGCTTGAGTTTTTATCCGGTTTAACCATTCGAACCAACTGATTCAATCCAATTTAATCGAGTTTATATCCCGAAACAGCTTTTCAGCAAACCTTCTAGCAGATGATAGTCTAACTAATTGACTTGATCAAACCCATCCGGTTTCTAAAACCATGGCTAATGCAATACTTTATTCAAATGTATTGAGATTTCTTGGGTTAAGAATGGAGTAATTAGGAATATAATTATGTTGCTTATGTCTCCACCCTCCATCGAGGTGCAACTGACTCCAACAGATTAAAAAATGCTACCCCATTTGATCCCATTATTTCGGCAAAAAAAAAAAAATTATAATTAATTTTGCAGCCCAAGTCTATAGATTGTGGTGCAAGATAGAACTTTGGCGTCTAACCATGCAAAGATTTGACAGACCGCAAGCCAACTGCGGAGACTGGAAGGTTTGAAAAGGACGAGCCAATTTTTATTTTTTTTTTCCCCTATGAAAGCCTCCCATTTCCTCTCTCAATCTTCTCCCATGTCCTCTTCCCCTTCCTTACTGTCACCGCCACCACCACTTTACTAAGATAGGCCAAGATATATACCTCCAGACTAAGTATTTGAAAGCGTGCATCGTCGCAAAGGATGACCCTAGTAGGTTGAGTTTTGTTGGTTGGATTATCATCTGTCATCATGCGTTTAGATAATCTAATTATTTAATTTATCTTCAATTCAAAATCATTCAATATTTTATATACCAATAATGAGTACGAACACAAATACAAACATCGACATGCCATCATATAATGAGATGATTTTAAATTAAAGATAAAATAACATAATTATATGATAACATATCAATATTTGTATTTATGTTTGCATTTATTATGAGTACATATAGAAAACTCTTTCATAAGACATCAAAATTATTACAACTCAACATCTAATATACTAAACTTAGTTAGCCTTGGTCATACGGACTGTGGCTGGAGTCTAATCAAGTTCGTTTGATCTAAAAAACTGACTTAACTCAATTATAATTTATTTAATTCAAATTTAGATTGAGTGTAAATCAAAAATGTCAACTCATTTTTTAAACTGAGTTAAACTCAAATTAAAGAATATTTCATTTGATTTAAATCACAGATTCAAATCACGAAACCAAACCTAGGCTACTTTAATTTTGTTTGATAAACTCGAACCAAACTCAAATTGAATCATTTTTTATTCAAATTAAACTCAAGCTAAGGGATATTTGATTACAACTCGATTTCTATCTACCCTTATTATGGATCACACTCTTGGAATAAACACTCTCAACAACTAAGGTTAAATTTTTTTTCTATCTAATATTGAAAGCATGTACTCAAACTTTTTATTGGCCAAAGGTTGTCGACAACAACACAACAACTTCACCATTTATTAGGGTGGTGGCCACACTCGTTGGGGCATAACTCAATATCATGTGAAGAAAAATTATAGAAATGGTTAATCAAGTTGTTGAAAATGATAAATGAATATTGACAAAGTGTACAAAGCATGTTACTTGCCATGTAGTTGTTTCTAACAAGTCAATAAATTCAAATGTGTAGATATTATGGCTTTTAAGCCTAAAGTAAAATGAAATCTCAAGTCTCACATTACCAGCTCGCTAATTGTTGTTGATAGGGCTGGATTCGAACCAAATATGTTTGGATTTATTTTTAAATTTGGCTCGAACAAACCCGAAACGAACCCGAACACGAACACAAATCTGAACTGTAATTTTAAAATTTAGCAAACACGAATCGAACGAACCCAAACACGAACACGAATCCGAACTTAAAATAATAATTTTTTAATTAATTTTTAATAATTATTTATATTAATTATAATTTTTAATAAATATAAAAACGAATTATACGAATCGAATACGAATACGAATACGAGCCGAATACGAACTTAGTTATACGAACCAAACACAAATATGAACTTTGCTTAAAAATATTTGATGAACTCGAACCCGAACAGTACAAAACGAGCCCAAACACGAATATGTTACTGTTTATGTTTGGTTCGACTCGAATACAACCCTAGTTGTTGGGTTTCTTGTGGGGTTGTTATTCATGTTAATCAGTCAAGTATTGGTTGAATTTCGAAATCTAAAATGTTATACAGTAAACGCCAACTCATGAAATGAGTTACAACTAACTATAGAAGCAATAACTCGATGAAAGAAAACAATTTATTAATTGGCATTCCTAATGTGATACACCTCTACAATGTAAAATGCTAATTTCCAATTAGAATTGGATAGGATATGAACATGTTCGCATTTGTATTTGAATTTGGTTTGGATAAATGTTATTCGAACTAGTAGTCAACAAGCTTGGATACAAATACAAGCTTTGAATTTTCTGGCGAGCAAATATAAACACAAATATGAACATTTTATATAAATAGTTTGTATATTCATATTCCAAAAAAAAACGACGTCTTTCTACTATCAATATATTGAAAAGAGGAAAAATTTTTTCTCTTTTCTACAAAAATGAACATGTTCGTATTTGGTGAAAACGAATATGTTCGCATTCTTTTGTATAGAGGTGAACACGAACAAAACCAAATGCAAAATATATTACTTTTTACAAACACGAATCCAAATGTCTCCCATTCACATTTGACGAATACAAACTGAACGTAAACATAAACTCTAAACGACTATACTAAACATGAATATGTATATATTTGTATTTGATTCAGTTCGAATCTAACCTTATTTCCTTCCTTATCAAGATACAATAAGATTGTAACTCTTTCTCCCTTCATCCTATAAATATATATATATATATTATTATTCATGGTAAAGGGCGAGAAAGGAGAAAAACCGAAAAACAAATCACATATACCACTCTATATAGCTAACATTTGACACTTAGGATCGAATTAGCATCATTCTAAAATAGTCAAGGAGATTTTCATAGAAATCCAACTACTCTTATTAGAACTCTTGTCCAAAATAAATATATTTTCAAGACACCTCTTATGTAATCTTTGATTCACACTCTAGTAGAGTACTTTCCAAGTTTTCAGCTTTTGTGTGAAAGAGATGATAAGATTAAGTTTTTTGACATTAAGAAGTACTTCATAAAGTTTGAAAGCGGTCCCTAAAAGGGTTTAGTAAAGAGGACTAACCTTGTATGTTCATAAAATCCCAAATCTAATCCCTAACATTTTTTTAAAAGAAGAAAAAGGGTGTTTAATTTTCACTTTCTATACTAATTCTAGATCTATTGTGGCTTAGTCTATTTGACCTAGCTTGCATTGATTCACGTGTGGCGATATAAAGCTCCATCCATGTAGTGTTGAACCCGGAACAAAGTTGCTTCCATGTTGAAAGTTAGCTCAATTTAGTTTGATTTTATTCAAATTCGTTTAATTCGAATATGAATTAAATTTAAACTGAGAGGATCAAATCATTTTTAAAGTCGAACCAAACTCAAATTGAGAAAGTTCGGTTTCAGTTCAACTTAAATATGTAACTCAAATTTATAACTCAAGTTCATAGTTCGAATTCGTATTTAAATTTGTAACTTAAATTTATGACTCAAGTCACAACTCGTTAACAAAACAACAATTGAACTTAAGTTGAGTTAAAAGAAAGAAAAAAGAGAATTGAAAAAATTGAATATATTTATGTTTATATATTTTTCTTACATTTACACAAGACTTACATCCAATTTATACATCTCTAATGCTTAGTTATACAAGGAAATAAGAAATAAATAAGGAAGGCATGATGGATATGGAGAATACAATTATAACGTACATAGAAAATTCAATATTTGTATTTATCTTAATAAATTGAATCAAATCAAATTATTATTTATTTAAACCGAACTCAAACTATTTTTAATTTTGGTTTAATAAATTCGAACTAAATTTGAATTAAACTTTTTTTTTTTTCAAAGTAAATTTAAGTTGAAGGTATCTAGACTTAGTTCAATTTGAATACACCTTAACATTTATGACTCTCTTTCTTGATTGGATAAAATATCAAAGGTCATCAATTGTTCGGGAGAGCTATGAATTGAGAATTGAATGAATGAATGAAGAGAGAAATATGGATAGTCAAAGCACGAAGATATTTGGGAAAACTTATGGACATAAGCGACCCACCCACTTGAATTTCTCATGCCAAATACGTAAGTTTTGATGGGAGATCAAAGTCTTGTCACATCGCCAGACTTTTCTCTCTCGGCTGTTTTCTTGACATTAGAGTTTTCCTTTTTGTTAAATGTAAATAGGTGTAGGGTGAATTCAATCTGAGTAAATTTAGACTTGAATGTATATTAATTCAAATAAGATAAATTCAAACTAAAATTCTATCTTTTCATCAAAATTTTTCGATAACAATTCAATTTCTTCTCTACCGACTTATCATTTTCTCTAATATCATTATTTACCATTCAACTAAATCAAGCTTGTCGTTTCGAATTTAAACCAAATTTAGATAAACTCTTATTCAAATTTGATTCAACGTAAATCTACTTCTCCTTTGGACAACTTATAAAGCCTTCAAATTCCAGGGCCACCCTATGTTTCTATATATTTTTTTCCTTTTCACTGTCTGTAACCGACATACCTTAAACAAAAAGAATTGTCATTTCATAACCTCCTCTAAAGCTCATTCAAAATCACTTCAAATGAAGAAGCCCCATGTAAAAATTTTCCAGCTTTGGTTTTGATTTGAGCGTTTCTTCAACCATGGAATAGCTTTGTCAAATCATTCAAAAGGGTTTTCCTTTTTTAATAAGGCCAAAGGACTATTTCCCACCCATAGTTTGAGGCGGGGACAAAGTCCCACCCGCAAGTTTTCAAAAACTCGGTCTCCCACCCTTGGACCAATTTAATATTAAATAAAATAGAAAACAGTAATATTTCAAAAGTAATTTTGTCATTTTATGATTAAAATTTTATAAAATAATAAAATAAATTTTATATAAATTTAAAAATATATTAAAAAATTTTAAAAATAATAAATTGGCCACAACCACCGATGCCGACGACTATGGCCGTTGCTAACCGCACCAGGTGGCCGTCTCTGACCACCTGGTTCCAGGGGAGGCCAGATCTGGCCTCCCCGTCTGGCTGCCTCCTGTTTTGGAGAAGGCAGTCAGATCTAGCCACCTCCGCCAAATCTGGCCATCGGAAACTGCTGAAGAGGGCCGGTATTAGTCCCAACGGTCGTTTCCAATGACGTTTGTCGGGGGAGAAGGCCAGATCTGGCCTCCCCTAGAACCATATGGCTGGAGACGGCCACCTGGTGCGGTTATCAACGGTCACCGCCACCGACATCGACGGCTGTGGCCAGTTTATTTTTTTTTAAATTTAAAATTTTTTTAAATTTTTTTTAAAAATTTTTAATATATTTTTTAATTTTTTTATATTTAAAAATTATTTTATAATTTTATTATAAATTTTTATTTATTAAAGGGTATTTTAGTCATTTCATTTAAAAAATTATAAAATATGTTTGAATTTTGGTCTAAAGGTGGGAGACCGGATTTTTGAAAACTTGCGGGTCCCCACCTCAAACTATGGGTGGGAAATAGTTCTTTGGCCTTTTAATAAATATTTTTCAGAAACATTTTATGAAGAAACTATTCCTCCATACTTATATACAGTGCAAACGAACTAAATTAAGTCAAGTAGTGCTTGTGTTAGGTTCATCTCGGCTTGATTACACATATATAAAACTCCGGTTCACCGATTCAGTAAGATCTCGACTCAAACTCAAAACAAAATCAGTAAACTTAAACTTAGGTATATATATATATATATATATATATATACACACACACTTTAATCCCTTAATTCTTAAAAAAATAAATTTAAACTCTAAAACATATATATTTATCAATTATTTCTCTATATTTAAAGATAATAAAAAAATTCTAAAAGTGAAAATGCAATATTTAAAACTTTTAACAGGTTTTGAACTCACCGAACCAACCAACGTTGAGTTCAACTTGTTTGCAGTCGTACTTATGTATATGAGTATAATATCCTTTACGGCGAAAATTTTAGAATTCCAATTTTTGAAAGTTAAGAAGGCAGCTTCATAATATTCTCAAGAATACAATCACCTCAAAAAATTCTATAATCTGATCCAAAATATTTAGCATTCTCATTCTAAATTAATTATTTTTTATATGAATGAAAAACACAGAAAATTTAAAAAAAAAATCGTAAGCAATAAACAATCTGCAGGTGCTCTAAATTTTGGAGTTGAATGATCAACAAACAAAAAATAGTAGTAACTAGTAAGTAAACATGATAATCAAACGTCTCGTCATCTAATTAGTTACGTACACGAATCGTCAAATATTAGTTGGCTCTATGAAGCTACGTGAAGCTATTCTATAGATGTAAGTATTTGATGTAATTCATTCATAGATTTCCATCAAGAAACGATTTTCAGCCGTCAACATGACATCTTAGGTTTATGAATGATAATAGCAAGAACAAGCTCTTTCAAAGAAGATAACAAATGGTCATCTCATCAATTCACTCACTCAAAATATAAGCCAAAAAAAAAAAAGCACAATCATATCTAGTTCCAGTCAAGTGACGCAATTATGCATAAACTAGCCCTTCGATTATCCTAATCAAGTAAAAATCAAATCAATGACTTTCTGTTTTTTGTCACATCAGAGTTTTAAACGAAGAAATAATATTAAATGAAAGTTTTCTCCAACTTTATAGTTGAAATAGATACTGCCTATCTAAAGTCTTTGATGCTTGTTGCAAGTGGCCAATCAATTCATCAAGACAGTGACTATGATTTTTAATGATTAAAGGTAAGCATTTGGTATTAAAAGTTGATGCTACTTTCATCTGTTTCACCAACCCAACAACCAGGGAAGGTATGAAAATTAAGAAAAGAAAAAGCGAAAAGGTGCTAAGACCTAGCGTGAAATGAATAAAAAAATCATGATTTTTTAATACTGATTATTTGACTTTATTACAATGAATCAGAAGTCAAACCTCTACCAGTGAGTGATTGGTGTGGCACTTGAAACTGCAGTACCATTTGTCGGCATAACAGAAGTGCAGCGACGGTTGTGGATTCTATTTCTTTGGAGAGAACGTGGATCTATTCCTGCCTGGCGAGCTCCAATAACAGCTATACCTTCCCAGAAGTTTGAAGACTTGACCTGCATAAAAGATTGCATTTCCTTTAATAATAAAAGGTTGCAGCTGATATTGAGGCTATCACAATTTCCAATGAAGCATGTAGTTAAAGGATGATAACCATAAATAATTTTTTCTTTGCTCTCTTCTTTTATTTTGTTT
This sequence comes from Anacardium occidentale, assembly GCA_026122585.1. Classification (NCBI taxonomy): domain Eukaryota; kingdom Viridiplantae; phylum Streptophyta; class Magnoliopsida; order Sapindales; family Anacardiaceae; genus Anacardium; species Anacardium occidentale. The sequence continues at coordinate 1,095,884 of JAJEJH010000067.1, read as the reverse complement.
ATTCAATTTCTGAGAAAGTGAATTTATAATTGCCCATTGTAATTCGAAGGACTCTTGACCGTGTCGAGAATTCTGCGTAACGTGGCACTAGTTCTATACCAACATATTGTAAACAAGAACCTCAGGTTGGCCTAAGTGGTTCAATTCTCCCTGGTTTAACAAGCTAATTGAGGGAGAATACTTCAATGATTCAAGCCAATCCATTGCAAACAAATTTGTAACAGCAGGTGTATAGCTTCTTAAGATTTATTAAAGGATCCAAAATCAAAGTCACAAAAATAAAAACTGAAAATATATTTAATCCCAAATTTATCTGGCGTAGCATTGAGAACTGTTTCATTTTCCTCTACAGCAATTATATGAGGCTGGGCACACAAAGAAAAAAATCACAAAAGAAAACATTTCTATCTGTTACTAAATGGAACTGATTGCTAAAATTAATTTGCTATTTGAGGAGAAAAATGCATGGATATGTTAATGTCTTTGAATGTACACCTTTTTTCTTTTTTCCAGTTGCAGAAGCAAGAGCACCATCTCCTCCACAGGCATCAATAGGAAAAACAACACCTGCCAAAATGCGGCTCTTTTCCAAGGATTCAGAACCCTTGCCCAAGTACTGTGGTGCATTACTCAGTCCAGCACTCCAGCTCGCACACATGGCAAAAAGTATACCTATCTGTATAAGATAATTCAAACTTAAAATAAATATCATATAAGAGATTAACCCTGCTAATGCATGCATGGATGGTCCAACATAACAGAAAGAACCAAGTTTATGCTTGCCAGTGTTTACATGCAGGTGGATGATTCAATAGTAGGAAACTTTCATTCATGTTAAAGGTTTTTAGTAAATTTTTTTTATTTATTATTATCTTTTCTGAAAGTATCACCAATATTCTTTCTACCATGTCCTGAATTTCCAGCTTTAGTTCTTTTTTTGTAGCCAGAAAACATTAAACAAAGATACGCACGTTTGTTAAATTACTTATCACTATGATTCTATGTTGTTACGCAATTAACAAGGTGTTTGAATGTGAACAGCAGAGCTATAACTACCTGGAAAGTGCCATAAAAAGATAAACAGGGCTGAAATGCATACACAAACAACACAATAATTTCTCATAATAAAAGCCACCACAAATTAATGGGGCACTATTATGAAGCTACCTATAACATGTATTATCATGCACCTTTTATAATCACATTGGAAGTTAAATAAAAATCCCCACTGTATACACACATGCAAAAAGTGCAAGGAGGGCAGAGTCATTCACTCCCAAATCTTAGGCACCAACTGCTGTAATGAGTTTACGAACACCTCATCAGCAGCTGATTTAGGGCTAAGGAATTGAGTTAATGGAAGAGGTGATAAAGCAGGAGCATGTAGACAAGGAAGCTGAAATTCCATCGCTACTAGATGCTTATAACAGAATCCACCCCAGCAATACATCTATTCCCTGCAAAACATGAATATAAGGTGGAATAACATAAACTTCACAGTTCATACAGCCAAACAACACAACACCTCTGAACAGTAACTATCACAGATACAAATTGGTGTTTGAAGTGTCAACAATATTGTTCAAATAGAAGCATCACAATTATACAGCTTAACACAGTTATGAAAGTGTAAGATATGGCTAAATTATTGATCTCAAAAGTTTCAAACAGTTGAAAAATCCTTCACCATTGAGACAAAGTTATGAAAGTAACTAAGAGCTTAGCAAGATTCAGGAAAAGCCAACGCTGTGTATCTGAGAAATTTATGATAACTTCAAGTACCTGTGACCTTAGTCGATAAGATTAGTTGAAATGGCAACATGAAGAGAGAAAGCCAAAAACAGAAGATAAAAATCTTATTGCTCCCATTGTCAACTCCATAAATTCACAATTTCAGTCCAATAGAATGTGCACCTTCAATGGCATATCAGTGATAATATTTTCCATAATGGGCAATCCAAGGGAAGCTGTAGCTGCATTAGCCACTTGTAAATGGCAGAAACGGAGCTCTGGCTTTGTTACAGAATCAAGAACTAATCCCACGTGCCTCAGTAAAAAATTCATAACATAAGCTCGCTGAGCAATGAGCAGGAACTTGGCACTAGGTAGATGACTAACACATACCTTGTTTTGGTGAGCAGCCATTAGGGCCCATAATCCTTCAGCAAACCGAACAAGAGCATAACGTTCAACAAATAACACATTAGGCATGGGCCAGTAGAGCATTGCAGCATTAAGCACATATGGCAGTTCACAGAGCGAAAACATGCTGCATGCTTTAGCATAGGTTTACCACAAGTAACGGTAGGTACCCTTTAATGTTGCAATGTAGTGATCAATCATCAAATTATCTGAACCATCAAATTCATTATTATGATATAGCCATTCATACTGACAATTAACACCACCAATATACAATTCATCACCATTTTTCTTGACTTCATTCCGTTGATAAAATGCAGTTAAAAGGGCTTAAATGCTACTTAATAATATTAATGATTTATTAAGTGGGATACATCGGCTTCAGTTTCCAAAATTTGGAGGGAGAAAATGTTATACACCAAACTTAAGGAATACAGACAAATATCAAAAAGTTATCGTCGAATAATATCAAATTTTTATGTCAAAATTATTTCACAACAACACTTTTAAATCTGAATCAGACATTGACCCAGTAAATGAGTTAATCCAGATCTTGATCGATTAGACTAATGACATCATCAACATATAACAAACATAAACAAGATTTTACATATTAAGTTAAACTAAATTAGTCCAACAGTAACGAATTTAGCCTGATGGCATATTTGCCACCAGACAAACAGGCTCAAATTTGAGCCTCAGAGAATATTCATTCCAAAATTTTACAAAACAACATAGGACATGGGACTGAGGGACTGACCATAGTTTGACCAGGCTTGAGTTTTAAAAATATAGTATTTTTAGCTAGGATTGAATTTGAACCAAACCAAACTCCCCCCATAAGTTAAGGGAAGCCGAACTAGAGCTTGACACTACAATGCTGAGTCAAGTTTGAGCTCGGCTTATTATTGTAGACATCCACGGTATTTGACGTGTATGAGTCAAAATAACGTCATTTTAGCCTTTCGAATTGAACTCCTCAGATTCACAAGTAAGGATGCAATCCAACCTAGCCAAGATCGAGTTCAAACGAACTCAAACTCATGTCAACGAGCTTGGTAAATACAAACTCAAGCTCAAGCTCAAGCTGAAGCTCGATGCTTGACAAACTAAACGAAGCTTTTTCATGAGTCTCTTAATGAGTTTTTTAAAATAGTATACCAAAACAACTTCGTTTTAGCCAATTCGGATCAAATTTTCTAGACTTGGAAGCTTAACAAATCAAATTAAAATTACGAATTTGAACTCAAACTCGCTTGAGCCGAGCTCAATTCGAATCTAACCCTACTCATAAGTCTAGCAAACCAAACAAACCTCAAACTCAACAGTACTACATGAGCCAACTCAGCTCGAATACCGCCATGATTTCAGCCATTAGTTATTAAAAGTAAACACAATTTTTAAAAAGCAAATTTTTAGGGGCTTAAAATAAACACGGTGATGGAAATGACTAAAACACCATTGGTATAGCTTCAAAAAATGGAAAGAGACAATCATTTATCATACGTTAGGATGAGCGATGAGGCAATCAACGACGGAGGATAAACCGCGAGCAACCGATAAAGCATCGCCGGCGTAACCACCAATGGCGGCTCCAACTCCCGTCGGCACCATCATCAAACTCGTATACTCCCGCTTACATTGAATCCTCACTCGTCAAAACCAACTAAAAATTACACCTAAAATCAAATTAAGCTCAAAGAGTTGAGAAATTGACCGAGTAGGTGACCTTGTAAGAGTAGCGAGCAGCGAAACAGGAAATCTTCAGCTCAGCGGACGGTGGCGATTCGGTTGAGAACGGACTCAAATTGAATTAAATGGAAATGGACGGCTGAGATGGAGCTTCATTGTTTTGGCGCATTTTTGTAATGCCGTTTCCTGCTTGACTGTGGATTAAATACTTTCCACTCAACGAAAACTTGAATTTTGTAGGCACTCGGACGGTTTTACCCTTAATGTGTTTGGGAGCCTTGAGAGTTCTTATGACGGGCTTTGACTTGAGGAAGGCCCATTAACTCATGTATAATATAAGGCCGAAAGACTATTTTTCGTCTGATATATGTTAAAATAATAAAATTTTATTTATTAAATTTAAAAAAATCAAATTTTTATCTATTTATTAAAAATAAATTATTGATTTTAACTGTTAGAGGATATTTATATTATTTAATCAAAATTTTATGATAAAAATGTATTTAAGATATAAATAGATTTTTTCCAATTTAATAAAAGTAATTAGGTAATTACATTTTTTTTTCTAAAATTATCATATACGCCAGATTTTAAAAATATTTTATAACTTCAATAGTTTATAATGTATTATTTACGTCTTCAAACTTTTTCAAATTTAAAAAAAAAATAAAATAAACAAAATTTTAAAAAGCCCTTAAAATTTTTAAAAATATTATTTTACCCTTAACTATATCATTTTACCCAAATATAATAATGAAGATATATTTGAAGTATAAACGTTATTTTTTTTAACTTATAAAGATAAATAAATATTTTTATATTTAATCTCAATAATTTGAAATCAAATATTTGTACTCTCTAACTTGTTGTGTTTTTTGGAATGTAATTATCATTTTTGAAACTTTTGGAGGGCATTATAAAATGTTAAACATTTCAAATTTAAAAAATTAAAAATACACCCCAACTTTTCCAAAATCTAAAAACACCATAAATTCTTTTCAATTAAAAAAACCCCAAATTTTTTAAATTTCAACAAACACCTCAAACTTTTTTTTATTTCAAAAACCCTTATAAATTTTTAAAAAAATATCTTTTAACCTAAATATACAGTTAATTATTATTAAACCCAATCTATATTTATAGTAATAAAAAATTTTAATTATTTTTAAATTTTAATTAAAATTAAATTAATGCAAATTTATTTGATAAATTTTTATGAATAAAATATTTTTTTATTTGAAAATGTTTATGTTTTCTTGACAATTTTCTTAAAAAATTAACAGAAAATTAAACAAACTGGTAAAATTCTTATTTTTTCAAATTTAATGATAGAATTTTGTTATCTTAACATACATTGGGTAGGGATAAGTCATTTAGTCATAATATATCGTTTATTTTAATTATTCGCACACATAATATTACTCAAAATTCAATAAGAAATTTTAGGGATAATTAAAAAAATCATATAAAAAACTTTCTTCTTGTTATAATTAATTGAAGAATAGACAAAATTAAGATTGTTATCTTTCTATAAGGGTAATTTTGGTATTTAACTAAATCATTAAAAACTTTTATCCCTCTTTTTTTTTTTAACGCGAATAATTCTTTATTTTTTTTCTCATTTTCTATAAGCTTAATATAATCTCTATCAATATCAACAAATCTGATCCTCCTTTTTATTATTGTCAAGAGGTCGAATATAACCTCTACTATATCATGTCTAGATATTATATTTCCACAATATAAAAAAGTTTGAATCCAACCTTATTAAGTTAATCATTAGGTCTTAAAGGTTTTATTAGGTGTTAAAAAGGCCTTCGTGGGCTCTAGCTTTGTTGAAGTGCTCTTAAAAGCAGTAACCGTAATTTTTTATGTAATCGGGTATTAATATATTTTTTATTCAGTATCATTCAATGCCCATGATTAGTGCACCTAATTAATTGAAAAAGGTCAGAATTGGAATAAGAACATAATGGTCACTATTATTTAAAATACAAAATAAAGCATAAGGAGGATCAAGTGCCCCGCTTTAACGAAGAAATAAAAAACTAATATTATTCAAAATTACAACTATAACCATAAATATTATAGCAACTTTTGAGCCAACCAGTAGATTTACGACATTGCCCTTGATTACTTGATGAACTTGAGGGGCCTTATCATCACATTGTCTTCATGGTCCAAGATCTGCACTCCAACGGTCATATATAAAATTAGAAAAAAAAAAAAAGTCAATAAAAATACAGAAAAAAAAAAAGAAAACCAGAGAGTGCTTACATGGCAATGATATACGTAGCCTGGCTCTGCAGTTGCATCGAAAGGATATGGCGCATTCGTGTGTATGTAAGAAAATCTCACAAGTATCTTCGTCACGTATCCAGGCATGATCTTGTATATGTTCTTCCACCCTTGTTCATGTGTGGGCACTGCTGTCTGCTTGCCACGTGCATACGTACTTATGTTGCACTTAATTGCATCGTTCCAATTTGTCATGCATGCCTTGAAAACTGCCACATCAATCAACTCAGTCTGATCCACTACGGCAAACAATCCGATGTGAATATGTAATGGGTGATTATCGCCCGTCAGATTAATCACATTCCACACCTCACTGGTCCCAGCTTGAGGTGTCTCCGTTGCCGGTTGATCGAACGATTTTCCATTGATGTAAAGATGAGTTGGTTGACCATTATCACTCGTGTATTCATACATAGCAATGTATCGTGTTTGCGATGCACTGGATAAATCAGGTGAGGGATATTTAATTAATGTATCAGGTATACTCCACGTGTCAACTTCACGATTTTTCTCTATAAAAAACTTCATCACTTTACTATTAAAATCATTAACCGAGTTTCCGGATGGGTACGGATATGGTGCATCGTTTGCTAGAATGGTGAAATCAGACTTCGACTCGGAAAAATCAATTACCACGTCAGCAATTTCAGCAGGGCCTAGGATGGTATCACTAGTCACTACAGGTTTTCCCAGATATGCTGAATCGGATGCCACGTGGGTGAATCTTAAGCCGTTGGTGAAGAAGAATCTGAAGAATCTAGCATTGCTAGCATTAATTATTCTGAATCTGTATTTACGACGTCGTACTGTCATACTTGGCCAAGCTTTTCCGTTCACGACAATTACATCAGCAAAATATTCAGGCTGCCACTGAGGATGTATGGAGGGATTATTTCCTGTGGAATTCATGTATATCGTACCGTCCTTGCGGAAGTTACGATCAAAGACAAACAACACTCGATCAAACTCATCACCACTCGGGAGTCTAAGTGGCGCCTCCACAAGATGATCACGGATGATGTAAGTGCCAACCAAGCCAGCCAGTAAATTGACACGTGTCAGCCCCACGGCATGATCATGATACCATAAAGTCCCCGGGTGTTGCATGTTGCGATAATAATAAGTTGTGTTCGTCCACGTGGGACCCTTTTCTGTAAATCCAGCGGTGAACCATGCGTTAGCATGGCCATCACTTGCGGGTTCATCGATCCCACCATGGACGTGCACCACGGTAGGGACACCCTTCTTCGAGCGGGGAATGGCGGTGGGGATAGTTGGGTCCCATGGAAGAATGTGCTGTGAAGGGAGATGATTTTCCCACGTCACGTACATGTCAACGCCATGGACGGCCTCGATTGTTGGGCCAGGTACACTTGCTGTGAGCTCTGATGTACCGTAGGCGAACACAGGGGTTGGAGGAAGATCTCTGTGGAATTTCTGCACATAATATAATAAAGCAAAAATTAAAAATTAAAAAAAATAATGATAAAAAGAATGTTTAAAAACAACCACTTTAAATATAGAAAGTCCATTAAATATTATATTCGAATTAAATTATAAATTCATAATCTTATTAAATAACTCGAGTTTAAACTTAATTCGATAATAATAATCGAATTGAGTTTGATTTGAGATAAAGGCGAACCCAAATAGTTCGAGTATTAATGAGAAAAATTCTCACAGTCTAGACTAAAAAGAATCAAACTAGAATGCAGCCACGGTCATTGCTAGCTTTTTCTGGTCCAAGCTTGTGGACTTGGAAGGCTTCTAAACCAGCAAAGCAAGCAAGGTAAAGAGAGTCAAAAACATATATATATATATGGAAGAAATTTAAGGAGAAATATTGTACCCATTGGGTCTTGAACATTCCGATATTGAGGGACTTGGGTTTGGGGACGCCATTGACGAGGTTGAAGCCTTGGATTCTAGGCATATCTGGGAGCTCATCAACGAACATCTCCAACTGGGATGGAGCTATGAGCCCATTCTGTGCTGTTGAAGAGGAAGTTATGAACAGAAAAATAAGAAGTAAAGTTATGTGTTTAGACGCCATGGGCTGCATGGAAGCTGCAGGAAGATGAAGGAAGTGAGCAATGAGAAGTGAGTGGAGAGGCTTAATGCGAGGTTGTGTTATATATATAGTGTCTGTGATTTTTGGATTTGATTTTTATTATAATGTTTATTGTTAAATAATTAGCACTTGTATATAAAATATAATTCCTTTGTCCTTCCATTGTTGAATCTGAATCTGTAGGCGTTACCAATCTTGCATTGTAGGGATGATTTTTCCTGGAAAGAGAATTTTTAAGAGAAAAATGTCCATGGAACGAGAAAATTTCATTGACTGAAAAATAAAAAAAAAATAAAAAACTAGAGAGAATCTAATTAATTTTATTGAGATAAGAAAACATAGAGCCATAAAATTATTATTTTTTTCGAATTAGGTTTCTTCGATTGACGTGATTGAGTTTCAAAATTTTCGTGTAAAAACCAAAAAAATTATGCTTTTTACTATCATTGATAACGAGTTAATCACTTTATTTTTCAGAAAAACCTTAATTATATTTATTTAGTATTATCAACATAAAAAAATGATTGGTTCCTTTTTATAAAACAAAAATTTAAAAATTCGATTCATTTAATAAAGTATATTAAGAATTCATTTGTTTCGATATAAAAAAACGTATCTCATTGGATAATAAATCAAGAGAATGGAAATATAAGAATTATAAGTGATTAAAAATTATGTATCATTACCATGGAAAACTTGAAATTGTGTTTTTTTTTTTTTTAAGATAAGTTTTTTTGTTCATTCTTGCAAAATTGTTTAGCTTCAAATAGAGGAAAATTTGATTTAAGTCAGTTTAGGTTTAGTTTGGAACTTAATTTAAAAGAGTTAAGTTCAAATTGAAGAAGAATTAGCTTATCAATATTGTATTAGAATTTGTCTCATCGGTAATTTTTTTAATAATTCTTTTTCTTTTCTTATAAATTAATGCTTAAATACCATGTAAAATTCGACACCAGCAACGTACAATCTTCAACACAACTCAAGATCACAACAAGAAGAAATGTAGAAGCTTTGGATCTTCACTTGCTTCTTGGCTTTCTCCTTCTCGGCTTGCATGGATGGCCTCCCTTCTTGTTACCCTTGATGGCATGGACTGAAACCACGTTCTTGTCTTGTAATTTAAGTTAAGAGCAGCCAATTGATGTGGTTAGGCTCCATGTATTTCCAACCTTTAGAAGGTGGCGGCTTGAACATCCATTGCATGCATGAGACTTCATCTTGGTCATGGAATTCATCATGGCTGCGTTTGAAAACTTCAGCCACAAGGACACATGAATGATTGGACTTGACGCTTCCTTGTTGTGCTCGAATGGATCGAAGGTCATCGATCATGCTTGAGTGACAAGCAAAAGAAGCTAAAGAGTTGTTTGCCATTGCCCAATCTTCAACTTTGTTGCTAGTTTGGGATTTGCACTTGTTTTCGAGCTTGTCATTGCTTACAACGTCACTCAAATCAAGTGTTTTAAGATCAGTTTGTACGTTTTTAAAGTCAATCGAAATCACAAGTATTTTACGACTAACAATTTCACGAGATTAGCCTGATTTTTATTCAAATTTTACTTATTCGAATCCATCTCGAGTCCATTGAGGCTCAAAACGGTGCATGCATGGTTAACAAAGCCAAAATCCACAGAATTTTGTCTAAGTCAATGAGTCTATTCACCAAATATCTTAATATCATAATAAAATTTATTCACGCGTGTATTAATAATTGAAGAAAATGGAAGTTGGAGCATTAAGCCATTAATGGATTTTGGAGTGCTCCCATTGCCTTATACAATTCCAAATCGATGTCGCCCATAGCTTCTTCACCTACCAAAACCCCATATCAGACTAGTGAAAAGACATTTCAACCCATGCTAACACCGACCACTTATACACTCTCAAAGGACAATAATGTATTTTCCATATCTTAATTGATTTTGACACGTAAGTTTCAGTAAGAAAGCGTTGAAATTTTGAAGATGCGTTTTGGTAGGTCTAGTTTTGGTTGATTATGATCACATCCTTAGTCTTATTTTATTTGGGTCCACTGATATATTAAAACCAAATAATTAAGCACTTTCATAAATAATTATAAATGAGTAACATTGATGTTGTTTCGATCCGAATATGATAGATCACTTAAAATCACAAAATATAATCGTATGTTTTAGTTTTCGTTGATTTCATAATCTTTCTTCGAAAGATGTCTCACAAAAAAAAAAAAAAGACAATAAACTTATATTAACCATAACATTTGACTCTTGTTTGATGTACAATTATCCTCACAAACGATGTGAGTGATGTTACTCAGAAACTACATATATTATATTTTAATTAGGATTACATTTCAAATCGAAACAAATACGAATAGATATACATATTCGTATTTAGCTTGTTTGTTAATGAGGAGTATTTGTGTTTGTGTTTATAACAATGATCATATTCGAATTCTGTTCGATTTTATTTATCATTGTGCAAACAAATGCAAACATGTTCATTTTTGCATTTGTTTTGGGTATATATCATATCCAAAATGGTATCATTTTAGGTATGAATTGTACCTAAAATGATTTTGTTTTGTTTTTTTAAACAAGTTCATTTCATTTTAGCTTACGAATAATTTATTTGATATATAAACTATTCGTATAATATATTTGTTTTTGGATTTATATTTTTAATCCCAAAATATTTGTATTTTTATTTGTATTAATTAATTATTATATTATTTTACTTTTAAATAAATTAAATTCAAATACAAATTTAAACATATTCAATTTAACTCTTACTCCTACGTCGATTCAAAATAGACGACGTGGTCATCGGAACGACTATAAACATTCATCCCAGGCTGGCATGGCAGGTAGTTTTCAAATGGAAATGACACGGTTTCTTGTGCTGTACGTGCACAGACGACCATGCATGCATGTAGGAAGCCTTCTATCTTCACCTTTGTCGATTTCTATCTTCTTAGATTCTTCTCCTTTTCAACGGTCGTGTTTCTGCCATTAAACAATTCACAAATTGTCGTCTCATTCAGAAGGTTAAGGCGACAAGCAAGAGTTTATCAATATTAAATTATCATCCCGTGATTCCCGTCTAAACGCTAAACCAATGAATCCCCGTGGCTATAGAAAGAAGACAATAGGCGTGTGTATGGCATCGCACAGTACGGAATGTACGCCCTGTTGATCCATTATAGACGGCTGTCCGTGCACGCAATCATGTATAACTGTAACAAGGGTAATTCAGTAAATTCACTTTGTAAGGTTGTACGACCATAATAAGAACAATCGTGCCTATAAATTGTGTAAAAGATCTATATAGTCGTGACCTAAGAGTAGTCATACCCATGTATACAACAATGACTGTATAATGGTACATTTTTTAGGTACGATCATACATGAATACTTGTAATGACAAAAATGCCCCCAAACCATGTACAAGAATAAAAAAATATATTATAACTTGTAATCATAATTGTATATAGAAATAACTATATATATGTGGAAGTATATGCCTGATCAACACATATGTATCAGACACTTGAGATGTCATATGAGTATATGACAAAAAAAAAATTAAAAAATTATGAAATTACCTTTCATGATATAATTTTTTGAAAATTATGTGACATCGATTGATGAAGATCCTTAGTTTGTATATCATAATAAATTTATTTATTATTTCATTTATTTGCTCGTAAATTTAAAATTTATAATTACCACATTGTATTTTTTACTCCAAAATCAATTTTATGTGAAGCTACGACTTGTATTAAATACACTTATTATTATAATTGTTTTTAAAAATTAAATTTTTACAAATATCAATTTAAAAATTAAATAATATAACATAATAAAATTAATAAATTTATGATTAAAAATTAATTATAAAATATTTTAATTTTAAATTAAAATATAAAATCTTATATAAGACCTTAATTAGGGATCGATCTAATCTTCGTATATGAAAATAAAGTTTGAATCGATTTCTATCTCTTAAATATCGGGCTCTTTGAGCCGGCGTTTACCCACCTCTATCAAACATGTTAATTTAATAATAAAATATATATATTAATAATTGAAGAAAATGGACTTGAAAATGAAGTGGAAGGCATTAATCGTTTTGGAGTGTTCCCATTGCCTCATACAATTCCAAAAGGATGCCGCCGCGCCCATGGCTTCATCAACCTCATATCAGACCACTGGAAAAGACGATTCAACCCGTGCTAATACGGACTATTCATGCATGCACTCTCCAAGGACAATAATGTATTTTTATATGTTAATTAGTTTCAGGCCGAAAGTTCCACCCAAAAATTTTTAAAAACTCAAATACCCACCCATTAATTAATTTACTTCTAAATTTATTAACATTTTTAATGAAATGACCAAAATACCCTATACAATATTAAAATAAAATTCAACATAAAATAATAATAAAAAATTAAAAAAGAAACTATTATCATTGATAACGTTGTCGAATATTGTGGTTGTTTTCTAAATTTTTTATTAATTTTTAGTATTATATTAATATTATTTTATATATTTATTATTTTTATAAAAATATAATTTTGTCATTTTTTATTTTTTAAATTTATTTTATTCAAAAAAATAAAAATATATTTTTGATCAGTTAAATTTGACAATCGATAATTTTTTTAAATTAATGGATAATATTTTGTAAATTAGTGAAACCTTGGGTGGGAACAATTAGTTTGGCCAAATCTTAATATCTAATTTTCCACTAACAAGGCGTTGAAAAATGGAATGCGCGTTTTGGGAGGCCTCAGCAAGCCAAATTAGAAAACTCAGCGGCTAATTTTCTGAGTTGTCTTCAAATAAAAAACTTCATGGGCTCCTTGGTTGATATGACTTATTACTTTGACACAACAGACATGTAGAAGAGCAGATTTGAGTTGTTTTTAACACAAGTTAATTCAGATGAGGTTCGTTGAGTTAAATTCGAATTGAATCAAATACAAATATACACATATTTATCATATTTCGATTCATTTCGTGTAGTTTGAATTTGTGTTCATCGAATTTTTTTATAATAAAGTTTGAATTCATGTTTAATTCGTACAACTTAATTCTTATTCGGTTTGTATTTGTATCTGATTTATATGATTCATATCTATATTTTATTAAAAATTATAATTAATAAAACATAATTAAAAAAATTTTAATTTAAGTTTGGGTTTGTGTTTGTATTCGATTTGTATAATTTATATTCAGACTCGTATTTATTGATTTTATAATTATAATTTGGATTCGTGTTCGTATTTAGATTTAAACAGTTTATTTCAGACTCATTCAAGGTAAACTCAAAAATGAATTTGAATATATTCAGTTCGAATCTAATCTAAAGGTTATCATCAGTTTGTATTGAAGTGAATCAAATTTTTTATTTTTTATTTTAAAACAACGAAAAGATTAATTAATCCCTTAAAATCGAATCGGACTGAAGGATTCGATCAATTTGATTGAGACTCAAGTTGGGCATGGCCCAGAGCTAGAATAGCTATTGGATTTAGGTCAATCCAACCAAGACCCGGGCCAAACCTCAAAATCGAGGTGAATTATGGTCCAACAATTGGAACCTTCAGACTCAAGGATCCATTTTTGCATGAGGTGGGAAGAGAGAGTAAACACAAGAAAGTTTGGGTTATTGGTTTATGGGCCAAACGACATAGTGGCACCCAAGGTTTTGCTTAATAACAAAGTCCCATCCTCAAAAGTTTAAAAAGACAAGCTGTCACCCCTCATAGAGGTATTTTTGTTTTTTTTTAATTAAAATTAAAAAATAAATTTTATAAAAATATAAATTTAAAATAAATTAATAAAAATTTTAAAAATTAAAAAAATATAAAAAACAGTCATCGTCGTCGGTAGTGTCACCAGCGGCGGTGGCCTCCTCTAATCTAGTCAGGTGGTCAAAAACAATCACTTTGTTCTATTGACGGTCGAATTTGGTCACTATGATAGTGAAGACAGTCAAATCTGATCGTCTCTGTCATCTAAAATAGTTAAAAACTATCAAAATAAATCATTCTGACTGTTTTCAATCTTCTCTAATAATGAAGACGATCGGATCGGGCCGTATTCGTTAGATTATTGGCAACCAGATCTGACCACATCCGCTATTATGACGGTTAGATTCGGCCGTTAATAGAACCAGATGACCGTTTTCAACCTCCTGACTAGGTTAGAGGCGGCCATCGCTATCAGCAGCGATGGCAGCCTTTTATATTTTTTTAATTTTTTAATAATTTTTAAAATTAATTATTATTATTTTAAAATTTTTTAATTTAATTTTGTTTTTAATATTATTTATATTAAATAAAGGGTATTTTGATCTTTTTCACAATAAAATGGTCACAATTTAGCTTTTTAAACTTTTGAGGATGAGACTTTGCCAGTAAGCCAGACCTTGGGTGGCAATATGTCATTCGACCTTGTTTTATGTGTCACCAAACTAACTTTATTTTTACAGTAAGATAATTCGAATCGTATATTTAATGATTAAGTATATAAAATTATTTTAAATATTTATTTAAATAATATAATGATTTGATTATCGAGTAAATTAAACTATTTTTTTAATTAAAATTTTTGATCTCATTTTAAAAACATTAATTGGCATGACATGTCGTAAAATATTAGGTGAAGAACCACAAGTTTTAATAGGCCAAAGGACTCATTCCAACCCCTCAAACACCACCCCACACCCCCCTCCCCCCACAAAATTTTACATTTCAATTTTTTAAAATCAAAATACATATCTCATTGATTATTTTTCATCTAAATTTATTAACTTTTTGATAAAATAACCAAAGCATCCTCATAAAAATAAAAAATTATAATTAAAATATAAAATAACATTTAAATACAAAAATATTTAAAAAATATAAATTGTCGATAATGATAACTATAAAAAATGAAATCAAGTGTCAGGACAGGATAATTAAATCTAATCACCCTATTTGCTAGAGGTTGTGGTAAAGGCGGAGGTGGCACATCTAACCACCTCTTTTTTTTTTTGGCAGATGTAAATATTAGTCATTTTTTTACCATTTTTAACTGTTATTGATGGTTGAAACGATCATATCTCACCACTTCTACCAAATTAAGTAACCAAATATGGTCGTCCTATAAATTAAATAGCTGTTTCTAGGTATTTAGTTTCATTTTTTGTAGCCACCATCATTGACGATCGTGACTTTTTAAAAAAATTTTTAATTTTTATAATTTATTTTATTATTATTTTAAAAATTATTTTAAAATTTTTATACATTTTATTTTATTAATTTTTAAAATTTTTTATTAAAAAGAAAAAAGTACATTTCTATCCACTAATCTTAACTGTTAATTGTTGAATTTAATTATTAATTTTAATCAATGAATGAGTATTTAAATTTAAAAAAAAATTAAAATATGAGATTTAATATTAGAAATTCTAAGAATGGGAACCTAAGATGGACCACTTTGGGTCGGGGCCATTGGACCCTTTTTTTTTTTTTTGTTTAAAATTGGGTATAATTATAATTACATGCATTCTAAAAGTGGGATTCAAGCAAAATTTCTACAAATAAAATTACGCGTACATAAATTTTATATCATATAGTTGAATAATTTTAAATTAATAATAAATTAATACTCAATCAAATAATGATACATCATTTTGGTATGTAAAATATATACAAAAATTATGTACACATAACATTGATCAATTTCTACTTGTGTCACTTGAAGGACCATGCTTATTGACCTTTAAGTAACGGTGTAATCAAGTTGTTTAGTGCTTTGTTTGATTATATTTAGATAGAACTCAAACTCGAGCTCTCCAAACCAATAAGACTCGAGTTTCATACAAGATTGTTTGACTTGACCTTAAGAAAATTTTGTTTAAAAAAAAAAAATTATTATAAATATCTTTAATAGCTCCGACTTTTATTGATGATGATTTCTCTATTTTTTGCCATTAACTATAATATAATCACTTTTCTTGTTGAGTTTGAACAGAAGATTGTCTTTTGTAAAGTTTATCGAGTCCAAACTCAACAACATTATACCAAGTGAAGATTGAACAAGACCAAACTCAAATTTAACTCGAATCGAGATTTAATTACAATCATAACTATGTTTTTCTAGTCTTTTACATCATATGGAGAAAACATTTCTAATAATCCTTTTAATCTGTTCTTATATATTATACCTCAAATAACATCAATATTATTTCTTCCGACATTCTTGTTCACGAGCTTCAAAGGCCTCATCATTTCATTGTCTTCGTGACCCAAAATCTGCATTTAAATATTAACGATGAGATTTATTAATTATTATTTTATATAAAATTTAATTATTTTAATAAAAATATTAATTTAATATTTACACGTGTTATTATTATTTTTAGAAGTAAAGTGAGATAGGATATATATACTTACGTGGCAATGATACAGGTAGCCAGGCTCAGCGGCTGCATCAAACGGATACGATACGTTCAAATGGATATAAGAAAATCTCACTAGCATCCTTGTCATATATCCAGGCATGATCTTGTACACGTTCTTCCACCCTTTCTCATGTGCCGGCACCTCTTTCTTCTTGCCACGTGTATATTTACTTACATGGCACTTGATCGCATTGTTAATCTTCATCATGCACGCTTTGAACTCCTCCGTTTCAACCAGCTCCGTCTGATCCAATACTGCAAATAATCCCAAATGAATGTGAAACGGATGATTATCAGGCGTCAGATTGATCACATTCCACACTTCGCTAGACCCGACAACAGGCGATTCAGTCACGGGCTCTTCGTAAGATTTTCCGTTGATGTAAAAATGAGTGGACTTGTTCATGTCACTGACGTACTGGTTCATAACAATATACCGTGTTTGCGCAGCATAGGATAAATCAGGTGATACATATTTTATCAACTTGTTGGGTATGCGCCACGTGTCCTTCTCCTGATCTTTCATTATGATGAATTTCATGATCTTGTCGTTGGCTTCGTTGACGGGTTGACCCGATGGGTAAGGATAAGGAGCATCATTTGACAGAATGGCAAAATCGGAATTTGACATTGAAAAATCAATGACCACGTCAGCAATCTCAGATGGTGCCAACAGGGTCTCATTCGTCGTAACAGGCTCTTCAAGGTACACTGAGTCAGATGCCACGTGGGTGAATCCCAGACCGTTCGTGAAGAATAATTTCAAATATCTAGCATTACAGGCGTTAAGTATGCGAAACCTGTATTTACGACGTCGTACTTGCATACGTGGCCACACTTTCCCGTTCACTATGATTATGTCCCCAAAATATTCGGGTCGCCAATGTGGATGAATTGAAGGATTATTTCCAGTGGAATTCATGTATATTGTGCCATCTGTACGGAAGCTACGATCAAACACAATCAACGGTCGATCGAACTCATCACCAGTGGGGAGTTCAAGTGGGGTCTCCACGTCATGATCACGGATAATGTAGGCCCCATTCAAGCCAGCCAATAAGTTGACTCTAGTCAAACCCATTGCATGATCATGGTACCATAAATTGCCTGGCTGTTGCAAGTTGCGGTAGTGATAAGTTTTCTTGGACCAGGTGGGTCCCGTTTCTTCGAATCCAACGGTGAACCATGAGTTTGGGTTTCCATCGCTCGCGGGTTCATCGATGGCGCCATGGAGGTGCACTACAGTGGGGATGCCCTTCTTGGTTGATGGAATTGCAGTGAGGATTGTCGGGTCCCATGGAAGTATGTGTTTTGAAGGGAGGTGATTCTGCCACGTCACGTACGAGTCGATACCACGAAGGGCCTCAATCGTTGGACCAGGGACAGAAGCTGTGTGCTCTGATGTACCGTAGGCAAACACTGGAGTTGGTGGAAGGTCCCTGTGAAACTTCTGTATCAATTATCAAAAAATTAATTAGTCCCCACAGATTTGGAGAAATACAAAGTGCCCCCTAAATCTCTTGGTATTGTATACATTACACAATTGATGTTATTTTTGCCGACTTAAATAAAAAAATCTTCATTTTATAATGCTAATCTAGTTAAAAATTTAGATTCGAATTCACTACTATTGAGCTCATTTCATACTTGTTTGAATTAAATTTAAACTAATTTGATTTGAATTTAATCCTAATTATTGTTTCGTGATAATATAAAATTTTAAATTTTTTAATGATTCGAAAAATGTATTTGATTGAATTTGATTATCTAAATTCGTAATTACAAATCAAATAAATGAAAGATAATGGTTTGGCTGCACTCAAATATGACCTATGCACTTTCTAATGATGTACTCAGAGCTAAAACTCGCCTCCAAGAAGTCATCTAAAGCCAGCGCAAAAGAGTTCTAAATCTAACGAGCAAAGGGAAGAAAACTGAAAGACACTTACCCATTTCTTCATGAACATGCCAATGTTGAGAAACTTGGGTTTCGGAACGCTATTGACGGCCTCAAAACCTTGGATTCTGGGCATATCTGGAAGCTCGTCAACGAACTTCTCCAACTGGGTTGGCTTTATTAGCCCGTCTTCTTCTGTAAAACCTGAGGCGACTACAGCTCCAAATAAAGTACAAAATATGAAACAAAGCACCAGAGTTTTCGCCATTGTTGCCTCCTTCAGGCAGGAAGAGAGAATGAGAAATAAGGAGAGGAGACAGAGATCGAGAGAGAGAAAGAGATTCTTGTTCTGTTAGTGCATTATGTAATGGATTCTTGATTTAAAGAAAATGTTTTTCACTAGAGATATATTCTAACTTAATATATTCAGATTTATTTTTAAGTTTTACGAGAATAAATTAAAAACAATCTGATTGAATCAGAATTTAAACTGAATCCAAACCCAAATTAAGATTTTGAAAATCGGTAAATATAAATTCGAATACAAATTATATGAACTAAGTAAGAATATAAATTTAAATTTAAATTTTTTAATTAAATTTTTTTAGTTATAATTTTTAATAAAATATAAATACGAATTATAAAATTATATTCAAATTGAACTGTATGAATCGAATACAAACCCAAATATTATAATAAAAAAATTCAACAAATATGAACTCAAATACCAATTGAATTATAACAAAAAATCCGAAGATGAACATATATATGTTTGTATTTGATACGGCTCGAATTCAACCTTAATTTTTAGATTAACAAAATGATTCGGACTTTGTCTCTAATGTATTTTGAAAATTATTTAGATTTCTAGTCAATATATATATATTGAAAATAAAAACTACATCTTATAATTTTTAGCATCATTTGTTAACTTGACAAGATATAAAAAAAATTGGATTAAGTTAATTTTTTACACAAAATTTAGTTTAAATCAATTTGATATGATTTGAAATTAAGTCAGATTATATTTAAATTAAAAAAAACAAATTCGAAATAAATTTGAATGTTTAGAACAATATTTTTGGAGATAAACTTGTTAGGGTTTGTATTGAAAAAATGTTAAAATTTGAAATATTTACATATTACGTATAATTGTATTTACTCTAGTCATTTTTTAGTTTTACTTAAAAAAATATTTTATTTTTGGATAATAAAAATAAAATTTAATTAATAACATTATTAATATGTTTTATACGATATTAGGATATACCTTTTTTCAATTATTTATAAATAATACAAAGTATTATATTATGTGTTTTATTAATGTTATATTAAAATAAATTGAGAAAAAAATTAAAAAGCTAAAGATATTCAAGAGAGTTAAAAAACTACGAACAATTTAAGTTAATTTGAATTGTGTTATGTTAATTAGAAAATTATTCTGGTTGGGTTAAGGTTAGGATATGTTAACTTGAATTCTTTTAAAAAAAATTAAAAAATATATTTTTTACATAGATGATTTTTTATTTTTTAAATTGGTAATTTTTTTGGTTAGCCAGAAGAACTCAATCCATACTTTTGATAGATCAATAATAAGGTATAACTTTACTGTATTGTATCGTTTGTGACTTAAACTCTGATCTATTAAAAATAAATCATGTTCTTCACCATTTAGAATAAGTTTGAACAATAACCCAATGGGTTTTTTTGTTTTCATTTCGAAGCCCCAAAGTTTGACTCAAACTCAAAAGCAGGAAGATCTTATGCAAGAAAAATTATAAGTCATAACAAGTTTTTTGTTCTATTAAAAAGAAATGTATTTTAATCGAAAGAAATATAACAAGTTTGTACATCAAATAATGTGACATAATTCGGTTAATTAACTATTGGTGTATGAATTTAGTGAAAAACAATTAAAACACATTCATTTATTTGTTGATCTTTATATTATGTTGGGTGTTGATGCTCGTATATATATATATATATATATATTTTATTTTCGTTTTTTTAACACAATTTTTTTAATTTTTTAAATCCTTCCTCTTGTCGTTTTTAAAGGGGATTTTAGTTATTTAATTAGATCAGGGCAAATCAGTCATTTAAACTCTGAATTAAAAGAATATGCTATTTTCAACTTAAAGGGGCGGGATTTTGAATTTTACGAATCTAATGGGTAAAACGGGACTAAACATCAGACTATGGGTGGGAATATGTCTTTAGGCTTAAAGTAAAAGTAAAAGTAAAAGTAAAAGGCTGCCAATATTCTGGGCACGCGTGAGCCGTGGGCATCGCGTCTGTCCTTTTTTCAATTTTGCATTTACATGATTTGATTTGAATTTATTTTTCTATTTAATCGTGTCAATTTTAAGTTAAATTAAAATTTATTTATTTATTTATCTGATTATATTTATTTATTTTATCAATAATATTATTTATTTTATCATTAATTTTTAATATTATTAAATATTAATTTAAATAAATTTAAAATTAAGATTAAATTTGAGGTAAATACTATAAATTTAATCTAGTTAAATGCATTCATAATAATTAAATTTTTAATAAATTGTAACCGTGATTAATAATTTTTAAAATATTATAAAAAAACTTGAATTTTGAATAAAATTTATTATTAAATTGGTGTTTAAATTTATCGTTTGAATCAATAATGGAAGCTGATATAGATACTGACGTAGATATTGACATAGATATTGATTATGCTGAAATATGAAGACCCACTAACTTAGTGTTTGATCAGCGTTCAAATCAGCATCTTGTCAATATCTACGTCGGCTTTCGTTATTGATTTAAATAACAAACCTAAACAGTAATTTAATGGTAAACGAAACTTAAAATTTAAATATTTTTTTATATCGTCTAAAAATTAATAACTACAATTATAACTAGTGAAAAACTCAATTACTTTGATTGAATTTAATCTGATTCCAATTATCTTATGGAGGGCAGAATTTTTTTTCTAATCAAAATTAATATTTAAATTTCAGAGATAATCACTTACCACCCTTATTTTTTCCAAAGCACCCACAGGTATTGACTAATTACACTTATAATCAAAATCACCCCACCCCTCAAGTATTTAAAATTCATCATGTCCTACTCCCAACACACAAATAACATTTCAGTAAAATTGTATAGAAATGTCTTTTTTACCCTTATATTTGTATATTAAAATTGACTTTTTAATATAGATTCTAAAAAAGACTCTATTAAAAAATCTTTTTTTTTTTAAATTAATGATTATTGATTTTTCTTCTTTCAACATTAAGGATAAATTTGAGTTAAATCAAATCTAATGAAAAGTTAACTCAAACTTAATTTAAATATAAAATAGTTTGTTAGAGATCAAACTTGAATCGTTTGAATTAGTTGTTTAACGATGTTAGAGAAGAAGGGCAAATGAATAAGAAAAAGAATTACAAGAGAAAAAAAAAAAAGAATCGTCGATCATGTAAGTTTTGGTGTGACAATGATACCGAGGCAATGATCTCAAAGCAAACTTAATAAACTAAAATTTTAATTAAAATTTGACTTATTCAAATTAAATAATAATTCGAATCTAAATTGGCTCAGATTGCATCCACATGTGAGACCACAAGTTTGATAAAGTATATTCCACATGTAACAATGGCCTCAAGCTTAAGTGCTTCGATATAATTTTTTTCAAAAGCACTTTTATTATTATTTTATACAAGTTGCCTGTCATATTTTTTCTTACAAAGCCTAACATGAATGAATGAAGACCACAAGTTTCATTAATAAGCACTTTCTATAACTTTTCCTAAAACCACTTTTAATTTTAGGTCATCTATTCTTGTCCACATAATTTTAATAATAAAAAAAAAAAGGCCTAATCTTTCCACAATCTAAATAGTTAAATGAGTCACTAAATGAGAGTATATGAGCTAACTTACAAGTATTTAGCCACAATTAAATGTTTTTCATATGTTTGATTACAACACATCTATGATTAACGACAATCTATATCTCATGTTTGAATTACTTCATTTTTTTTCTAATTTTTCGACCCATATTTGATTCGATTAGGGTTGTGTTATCTTTCCACAGTCGGGCCCATCTTATATCCATTCATTTTAACTATACTTTTTGAGTCATTTTATATCCTTGGAAAGTTGAATTTCCCCTCATAATCTTAATCTAAAGGTAGAATAGTGATTGTACATACCTTTGCACGATATTCACTCATTCTTGCAGCACCATGCATTTCCTTCATGCAAAAATTTTAAACTGCCCCTATCATGGTTGTGTAGGATTATATACATGGTATGTGTCCATAACAAATACACAGGCATGCGTCATGTTATAGACTCACAATCGCACAGTCCATGCATGAACAAGCCTTCTTCTTCAACGCAAGTGGACAATCGTGACTTTTAGAGTACACGGGCATGCATCGCAATCTAAACTTATTTACTTCACCATTTCCAACTATCAATCAACGTTTCTAAAAGCGTATAACATAATTCATACTTGTCTATACCATTTCATCATGCAAATACGCGTTAATTAGCACAAACATGCACTAATCTCTCTCTACAATATATATATATATAATTATAAAATTTACAAAGGAAAAAAATCACTTTAACACAAAACAATACACTCTACCTTTCCTCCGATACAACTAAGCACAATTTCCATCAATTCACACACATCTTAATTATATTATTATGAGAGCAATGTTATGCATGGGCATGCAAGATGTTGTCAACGCATAAATCATGATCTGTAACTATTGGATACATGATTAATGCAACTTTATCCACGATACATAGACATGTATCTGCTATGCATGATCTTGCATCAACACATCTTTCAAACTCTTGTGTTTGTCAAATACATGGGCATGTATAACCCTTATATACAATCGTGCATCATCGTCTACGTTCATATGTTGTTTTCTCTTTTTGGGGAAAAACCATTTTATCGTTTATGACTTGCATGAAAGTGCACCACTTCTTTCATGGCCACGTAGACGACAACATTGCACGTATTTAAATAAAATAAGTTTTAAAAAAACCAAAAAGCCTTCAGGAAAAACTTGTGGATATTACAACATATGAACTTATTGGACTTTAAATAAAAGTAATTGTATAGTATTATTAACGATAATAGTTTACGTATAAACAATTGAATACTATTAAGTACAAACAAACTGATGTTTTATCATACCATTTGATGATTTTAAATTAGAGTTAAAATAAATAATCATATCACTCAATTATATAATAATATGTCAATTAATTTATATCAGTTAGTATTTATTATTTGAACATATAGTAATTTTCTATTATCTAATAGATTAGTTATATAAATCCCTAATAAGTGAAACAATTAGAGTTGGGCTAAAAGCTTAGGCTAAGCCTAAACCCAACCTAAGAAGGGATAAGCCCAGGTCAGACTAGACCAAGAGAAGAGGTTTAATTCGAAATCCACATAGCATGGGCCCCATGGTTAATGAACTTCAGGATCGGCAAAGTTGGACATGAACCGAGCTAGCTCAAGCTTCAAAGTCAATTCGATTTGATTTGATTTGCGAGCGAGATAGATAACTTTATTTGGTTTGACTTTGACTTGTGATTTGAATTGAATTATATTAAATAATTATTAAAATGATATTATTTTGTCTATTATTAGATTAAAAAATATTATTTTGTTAATGAGCATAAAATTCAATCGTGAATCAAAGCCACAAATTTGAAAAATGGATTTGAATTATAAATTCGAATTGAAATTAAACTAAACTTAAGTTAAATCATTTTTATTTAAGCCGAACTCAAATCACCCTTAACTTGGACTTATCAAACTTTAATTGCATTATTTTTTATTCGAATCAAACTCAAATTAAATGATATTTAATCTCGGTTCAATTTAAACCCACCCTTGTGGATTGTTCCTGAGGTCTGGCTGTATAAGATTGATCCCCAAGGTCAGAAAAAAAAATTATAAAATTATCAAATTACTCCAACAGTAAATTTTTAAAAAATGTTTTTTAAATAACGTTAAAATAATGAATAATCTAAGGACCGGATCCTAGGACTAGCCTACCAAGTCCTTCAATGGGGCTTCGACCAGGGACTACTATGGGCCTCGTGTAGGGCGGTCCCCGCCTCTAAGGACCTGGGCCCTCCACAATATCGGGCTCCCATTTGCGCACCTCTGGTCCAAAATTAAACTGGACCCAATTATCAAGCCCTAGCCCATTTATCTAATC
This sequence comes from Anacardium occidentale, assembly GCA_026122585.1. NCBI lineage: Eukaryota > Viridiplantae > Streptophyta > Magnoliopsida > Sapindales > Anacardiaceae > Anacardium > Anacardium occidentale. The sequence continues at coordinate 1,071,095 of JAJEJH010000067.1, read as the reverse complement.
CGTCAACTCGTTCAAAAATCCTCCCAGTATTCGCGGCAAAGTGCTCTTCTTCTTCTTGTTCCTCAAAACAACTGACCCAACCGATCCTTGAAACGGCCTTCAAATGAATTGCGCAGGCGCAACTCACAGAGACCAATGCCTGCTCTCCATCCACGGAGCGCGGAAGAGGCATCCTAATCTCGGGCGACCCAAAATTGGACTCCATTCTCTACTGCTGTGGATGGAGAGCAGGCATTGGTCTCTGTGAGTTGCGCCTGCGCAATTCATTTGACTCCAAAATTGGGTCGCCCGAGATTAGGATGCCTCTTCCGCGCTCCGTGGATGGAGAGCAGGCATTGGTCTCTGTGAGTTGCGCCTGTGCAATTCATTTCGGGCGACCCAAAATTGGACTCCATTCTCTACTGCTGTGGACGCTTCGTATTGATCCGGTACCTGGACAGACCGCTCCACGTGGAGGTCTACGGGGAGCACAGGTACCGGGTCACCTTTTCCCGTTACTCCCCCAACGGAGAGTGGATTGCGTCTACTGACGTGTCGGGAACGGTCGGGATCTGGGGAACCGACAGTGAGTTCGTGCGTAGAAACGAATTCAAAGTTCTTTCGGGTCGGATCGATGATCTGCAATGGTCACCCGATAGTATGCGCATTTTTGCTTGTGGTGATGACAAGGGAAAGTCGTTTTTTCGCGCTTTCATTTGAGTTCAATAGAAGTGCTTTTATTAGAAGTGCTTTTATAAAAAGTGCTCTTATATTAATAATAAGAGTGTTTTTGAGTTACAAAATGCATCCTAACTGTTAGATAATTGATTTATATAATTTTCTGCCATTGTAATGTAAATATTTAGGTGGGGTTCAGGGAGCACTGTAGGAGATTTTGATGGCCATTCCAGGAAGGTTTCGAGCTGTGCATTTAAGCCAACAAGGCCATTTCGAAGTGCCACATGTGAGGAGGATTTCTTGGTCAATTTTTATGAGGTCCGCCTTTTAAGTTCAAGCTATCTTACAGGTTGCTAAGTTTTTAGCAATGGCTAATCATAGCTATTGTTGGTTTTTGAGAAAATCTTACGTTTAAATTTTGTTAAGTGTTTATCTATGATTCTGTTCTGGCATCTGCAGGGACCATTCAAACTTCGTCAATTGCATTAGATTCTCTCCAGATCAAGACGGGTTTAGTATATTATGGGAAGACTGGGAAAAAGATTGGAGAATTGTCGTCAGAAAATGGTCATCAGGGCAGCATTTATGCAGTGAGCTGGAATCCTGATAGTAAACAGGTTAACCATCTGTCTAAGTTTTGAATCAGCAGCTTGAATGCATTCTAAATTCATAGTCTGCATATTTGATGGATTTCAGGTTCTTACTATGTCTGCTGATAGGTCTGCTAAGGTGTGGGAGATTTCTGAAGATGGTAATGGGAAAGTGATTAAAACATTGGCTTGTTCTGGATACAAGCCGTAAATTAGAGGGGAAATGTAGTGCTAAAATTAAACGTTCAGATGCGGTTGAAGAACAAATTATTACATGTGCATTTGGTAACAAGGTAACATATTTCAAGCAAATGCATGCTTATACATGTTTTAGTTTCTACAGATTTCCAGAGGAGCATAGTTTTAGGCTTACAGTTTCATCTCTTATAGATTAATGCTTGTGTCTCATATATGAACTTGTACTAGCATGAATGTACACTTTATTTTCTATAAGAATTTCTCCATACACTCTAACACTTCTACTTCTAATTTAGGTGTGGAGAGTTCCTCTGTGCGGTGAGAAATGTGGAGCTGCAGAACATGTTGATTTTGGCAGTCAGCTAAAAACTTGAGCCTTGCCCTTGGGTCCCCTGAGCTGGCATTGTTTCAACTGACGCCAGAGTTGTTTTGCTTAAAGGTTTGGAAGTGTTGTTAAACATCAACCTTGGGTTCACTGTGACAGCAAGTGTGATTTCACCTGATGGTACCGAAGGCATTTTGGGTGGTGAGGATGGCAAATTGCACATCTATTCTGTCTCAGATAATGCTCTTAAAGAAGAAGCAGTTCTTGAAAAACATAGATGTGCAAGAATCGTTTTGCTTAAAGGTTTGGAAGTGTTGTCAAACATCAACCGTGGCTTCACTATGACAGCAAGTGTGATTTCACCTGATGGTACCGAAGACATTTTGGGTGGTGAGGATGGCAAATTGCACATCTATTCTGACTCAGATACTCTTTAGAGAAGAGGCAGTTCTTGAAAAACATGGAGTTGCAATTACTGTAATAAGATATTCACCAGCCGTCTCCATGTTTGCTTCGCCGGGAAGATATAGTTTGGGACCGTGCCTCCAACCAGGTAATATGAGTACACGAATGACAATTTTTGTTCACTATAAGCCCTGTAATCTCTGGATCCTTGTTAATACACTGCATAATAGTTTAGCATTTAAAATTCTCTTAGAATGCAAGCCAATGCAATTTTTTTTTCTGTAGTTACAGAAACTTCTGCAATAGTATGAATTAGATATAACTCAAATTAGTTGTGTCCTTTAAAGGACTATCAAACTATGTGCCTCATTTTCTTTTCTGGGCCATCAATACAGTTCAAAAAAGAAAATATTCTTGTTAACCGCAAAAATATTTTTATGTAATTATATGGTGACTATTTATCAGAAAGTTTTTTGTCTTTTCTTTTCAATGTCACATCCTCCATTTTTGAGCTACCTCATATTTCTGAGATTTATTTATTGCAGGTCAAGCTGAATAACATGTTGTTTAGCACTGATCGCATCAACTGCTTGGCTTGGTCTCCCAATAGCACAATGGTTGCTACTGCATCACTGGATACGTGTGTCATCATCTATGAAATTGGGAAGCCTGCTTCAAGCTGCATAACCATGAAGAATGCTTATTTATGTGGAGTTTATGGCTTGGTTTTTTTACTGCTGGTTCCAATGTGGCGAGTTCAGGAGAGATGCCTTTGTGCGTGTATGGAAGGTAGTGTCAGAACAAGAGTACTGCCCCCCATATGCTTAATGCAGGTTTGTGGCATGAATTTTGTAAATAACATTGATATTAGTAAATAAATCTTGTCATATAAAGTTTAGACCGAATTGGTAAAAGATCATGCTTAATTCAAATAATGTTTGACCACATTTGTTTTGCAAGAAGAGGATCCTGATTTGGATTTTGCTATATTAAACTTTATTTCAATTTCCTTGTTGCAGGATGCAAATTCCATGCAAAAATGGTACCATGTTTAAGAGTTAAAGCAGAGAACAATGCCACATTGGTATTGCCTCAGTTAAAATACGCCACATTAATATTCTTTTTGCACTTTGTTTCATCATGGAATATGAGATATCCTTCAAATTCAGGCTGGTTTCTATATTGCACTAAAACCATAATTTGCTTTTTCTGCAGCTTTGGCCTTGATTGTATAAATGGTTATGCGGTCCATAGATCTTTTGGATAGATTTTACTGACGTTTGCTTATATTGGGTATACATTTCTCTTAAAGTAACCAATTCTGAGAATGCAAAAACTGCTTGCCAGAGCACAACAAAGGATTGCCTCCGGAGACACTACTGTGGACCAATTCTCTGCTAGTGAAGTTATAGCAGACTAACAGGATAAAAGGACCCTTCAGAAGATAAAGGTGATGCTGTGTTTCGTCTTTGTTTGCTTTGAGAAGGAAGTTTGTTTATTATTTACACTTCCACAGTGCAATGTTTGCTTTAGTGCTACGGCTGATGAACTCTTACATGAGCTTGCTGTTTATTTTCTTGTTTATTTTTCTCTAGAATAAACAACTATTTTCTGATGAAGCCATGCAAGCAAACACTAAAATTTTTACACTTCAGATCATTTCTATTTACCATTTTGATTCTTTGTTTTTAACTACTGTTGGTGAACGGTATCGATTTCTAAATTCTGACCACATTTATTATATGGGTGATTTGTTAGTGGCCATTAGGGTTCCACCACCTTATCTTTTCACCACTTTTTTCTGTACTCCACGCACGATCTGTCTTTTCTTTTCATCAATTTAGATGATTTCTTTAATAAAAGCCAACTTCATTCGTTTCTGAGAACCTCCATTGTCTCTCCATTTTTGCTTCCAGATTCTTTTTTTTTTTTTTTTCAGATTATCTAAGAATAGATTGGAGTCAGCTTGATCTCAGTTTAATGTTTAATTTGAAAGAGTTGACTCAAATTAAAGTGATTCCAACTTAAGTTTTAGTTAAGCTGACTTAAATCTAATGAATTGTTAAAAAATTGATGATAGATTCATCTTTGTTCAACACTTTTTTTTAAATCTATAATGGCCTATATTCATTTTGATTTTTTAACAATCTCTCTGGTGTTCTTATCGGATGCTCAAACAAATTTAAATTCAAATTAAAACTTTTGAATTTCAGCCTAGCTTAAGCACTTCATCCCCTAGTTGGTATTCTCAACAAATTTGAACAGGCTATGAGACCTTAAATATGTTATCATTTATGCCATGTTGGGTTATTTGAGCTGGGGAAACTGGGACTTGAATTCAAGTTTGCGAGTATATTTTCCAAGTACAGTGTGGTGTTTTTATTTATTTAATTTATTTACAATGGTCTGAGTGCATAGTTATTTGAGTCATGTCCCATCAACAGTATAAGACAGCTGCTCTCTTGAATCCATTAATCATTAATCTGCAACAAAAGGTGAAAATGTTAGAAAATGTTTTGCTAGTGCTGATGCTCGTGTAACATGCTGGGGCATGAATTTGAATTCCAACAGATCAGAAAGATCATCTATCAAGGTTGAAAATAGGTAGCACAGGTTACAAATTTATCATCTTCTCGTTCTTGTTTTACATGTTATTGTTTTGTTCAATATTCCTAGTTTAAGTTTCATGCTATTATTCATGGAGTTCTTGGTTTTAAATCTCAGTTAAATTGTTGTAACCGTGTAAACCATGTAAAATTTGTGTGGTAAAACATGTATAACATAAATAGAGACATATATAGATCTAGAAACAAGTTAAATTAGAATTCAAACAATTTTAGTATATATTTGAGTCGAATTCGAGTTTGCAAATTTAAGTGAGTTGTATAATATTAATAAAACGGTTAAAGTTTTAAAATCTTACGTTTACCCATAAAACTTATATTTACCCATTTTAAATTTTTATATCTTAGTTGACAAATATATAAATTATAAAATTTAATTATAATTTTTTAAATCAAATCTGAGTTAATAATTCCGATCTCACCTAGAGTTTGACCATGCAACTCTGGAACTTGTTGAGCTCCCAAAAAGTGCTGAGTTCACTACCAGAAGCTTTCTAGTGATTAACTTCTAATGTGCAGAGCTACCATTATAAACAACCACTGCCACAAAACACTACCTTCATGGTGGAAAAATAACAATAATTAAACCAGAACAAGTAGAATGTTGAAAATAGATTCCCTGCATGCCTTCTTTTTTTTTTATTGCACATCCTGACAACCATTTCCTGGATAATGAAGTCCATTCTTAATCCATATTGTAACACTCATAGACAAATCTTATATTGTCAAAATATAGAAGATATATTGAGAATATCGATGCATTTTATATCGATTAGAGATGTTAAGATAAGATTAATTAAATAGTTTGTGAGTTCTTAAATTATCACGATGCATTTAGGGTAGCGAAACTCAAAATAAAATTATGACAAATTATATATTAAAAGTGGACAACATCTTAACAGTAGATTAAGTTATTAACACCCTTAAATAAATTTCAGTATAGTGTATAGTATTATAACTACTTTATGTGTCATCTTGAATGATAATAGATGAATGTAACATTCTTAAAAAAATTTTATATCAATAAAGTATAAAAAAATATTGAATATATATGAGTATCTCACATCGTTTAGGTATGCTAAGACAATATATGTTAAATAGTTTGAACTTTTCTAAATATTAAAACTTGGTTTAGGTTTTAAACAAAAAGAAAATCTTAACATGTGTGGATTGGGTTGACAATATCTTAACAGTACCTTTGAGTATTAGAGCAACATGTACACATATTTAACTCCATTTCTTAGAAGCTCTTAAACTTGCCACGCCTCCACCTCTTTAAGGTTTCCCAGGTTTACTCAGCCTTGAGTTATCACCATCCCCTTCACCTTCATCATTTCTTTGAACTTTCAGTTTTTTACTTTATAGTATGGACACTGTAACTTGGCTAATGTTGCTGTTAAGTGTGTCACAGGTTGGTCAAAACGGTTTCCAAAATGTTATTGACTGCTGCTGGTCACTTGTTAGCTTTCTGCATAGAAGCATGTGACCCTGTAAGAAATTTACAGATTGTTTATTTAAAATGGCCTAGTATCAAGTACCACGTGCATATCCACACATAATTTGCACATACTTTGAGCTCCAGTGCGAAAAATTGTCAACCCAGCTGCTCCTCTTCTCTGCGTACTGTCATCATGTGTCTGCATTTTACAGCAACCAATGTCCCCGTCTGATACTAGAATAATTTATACGAATTTCAAACTTGAGCATGGCTCCAAAACAACAAACCAACATCTTACAAAAAAATAAATCTTAAATTGTATTGTTTAATCTCCATTTCAGATTAGCTTGGTATGGTCTTAGTGTTATTATTCTATTTCACATTCCACAGTTTCAAGTCAGTCCACAAAGAAAGAGAAAACAAAGGAGGTATTGCTGGGTTGAATAGAAAACCGAATCACCATTCTTAACAACTTCACAACACACACTGATAAGATTCACGAGGAATACACTATTACAAAATACTACTGTCTTCAAGAGTCACTAGTTCCAATAAAGAGAGAACTTGAAGTCAAACATTATTCTCTCTTTTCTACATACTTTTCATTACATTATTGTGCAGCTGCTTGTGTTTTCATCACTAAACATGTGAGATGATGGGGCAGCACCAGCAGCAGCTGAGTGGTCACCACTATAATCTAGGGGAGCTTGTTCCGGGTATGGATAGTATGGATAAGGAGCAGAGTTATAGTTGTAGAAGTATCCTGTGTTAGGAGGAATAAATGAGGACCTATGATACATCATTTGGGGCTGCTGTTGCATGGCATGCCTGTTTTGCATGTTCATCATATTCATCATCATTTGTGATGATGGATGGTTGTATCCACCATTCATGCTCATAAGCGTGGATGAGGGATATTGTTGACCAGTAGCATAGCCTGCTGCTGCTGAATTCTGGTACCCGTTGTTGGGTTGAACCGGTTGAAACCCTCCTAGTCCATTGGGATTCCCTCCCAAAACAGCAGTATTTGGAGCAACATTACCAGCTCCAAGACCACTCATCATGGCATTAATGTCATTTGCCCTTTTGCCATCCCCACCAGCGTTGATGTTTCCACCGCCACCACCACCACCACCACCACCACTCAAAACATTGTTCATTTTCAAAGCTGCCAGAGTTTTAGCATCAATCCCACTTGTATTAAAGTTTTTTATTCCTCCCATACCCTGATTTTGATTCCCTTTCTTTCCAGCATTTGCATTTCCAACATTGTTGTTCATTTTATTGAAGTTAGCAACACCAGCAGGCATGCCTCCAACAGCTGCTTTCTTTGCATTACTTGCATCCATGGCTTGTTGCCTTAGCAAACCAAGTTGACCCAGTTGGCTTGCTTTGAGAAAATGCAACTCATCCTCCTCATCATCTCCATCATCATCATCATCATCATCATCATCATAATACTCATCATTTTCCTCAGACATGAACGTAGGATACTTCTGCCGGTTCTTCAAGGCCTCAAGCCCCTTCAACCCTTGCTTCTGACCTTGATTGTTCTTGTCATCCTTGATGCAGTTGATCTTTTGCTTCTGGTTTTGGTTTTGATTATGATTTTGATTAGACTTTTGGGACCAAAGCTCTGCATGTTTCCCATTTTTGAGCAATTTCTTGATCAATGTTGCAGAATCCACACTCCCTGAAACTCCGACTTTCTGTTGCTCTGCATCTATATTTACCTGATAAACACCTGCAACAAGAAAAAAACAAAACACAAAAATACATTAGCCAAACCCAAATCATCAATTATTAACACCCCTCAGAGATCCCTTAAGAAAACTTTACATACAGTGACAGTACTTGAATAATCTCTGATTTAAAATATCGCTAACAGTGTACTTGTTGACCATTTAGGCAAAAAATTGATCAGAATCAGGATATATCATCGACTACACTACCAACTCAAATACAATGCTTGGTTTGAAAAATAGAGTCAAAAAGACCTCTAGTTGTTGAGAAATACTAGGAAAATGACTTCAAAAGTTTAGAACTTTATCCTTTACTTCGGCCACATAGCAATGATTTCCATGGAAAAATGAGAAAAATCCCTCAAGTGGGTATCCTTTCCTTTGTCCTCCCTTTCTTTTCTATACTTTCTTAAAAGAAACATAAATGATGAGCACCTTCAATTCTCTGAAGGAGTTTCTTAACTTTCTGCTTACAGCCATCACAGTCAATGTTCACTTTGAGAACACAAGTCTGCAGCAGAACAGATAGATAGATAAATGGACAACAGAAAGAAAGCAACAAAGCAAAGAACAAAAACAACATTATTTACATAAAATGAAAAGAAACAAACAAGACTTAAAAGGATAAAGGAGAATGTGGTTAGGAAACAAAGACGGACCTGGATCTTGAGGAGTTTAAAGTCTTCGTCTTTAGTCATTTCTTTGCTTCAGTGGTAGCTAGCAAGCTGTTTGCTGATGAAAATGAGATAGTGAGAGTGTCTTTCTCTTGAGAGAATAAAAGAAAAAGGAAAAAACTAAAAAAGGGTTGGGTTGTTTTTGCTTTCTAAACTGAAAACTATAGAGTGGTTTTCCGAATTCAGATTCTGTTTTTGCTCTTCTTTTTCCTTGTTGTGGGTTGGTTTCAGAAGCGAACAAAAGAGGAGCAAATGGGAAGAAGAGAGAAGCCAAGTGAAATGAAAGTCAGAAGGAAGGGAAGAACAGCGACTTGACAAAACCGGGCCAGAGCCTGACTTCCTTCTTTTGTCACTTTTTCATTTCTCGGGAAAATGAGAGAGAGAGAGAGAGAGAGGTAAATAATAAACAACAACGAACTTCGGTTGCCCCCAGTGACTCGCGTGGGCGGCTCCCTTACATGGTTTTGTGATTGTCCAAAATTCATATGTTTAATATGATCGATAATTATCAAAATATTAATTTGAATTAATTTTTTATTATAAAAAACATTTAACTTCCGTTTTAATTGATCTAATATCAAATCAAGACCAGAGTTTTAATTTTATTTGACAAAATTTATTAGATTATTAAATTTTTTCCAAATTTTATCAAAGATTAATTAATTATTTTTAGTTAGACAAAAAAAAATTAAAAACCCATCAAACAAAACGTATTATATGAATTTGATCTTATTTGATTCAAACTCAATTATTTAGATTGATTTAAAATCAATCTGTTTGTAAAAAAAAAAAAAAAGGTTTATTCATTAATTTATATAAACTTATTTGATCTGAATTTGAGTTTGTGTTCGAACAGTTTGGACTGAATTTATCCCTCAAATGGGAAGTGGTTGAATGTAATTATTTGAAACTGAGAGGGGGAAAATGAATTTATCCAAATATATATTTTATTTATTTGATAAGTGCATAGGCAATGGAGCCCAACGGGCCTCTTTTAACTGTGTTGGGAATGGGGTTAATCCTAATCCTAATTTGGGGTTTGATTGGGATTTGCAATTTCTTAAGAGCATGCTTTTATGTTTTATTTCTTTAATAATTTTTTACCATCCAATTTAAGGATTTATTTTATAATATTCTAAAACCAATAAAAATTTTAAATATAAAATTGATGAATTTATTTTGTATTTTAATTCCCTTTTTTATAGCATGTAATAGAAAGAAATATTATCCAAGTGGATATTCGTCGGATTGAATTCAATTTATGTCAAATTTAAATAAGATCTAGTTTGGTATTAGCATGAACTCAAAAAATTCAATTCGAAATTGAGAAAACAATTTAATTTTGAATTCAATTTGAGTCAAATTGAAATTCAAATATTGGAATCAACTCATTTATGAGAATTGAAAACAAGTTTAATTCTTAATTCAAATTCTGCTTGTTTGTTAGCTTGCTTGAAACTAACTTTCTCTCAAGCTCAAGCTCGAGCTCGAACTTGAGCCAAGGAGTGTTTGGCTTGCAAACCTATAAGAGCTCAATTTTGCTATCTATAATGCCAAGTCAAGCTCGGGTTCATCTATCCTAAAAGGAGTCAAACTCAAGTTGATTCAAGGGAAATTCAATTCCTAAGCTAGTTTGAGTTTGATTTAACTTAAATTCAACTCTAATTTAAGTTGTAATATGAACTCCAGCAATTCAGATCAAAACCAACTATAAGACTATGACAAGTCTGCTGTAACTATATATTATAAATTAATATATATTCTATGTGTGACATGTGAGTCTTATAATCTATCTCCATTATCAAAATATTGTTTGCTTTCGTTATAAAGCTCATTACAGTTTTATTTTTGGGTTTACAACTCAAAACACATATTAAAAGATTAAGCGTTTATAAGCTATTTAACCAATGTTCACTCCCTTCGACAAACTTTACCTAGTAAAGCACAAAAGAGGTATTAGGTATGCATGCACCTAGTAAAATAAAATTCAAAATAATATTCAAAATAATTTAGATTACTTAATCGTCAAATATAAATTTCAAATAAAGATTTTGTTTTTCTAAGAAAAAGTTTGGGGTACATTTTCAAGGGGTTGAATAATATATTATCACCCAAAGTTTTGTTTGATAACAAATTATCACTCATAAAAGTTTTAACCAAATATCTCTCTGTTGGCTAAAATCAGAGGGGTATTTTTGTTTTTTGAATTAAAATTAAAAATAAATTTTATAAAAATATTAAAATATAAATTTAAAATAAAATAATATTAAAATAATAATAAAATTTAATAAATTAATAAAAATATAAAAAATAAAATAATTAATTAAAAAACAGTCACCGCTGTTAGCCGCCAATAAAACTAAATGACATTTTTCAATCATCTGGTGAGATTTATATCAACTACTACCACTAATGATATTGTTGACAGCGATAATTGCTTTTAATTAATTATTTTATTTTTTAATATTTTGATTATTATCTTATCTTAAATTTGTTTTTAATATTATTTATATTAAATTTTATTTCAATATTAATATTATTAAATTTTTAGCAGGTGGCTATACGCCATTCGGCCATTTCAGGGATCCCATAATGGTTGGATTATGATATTTTACCTAGTCTCTTAACTGGGATTTCTGTAATCTTGCTGCTTCTTGGGCTGATTACAATGTCTCAAAATTTATGGGCCCTTATGATCTAATTCACTTTACACTCTTTAACCATAGCATAGTGTCTCATAATATGCTCATGTTATGATTTTCATATGAAGCTTGGATTCAATTTAAATTAACTCAAATTTAGCTCATAACTTGAATCAAATTCAAATAAATCAAGTTCAATTTGTGCACAATTCATAGGCTTGACTCGGTTTTATAAATGAATTAAAGTTCGAATTAGGTTTTACTTGATTGAAATTAGCTTGCCTTTTTATTTGAAATTTGATCAAGAATAATGCCCATTTGGACTGAGTAAAGAAGCCCAAATCAAATATAGAAAGGGCCTTAGTTATAGGAAGATATAATTGGCACAACAAGGGTTTGATTTGAGCTAATTCAAACTTAAATTTATATTTGTGATTGAATATATTAGGATTAATTCAAATAAATGAAGCTCAGTTTAAACCAAATTTAAGTTACTCCCTACTTGACCAGAGTCAAGCTCAAGCACACTCTTATTCGAATTCAATTCAGATCGAAAACTATTCGTAATTAGGACAAGTTAAGATGTAATAATATTGAATAAACCAATTATGCATATACATGTCAATTGGCCTTTTAAAGTTTGTGAATATGAATTTATATTAAGAGAGGATTCAAATTTTAGATTTGTATAAGTTTGTAATTGTTATCGATAAAATTGATTTGACTGTAAATAGGATAAAATATATTAATGAAACTACACAAATTGATAATGAGTACTCATTTTGGTATTAACGATGATGTGTTATCATATAATTAATATATTTTAAATTAAAATAAAATAATACCAAAATATGGTGACAAAAACTTTTTTTCTTTTTCTACGGTAACAATTTATTCTCTTTAATTAACAAAAAATGCAATTGATTCTCTAGTAATTTAAACGAACCAAATTTAATTTTGAGTGATGGGCATCCGACGTTATCTAGCTCAAGTCATAAGGGTGTTCAATTTGATAGATCTGCAAAGGGCTCACTTGTAAAAATAAAATGAAGTCCTTTTGACTAATTAAAAACAAAGACGTTTTTTTGTCGATGTTACGTTTATGCAAGCAATACAGAACAATGTTATTTTTTATATAATTTATAGAGCGTTTGATTGAAGGTAATAAAAGATTATCTTGATAATTTAAATTTTTTTATTATTGATATTAATTTGTTTTGTTAATTAGATAGTAAAAGATTGTCATAATATTTTTATTGTTAAATTGATATGACATGTAATATAAGTAATAGTCTGATTACCTCACTATATTTAGGTATTAAAAGATTCAATAAAAATATGTACACACACTTTTAAGTACTCATTTATGTATTTAAATGATATGTCATTATGTGATTGTGATTTAAATTAAAATTTATGCACATTAATTGGGTACTCAAAAGTGTGTATACATATCATTATACCTTGGTAATATTAATTTTATTATAATTTTATCCTCATTTAATAATTTTAGTTAGCATATTAAGAATATTTAAGTAAAATAATATTATAATATTCATTTATTACTACCAACTAAATACAATTATTATTTACACAAACAACTTTACCCGAACACATTATTTTTTGGGAAATTAACAAAAATATACAAAAATAAAATAAAATTTGCTTATAAATAAAATTATAGAAATCTATCATATTATATGAAAGTTGTCGAAAATGCCCCCAAGTATAAAAAAGGGAAAAAAACCATGCCTTTGACCCTAATTCATGAAAGTAACGCTAATAAAAAATTAGATTTAACTTTCGATCTTTCTGACTTACCGTTGTCATGTCATTTCTAGTCAAAGGTAACACACAAAACATCTGAAGATAACATAATAAGTTAGTGTTTTTGATTTTCATTTTTTGTTGCATAGTTACATTTGTGTTGCAAATGTAGTTTAGGGTTTTAGTAATTATATTTTAAATCTCATAAATAGAAATTATGATTTTTGTTGTTATGGCTTGTTGTGATAGTGTTTGAATAGTTTATTTGATGTATTTAGGGCTAAAAATTATGAAATCTATTAGAGATATGCAGATTTCATTATTGGTGATATAGTAGTGTATGGGTAAGCTGAGAGTTTAGTTTTTGGCTTACATTGTTTGAGGGATAAAATGATAGACCGAGAGCTTAGAGAGGGTATATAGATATTTTTTATATGTGGCCTTGTTTAAAGGGTGAAATGATAACCTAAGAGCTTAGAAGAAACAAATAAATATTTCTATATGCAGCTCACCCTTGTTTGAGAGATGAAATAATAAACCAAAAGCTTGGGGGCAAATTGATAATGTATAAATGTGACTCGCCCTTGTTTGTGTAAGCCAAAAGCGACTTACCTAACACTAACCTTGTGATTAACCTAGACACTTACCCCTCAAGTAATTGAATATACCATGATCGTTACTTTTGTTATTTAAAATAACAAAAAAGTTGATGAAAATATTGTTCACAAAGATCGAAACAAGTTATATCAGCTTGTTTTTAACTGATAAACTATTTTTATTGTTTGTTTTGCAAAGATTTCTTATAAATTACACTAAAGGTGAATTTAAGTATAATGAGACGAATAGTTTTCGAGTCTCACTAATGTTGCGGTCACACAATGACAAAATCAAAAACATTTTAGAGAGATTAACCAAGCCATAGATGACTCATTTTTTAAAGACATCCTTCAGCCACTTTTTTAACATAAAGGAGCAACAATTTAGTGCGTTGATCATCTATTCAATTTTGTTTCAATATTTTAACAAGGGTGATCCAGTACTGGAGTGTTCGTTTTGGTTAAAAGAGGTAGACATTTAGTCTCATAAAGTTTGTACAGATGACAAGTTTATGTTTCAATGGTCACACAAATAAGTTGTCTTATCTTAAAATGTTTGGAGTTTTATTTATTCACTAGCATATTTCACTCAATACAAAAAAGTGACATATATAGACCTATACGTCTTTTGAGTCTAGAGCATGAGGTGAAAATGATGGAGATGTAGTAAAACTCAAAGTACTATATTTTTTGTGTTATGGTATGTTAGACACCGATATTAAAAAAATGGTTGATAGGGAGACATTGTTTTTGGCTGATGATTTGGTTGCGTTCAGTCATTATCCTTGGAGTTTGATAGTATGGCAAGAAATGGTTGAGCCATTGAGGGAGACTATTCCAAAATGGTACAAGAAGATCAGTTGATGATACCCTCTATATATGTAACCACCCCTCAGCATGACGTATTCACTAAAGGTTATTTATTGGCTTTTTAAGTTAACAAATTATATATATTACTCGTTATAGAAAATAGTGAAATAAATTTTATTTAGTTTCTAAGTGCAATTATTGTGTTATGCTTTTTTGTGCAATTATTGATATACGAGACCCTAAGAAATCAAAAGGATTTTGTTAAGTGCATTAGAGGTTGATGACTTTTGTGCAAATTGAACTGTGAACTTAACTACATGGGATGATGGTCAGGTGATCCTTAAGGCAACTGAGTACATTGTTTAGTTATAATTTTTATCTAAATATGAGCGTTGTGTTCTAGATAAGCACTTGTACTAGATAAATGTCATAATTTTTAGGATGTTGTCACACTCGTGTTATGGTTGAGGAAGAGAGAGCAAAAGCTCCATTGGTATATTTTAGTGATTGAGTTCCTAGGATGAGAAGAGGCATAGTCAATAGTTTCATCCTCCAGCGGATTATACTACTGAAATATACCTAATAAGGATTGAGTTCCACTGGTCTATTTCAGTGATTGAGTTCATACGAAAAGGGTCATGTAATGTTAATCCATGAAAAGTGTTTTATCATGTGACAACTTCTATGAAGGCCCCAAGAGACCGTGTGAAAATGTTACACGAGTGTTATCCTGTCACCTCGACATTCACAATGTGAAGGTGTTGGCATGTTGTCCCGATAATTCCCATATGAAAATGTTACCTTTGTTTGATCCCCAATATACAGTTGATTTATCGTTTAACTCTTGTTTGACCCTTAGTTTATCCCTTAATTTACTGTTTATCTTTGTTTACTTTGGTTCATCACTTACATTTCTATTTACCCTTGTTCATCTTGGTTTACCTATTGGTTTACTGCTTCTTCCCCCTCCCTTCCTTCCCCTTGATTTATCGCTTATCTTTTACCATTTCTAGAATTAACTCATACTACTACCAAATGCAACTAATACATAACAAATTACGCACAGATTGGGTAAAAAATAAGTTTTATTTAACAATTTACAACTATATTTATTTAATATCACTTAAAATCTAGAATATAATAAATTTTAAAGTTAATTTACAACATCTTACTGACATATGTTGCAAATATTATAATGAAGTCATACTTACTTGAATCAAGAGTTTGATGCAAAAACATTTAACTTCAATCAAATCTTCAAACTCTCTTTATTACATTTTTTTAAGTGAAAAATTTGTGTGTAAAATATAAACAAAGTTTAAACAAGAATGAGTGACTAAAGGGCAAGATTGTTACTCTCTCCTATGATATGATAGATTTGTATAAATTTATTTGTTTGTATATAAGTGTGTAAGCAACTAATTTTTTGTATATTTTAATTAATTTTCTTTTTTTTAATAGCTATTAATTTTTAAAATAATCTATTTTTTATAGTAAATTTTCAATTTTAGTAATAAAAGATTTTTCGAACCAACGTACTTTTAAAATTAAAAAAACAATAATTTGCTTTGAAGTCTATAAAATTGTACCTACATTTTGAACTCATATAAGTCGAATCTAAATATCATATGTCATATAAAACTATAATTCAAACTCATTTTCTTTAAAAGTTATCGAGTTTAAGTCTAGTTTGACTCCTCTTGTACAGAGCTAAGCTTAAGCAGGTTTAAACTTAAATTTGATTCAGTTTGAATACAACCCTACACATTAAACCATAATAATCACATTAATTGATATATAAAATAATAAAGGCCAAAGGACATTTTCCCACCCATAGTTTGAGGCTGGGACAAATTTCCACCCGCTTAAGTTTAAAAGCCCAAAGTCCCACCCATCACCTATTTTTTTATTATTTTTTAATTAAAATTACTAAATTACCCTTTTAAAAATTAAAAATTTATAATAAAAATATAAAATAATTTTTAAATAATAAAAAATTTTAAAAAAAATTTGGAAATAAAAAAACCCAGCAGCCACCGCCGCAGGCACCGACGGCGATGGCGGCCCATAATAGAACCAAGTGGCCATTTCCGACCACCTGGTTCCAGGGGAGGCCAGATCTGGCCTCCCCGTTCGGTGGAGGCGACCAAATCAGCCTCCTCCAGTTTCGGAGGAGGCGGCCAGATCTGGCCGCCTCGCCCGAAATAAAGGCCGGAAACGGCCAGTGGGGCCAAGGCCGGCCCTTTACGGCCGTTTTCGGCCTTTATTTCGGCCGGAGGAGGCCAGATTTGGCTGTCTCCTCCGAAACTGGAGGCGGCCGATTTGGCCTCCTCCACCGAACGGGGAGGCCAGATCTGGCCTTCCCTGAAACCAGGTGGCCGGAAATGGCCACCTGGTTCTATTATGGGCCGCCACCGCCGCCGGTGCCGGCGGCGGTGGCTGCTGGTTTTTTGGAATTCCAAATTTTTTTAAAAATTTTTTTAAATTTTTTTTGAATTTTTTTAAATTTTTTTTATTTTTTAATATTTTATATTATTTAAAAATTATTTTATATTTTTATTATAAATTTTTAATTTTTAAAAGGGTAATTTAGTAATTTTAATAAAAATAATAATACAAAAATAGGTAATGGGTGAGACTTTGGGCTTTTAAACTTAAGCGGGTGGGAATTTGTCCCAGCCTCAAACTATGGGTGGGAAAATGTCCTTTGGCCTTCTTCCCCGTTTTTACCGATGGAGTTTTTTTTTTTTTTTTGGGCTTATCATTTAAAAAGACTAAGGATGTTTCAAGTCTCCCTTAATTAGTGTTATCTTTGTAATCAAATCAAATGGCTGTAACTGTATATTGGCGGGGATCAGAAGCTCAGTTTATTAGTCTTACTGCTCCTTAACTTGGTAGAAATATTTTCGATTAAAATACGACTGCGTGAATCTCATTGGCAAATTCCGTGTGGGTCGAGCTGAGAGACTAATCTCCCATCCTTGTTGAATTCAGGTATGAATAATTGACTTCTTTTGCAAAACGTCTTGATAGGGTGAACTTTATAGACCCAAAAGCTACGCAAAGTCTCCACTTTTTCTTTTTTCTCTTTTTTTTTTTTGTAAGTGTGGAAAGTGCTATTAGAAATTGACTAATACATTGAGAGAAAGTGGTAAGAGAGATGATGAATATGGTTTCTCTATATAAGTATCGTTTTTATGTACTTATTCATGTCACCAAGCCCACACTACACAAATCTAAGTTCTGCCCTCATGGAGAAAAATCTATTTCCCTGCATTTTCTTAACTTTCTTAGTTCATTTGTCGGCACTTTCCTTCGTTCATGGACAAGTAACCGACATTTCCACAGACAAACAAGCTCTTCTTGCCCTGAAAGCTCGTATAAGCTATGATCCAAGCAATTTGTTGGCCAGCAATTGGTCCGAGAGTTCTTCTGTTTGTCACTGGATGGGCGTAACTTGTGGTGCTCGTCACCTTCGAGTAACAGCTTTGAATATTTCTCACTCGGGTCTCATAGCCACGCTTCCTCCTCAACTAGGAAATCTATCTTTCCTTGCAAGTCTAGACCTCAGAAACAACAGTTTTTATGGCCCTCTCCCTGAGGAATATGCTCAGCTTCGCCGACTGAAATACCTTGTTTTGAATCGTAATAGATTCTCCGGTGTACTCCCTGCAAGCATTTTTTATAATCTTCCCAATTTGCAAGTGCTTTCTTTGCATACAAACATGTTCCAGGGAAAAATACCATCGACCTTATCAAAATGCAAAAGCTTGCAAATCTTATCCTTGTCAATTAATAATTTCACAGGAGCCATTGCGAAAGAAATTGGAAACTTGACTCATCTTAGAGAGATCTATCTTGGATACAACGAACTCCAAGGTAAGTTACATACAACTTTGTTTTTACTTGATTTTATAGTTATTGCTTTTAGAAATAAATCCTACATCACCAAAGCATTTTTAATATGTATGTAGATTTTAGATCGATTGATAATTTGAAATTAGTCTGGTTAAATAATCTGAGTTATATAGAATCTTGCAAAACTGGAGCTTTACCACTCTGATAATTTCCTAACGGCCAAAGGACTAATTCTCACCTAAGGTTCTCAAACAAATTTTCATCTCTTAACTTTTAGAAACCTAAACACTTATCTGTTGATCAAAATTAACAGTTAAATTTAATGACCTATAATTAAATTTTAAGGGTCAAAAGAGTATTTTATCATTTTAATAAAAATTTTATAAAATAATACAATATATTTTATAAAAATATTAAATATTATTTAAATATTAAAAATTTCAAAAATTAGAAAAAAGGCTATCTTATTTTGGGGGTAGTCAAATTGGTCATCTCCTATCTTGTCTAAAGCAGCCAAATCTGATTACTTTCGCCAACAAACATAGCGTGAAATAGTCTGTCTTGACCCCCCAGACGGTAAATAGGACGATCAGATCTGGCAATCCTAAGAATCAGGTGGTCAAAAACCTGAGAACTAGGTGGCCATGTTCAATTACCTGATTCCATTATCGACGACCACTATTGACGACGATGACGACTATCTTTTTAATTTTTTAAAAATTAAAAATTTTAAAATTTTTATTATAATTTTTATTGTACATAATAAAAAAATATTATAATTTTTTATTTTTTTATAAAGGTATTTTAGTCATTTTATCAAAAATAAAAGATTTGGATAAAAAAAGGTCAAGAGGTGGGTGTTTGGGTTTTTAAAAGTTAAAGGGTGACATTGTCCTTGTAGAAAACCTTGCGTGGGAATTAGCGGCCTTTCCTAGCAGGAACTATTCCTTCACTTCCCTTTAACTTTTCTTCTTTAATTTCCATTTTTCAACAACAACTTGAAATGTAGCTTACCGAAAGACATGTGTCAACATCTTCCTGATCTTGAAGACTTTTACGTTGCGTATAATCATATCACTGGTCCAATTCCAAACAATTTAGAAGAATGTGGAATGCTTTGTTTTCTTTAGTTGGCAAATAACCAATTGGAAGAGCATATTTCAAGAGAAATTGGGAATTTGACATTCATTCAGTATCTAAATATATAATCGAATAAATTAACAAATATATGATAATTAAACCTCTCTCAAAACATTATGTTATTATAGAATAATTTTATGTTATTATAATCCAATTCAATCATTGTTTGTTTTTATTTGGTTTTACGATTATTCTTTTTACAAAATTTCTAAAAAATATATTGTTTATTTATATTTAATTTTGTAGGAGAAATTCCAAAGGAGGTTGGCAATCTTGCAAAGCTAGCGACATTTTATTATTTTATAACTATAAGACTCTAGACAAATTTCATAATGGGAGAGATATTGGATATTTAACTGATGCTGAAATAAAACTAGTTAAATAGCTTATCAACTTCCAAGCTATCAACACATGCAGAATTGAATGGTTCAAAATAGACAATATAGTGATAGTAAACCGGATTATTACACTACGATATTACAATGATCCAATTTACTAATTGAGCCATCATGTTTTCAGGTGAGATATCGCATGAAATTGGCAATCTTCATAATCTTCAAATCTTGTCATTTGCAAATAACCAACTAGTTGGCCCTGTTCCAGCTACCATATTCAACATTTCAACAATGGAAGTAATTGGGTTACAAAGAAATCAACTCTCGGGAATTCTTCCATCAATTGCAGAGCTTCCAAACCTTACGATTCTTCTCTTGTGCAGGAATAATTTCAGTGGGCCGTTTCCCGATTTCATCACCAATGCTTCCAAGCTCTCCATGCTAGATATCTCAGTCAACTCATTCTCAGGCTTCATTCCTAGTACAATTGGTAATTTAAAAAGTATTGAGTGGCTAGATTTAGCACAAAATTACTTCACATCTACTCCTGATCTGAAATTTCTTTCCAATTTGACAAATTGCAAGATTTTAAGAGTTCTAGAACTAAGCAACAATCCACTAAATGGCATCCTTCCAGGTTCCATAGGGAATCTTTCTATTTCTTTGGAAAAGTTCTATGTAAGTGACTGCAACATTAGTGGCAAGATTCCCAAAGAAATTGGAAACTTAAAAAACTTGATAAAATTGGAATTACAGGACAATGAATTGACCGGACCAATTCCAGTTACAATCGATGGATTGCAAAACCTGCAAGGATTGTACCTTGAAAATAATAAATTTGAAGGGCTCATCCCAGATATTTTTTGTCATTTAAATGAATTGACTGTGTGGAATTTGGAGGGAAACAAGTTCTACGGAGCCATACCTGCATGTATTGGCAATCTCACTGCACTGAGAGAATTGTCTTTGCGTTTCAACAAGTTAACTTCTTTTATACCCTCAACTTTTTGGGATCTGAAAGATATTTTGTACTTTGATTTGTCCTCAAATTCTCTAAATGGATCTCTTCCAATAGGCATTGCAAATCTTAAGGTTGCAATATATATAGATTTGTCAAGGAATCTTTTTTTAGGAAATATTCCACCAGTTATCGGAAGCCTAGAAAATCTACAACATCTCTCTTTAGGATACAATAGATTAGAAGGCTCCATTCCTGAAACATTTGGTAACTTGAAAAGCCTAGAATTCTTGGATCTATCTAGAAACAACCTTTTTGGATTGATTCCTAAGTCTTTAGAGGCACTCTTGTACCTCAAAGATCTAAATTTATCTTTCAACCAACTAAGTGGTGAAATTCCTAGAGGAGGATCCTTCAAAAATTTCTCAGCTGAATCATTTATGGGGAA
Source organism: Anacardium occidentale (assembly GCA_026122585.1). Lineage (NCBI taxonomy): Eukaryota > Viridiplantae > Streptophyta > Magnoliopsida > Sapindales > Anacardiaceae > Anacardium > Anacardium occidentale. Next base: position 1,049,888 of record JAJEJH010000067.1, on the reverse strand, counting down.
TCTTGCATTGTGTGGGACTCCTCAATTACATGTTCCAACATGCAGAAAAAGCACTCATAGAAAATCAAGGACTAAAAAGGTTTTCCTGTTGATTCTTTTGCCAATAAGCATTGCAATCTCCTTAGTTGTCTTGGTCATTATGTCTTTGTTGATCAAATACCAGAAAAAGAGAACAATGTCAACTACCAATGTTGAGTTTTGTCCTCGAGGAACATGGAGAAGAATCTCTTACCAGGAACTTGTGAGAGCAACAGATGGATTCAGTGAGAACAACCTGCTTGGCAAAGGAAGTTATGGTTCTGTTTACAAAGGCATATTAGATGAGGGAATGGAGCTTGCAGTAAAGGTATTCCACTTGGATTTTGAAGGAGCTCTCACAAGTTTTGAAGTTGAATGTGAAGTAATGAGAAATCTTCGTCATCGTAATCTTGTCAAAATCATCAGCAATTATTCAACTGATGATTTTAAATGTTTGATACTAGAATATATGCCTAATGGGAGCCTAGAGAAATTTTTGTTTTCTGAGGAGATTGTTTTGGACATTTCTCATAGACTAAATATAATGATCGATGTTGTTTCAGCTTTGGAATATCTCCATTTTGGCTATTCAATCCCAATCGTTCATTGTGACTTAAAGCCAAGCAACGTCCTACTAGATGAAAATCTAGTAGCACATTTAAGTGATTTTGGCATTGCAAAGCTCTTGAGTGAAAAAGATTCCATGACATATACAAAGACCGTTGCCACCATTGGTTATATGGCACCAGGTATTGTGTTTTTTTTTTTTTCGGTTTCCCTACTAGCAACATTCATAGTACCAATCTATGACTTTTGTTTTATTGAAACAACCGAACTTTTTTTTTTTTTAAGACAACTCTCAAATTTCACTATTCAATGAGCCAAACTTTTCAATTTTCTTATATAATAAAGGACTAGACTTTCAGTATTTTCTATTAAATGTACTAAACAAACACAATTAGGATTATTTATTTTATTTTGTTTTGTTTGTTAGTTTAATACCTTTAATAGGAAATAATGAAAGTTTACTTCTTTTCATAAAAAAAATCTAAAAGTTCGGTTCTTTGAATAAGAAAATCCAAAGCTAAATCCTTTCAATAGGAAAAGTTAAAGTTTGACCCTCTTAATAAAAAAATATTATAATTTGACACGTGTATGTGTTGTTATCCTTTTTTAATTTTAAAACTTTGATTTGTTATTGTTTACATGTTTAGCAATAAAAGTTTAAATACATGATTACTTTGATCAGAATATGGAAGAGAAGGAAATATATCTAGAAAAGGAGATGTGTACAGTTATGGTATCTTGCTAATGGAAACATTTACCACAAAGAAGCCAACAGATGAAATGTTTACAGAAGAAATGAGCTTAAGGAGATGGGTTGGTGAATCACTATGCAGTACAGTGATGCAAGTTGTGGACACTAATTTGCTTACAAGGGATGATGAACATTTCTCGAGCAAGGCGGAATGTGTGTCATCAATCTTGAATTTGGCTATGGAGTGTACAAGAGAATCACCTCTGGACAGGATCACCATAAAAGAAGTAGCGGCAAGACTCATCAAAGTCAGACTCCAACTTGCAAAAATGGGAACAAGAAGAGGCACAAGAGCTCTGAATTTAGGTTAATTTCCTCTACTTTCATTAAAATTAAGCTATGTTATTTAACTCTTGACTAATTGTTTTTGATTTGCAGAGAGAAATGGATGAGTTGGCTGGCCGATACAAAGCTAAAAGTCGAACTAAAAAGGGGTCAAATAAATGTTACGTGGTTTTATTTTTATTATGTTGGTTGGAATTACACTTATTTAGATTGAATAATGTGTCATGTCACAGAGATTTATCATGCTTGTGAGAATTATAAAATAGTATTTTCATATGATAAATAGAAGTTATGAGCAAAGTGTGTAAAGGCTAATTTAGCTTTTTATCCAATTTATTACATTTTTATTAAATACTAAAAGACAATCACAAAATTTATAGGCAGGGACAGCCTATGTAAGGGTTAACGGGGGTTTGACTTTGTTTTTTTTAGTATTTTTTTTCAATTTTTAATTAATTGAATAAATTTTTTAAATCTATGAATTTTTCAAAGAAAATAAAATATGGACTTTATTAATAACAAAATCTATGATTTGATGGCGGGTGCCCAAACAGCTAGGGGAAAACGGCTGTGTTTTGTTTTCTGATTATCTGCGGGATTATGAGAGTGAGAGACCGACTTAAACAGGTCGTACATTGCTTACCCGACTGCTCTTATTTAATCTCCTACCAGAGAGTTGTCTTGTCAGGTGGATTTGATTTGGGGGAAAATTTCTTTCTAATATTTAATGTTATATATATTTTGATTTGGGTTCTCCTCTTTGGTATGTGCGTTTTTTATTTTTCATGTTCTTTGATTAGATTCATGACGAGTCTACCAAGTTTGCTTACCGTGCAGGGGTTAGGATTGTGGTGGCTTATGGAGGGACCTCCATTGGTCAGCAGGTTTCTCTATCCGCTTTGTATTATTATCAAGGCAATAAGCACTTGTTTAGCTATACATTGAGAGCCGATACTTGTTCTTTTTACCATGAAGAAGTTGATGAATCCTCGATACGCTTTATTGTTTCAGGCAGTTTACAATTTTCATTATTGTTATTAGGATTTGCACGATCTCAATAGTTCAAGCCTCAGATAACAGAGCATAAAGTTACGAATAAGTGTTGCTAAAGTCCCTTCAATATTTTTCATGATGCAGTTTCATAAATTGGAAAAGGGTGTTGATGTTTTAGTTGCTACTCCAGGACGATTGTTGGATATGGTTGAGAGAGGAAGAGTTTCTCTTAAAATGATCAAGTGTCTTGCTTTAGATGAGTCTGACAGAATGTTGGACAGGGGATTTGAGCATCAGATAAGGAAGATCGTAGAGCAAATGGGCATGCCGCCTCCTGAGGCAAGGCAGACATTGCTTTTCAGTGGTACGTTTCCAGATGAGATTTAGGTTAATTAATTCCTACCCTTATTACATCATTTCTTTTGGGGCTTCTAATGCTTTCCACATTGTTGAAACATATGACTGATATTACACCATTCCAGTTAACATGCAATTACATCTGTAGTTATGATTTTGATCTCCTTTCAATCTGGTTTCTGGGACTTTCAAGGTGTGGAGTCATATATAGATTTTTTTCGTTTGAAAGCTGTTTTGAATGGATTCTCTTTTATTTGCTTTCACCTTCTTTGTTGTACTTTGCAGAGACTGGCATCTGATTTCCTTTCGAATTATATATTTCTAACCGCTGGAAAAGTTGGTTCTAGCACTGATTTGATAGCTCAAAGAGTTGAATTAGTTCAGGATATAGAAAAAAGAAACCATCTTTTGAATCTTCTTTTTTCTCAAAAGCCTAATGGAACTAGTTACAAGGTATATATATATATATATATATATATATAACGTCTGATTATTCACATAACAGGGACCTCTGTGCAATGAGAGAGTATATAATTGAATTTGTTTATTTGCATAAGTCTCACCAAGTGGATGTTGCAGCCATTGTTAACTCTCATATTTGTGGACACTAAGAGAGGAGCAGATGCATTAGAACAGTGGTTATTGAAGAAAGGTTTTCCAGCTGTAGCAATACATGGTGACAAAGTACAAAGGGTACATTTTCTTCTCTCTCTCTCTCTTTCGTTTCAGTTTTGTCAAAATATGACCTCCATGAATTTGAAGGAGAGGGAGCGAGCTGTCAAGTCTTTCAAAAGCGGCGCCACTCCCATTTTGGTGGCCACAGATGTTGCAGCACGAGGTCTTGACATACCCCGCGTTGCCCATGTGATCAATTTCGACTTGCCTAAAACCATAGACGACTATGTTCACAGGATAGGCCGCACTGGCCGCGCTGGCAATTCAGGCCTGGCCACTGCATTATTCAGTGACAAGAACCTGCCGATAGCAAAGCCGCTTGCTGAACTAATGCATGAGGCAAAACAGGAAGTTCCCTCTTGGCTGACCCGGTATGCAGAGTACTCTTCTAGCAGCAGCCATGGTTGCATTCGGCGTGGACATGGCAACAAATATGGTGGCTTCGACTTCCGAAAAAGTTCCCTCGGTGCTGATAGTTCTCCTAATGCTGCTGGTGACGGTGGATTATATTCTGCTGATTCAGATGCTGATTGTTATACTGGTTCGGATCCTTACCTTTATAATCCGGTTACTTATGGATCCGTTGCCAGTGGCTCGGATTAGTGTATTCATACAACTCTGCTGGATTGTTTTAGCCATGGCTGACTGAAGTACTTGGCATCCATGTTACCAACCGGATTATGACTAAATTTTTTTTTTTTAAAGGCAGCTTCTAACTTTTACATTTTGTAGTACTCTAGAGGGATGCTATAATATTTCTTCAAAGTTTTCTTTTTTTAATTTTTTTAATCGTCGGCGTTTGGTTTAAAAATTAAAATAAATTATTGTTAATTTTTTCCTTTACTTTTACGTGATCTTAAATAGGGTTTGTATTCGTATTTAGTTTAGACAAATGTTTTAAACTGATAGTCAATAAATTCAAATATGAATACAAATTTTAGATTTTTAAACAAATAAATATAAATACGAATATAAACATTTTAGATGAACTGTTTAATTTGTATTTCAATAAAAAATGACATCATTTTATAATAATATTATTGAAAAAAGAAAAAATTTTCCTTTCTTGATTTCAAATTCGATTACTGTATAGTAACGAACAAGTTATATTCAATAAAACTAAACATGTTTACATTTTTTTGTATAATGATAAACATAAATCGAATTAAATGTAAATCATATCATTTTTCACGAATACGATTATAAACGTTTTTCATTTGTGTTTGATAAATACAAACTGAATACAACAATATTCCCAATACCAAATAAATTAACACAAATATAGATATATTTATATTCGATTTGTTTCAAATATAATTTTAATCTCAAAAACATTGAGTTGCACTAAATTTATTCATTGTAAATAAAAAACTCCTCAAGCAATATTATTGAGTAATTAATTATTACTAATTACACAGGATTTAAGGGATAATAACGTTCATCTAAATGGAATATTAAAGTTTTTCAGTTTAAACGGAGGCCAGAGGATTTATTTTCACCCAAGGTTTTTTTAAAAGCATAAAATTTTAGTTTCTAACTTTTAAAATTTAAATATTATTTAATATTTTTAGTAAAATAATAAAATTATTTTAAAAAATAAAAATATAATTTAATATATATATATATATTTTTATATATATATTTAAAAAATTAAAATTAAACAAATAAAAAAACAATTAATATCACTGATAATCAAATCAAAAGATGAAAAATAACCTCTTAATTCATAAGACGTCCAGTTTTGGTTGTATCTGATTCAATCACGATAAAAAAGACTAATAAGATTAAGATCGGTTAGTTTTTATTGCTTTTTATCACGATTGATGATAAAAAAAAGTCAGAACCATCTTCGTCAAACTAAGCATCTTGTGAACCAAGAGGCCTTCGATTATCAGTAACTACTATCATTAATGATGTTATCAGTAATGATGATTTTTTTAATTTTTAATTTTTTAAATATTTTATAATTTGTTTTAATATTTTTATTATTTTTAAAATTATTTTTTTAGAAATATAAAAATATTCTGTTAATTGTTAAACTTGATTGTCTATACATTTGAATTTTAAAAAATTAATATATTTTCAGATCCTTTGGCCTTTAATTTATATATAAATATTACCGAAATTAAAACGTCCTATCTTGTAACGAGAAGGAACGAAACCCTAGCCCAGTTCAGCAACAGACAGCTTGAAAACCCACAGATCCTTCTCAGCAGAACCATCTTTCAATTTTTTTCTATAATTTTTTTTTCACCCTTAACATACGCTTTGGTTTTGGCTTTTCATTTTCTGCTCTATCATGGAAGAGGTTACAGAAGGAGTGAACAACATCAACTTGAGCGTGGATTCAATCAAGAAAAATCGGATTCAAGTCTCCAACACTAAGAAACCCCTGTTTTTTTACGTTAATCTCGCCAAGGTGTGCATTTTTTTCAATAATAATTTTATTTTTTAGATTGATAATGTTTTAACTCGATTGGGTTGATATGTTGTAAGAAAATACCTAGCATTTAGATTTTAACCATGCTCAGTTGTAAGCTTTTGATTTGATTGGCCTTGTTTTGGAAATTTTTGAGCGATTATTGAAAGAAATTCGACATGAGATTAAATTTTTCTTTAGTCGTAGAGCTTTCCATCGAGAGATTTAGGGTTTTACCTTTTCTAGGGATATGGGTGTATCTAATTGATGATTCCAGTTTGTGGGTTTAAATTTATAATTTGTTTAATATTTGGTTGCAGAGATACATGCAGCAGCACAATGAGGTGGAACTCTCCGCCCTTGGAATGGGTAACTGCTTTATTAGTCACTATGGGCATTGGTTGTTTACTCTTTGATATGGACCTGTGAAACTTTATCGCTCTCACCTTCTTAAATATCAAATTAAGTCTTATCACTTGGCAATTCTTTACTATTCCACACTGATGTGGTTTACTTTTAGGTTAAATTAGGTTTATCTAATAAATTTTGTTTTGCTATAAATTGTTGTGACCTTATAGTGTTTCATGGCATAATAACCGGTGCTTGAACATAAAATATTTTCCTTCTTGTATCTGCAGCCATTGCCACAGTTGTCACTGTTGCTGAAATTCTGAAAAACAATGGTTTGGCTGTTGAAAAGAGTATGATTATCTGTTCTCCTATATTGTACATATTCTTAGTCCAGCTATCAAGTCTTGATTTTTGTACTTATTGGTGTGCACACTTTGCAGAGATCATGACCTCAACAGTTGATATGAAGGATGAATCAAGAGCGCGTTCTGTCCAGAAAGCCAAGGTAATCAATGCAATATTTGTCTGTGCATCCGTTTGATTACTTTATGGTTACTAATATTACATGCATGCAATTAGACATCCTGCAGTTAAGATCCTCCCTGTATTGATCATCTTTGCAAGCGGAAGAAAACTGAATTTGATGTTTTAAGTTTTGATTGATGATCCGCTTTTCCTTATCGAAGAATACTCTAATGTTTTTTAGCGATTTAGTGTGACTCAGTATTTACATGTTGGGATATTACTTTTATATAATATATTTGGTGGTTGTTGTGTCATCATTGGTATTTTCTTTCCACAGTATTCATGTTTGCAATTTCAAGTTTGTTTCATCCATAGTTAATATTGAATTTTGTTGTCGATATCTCCTTGAGAGTCTCATGTGTGGAATTATAATTCTTCCCTCTCAGATTGAGATATTGCTGGAGAAGAGTGCAAATTTTGATGAACTCATAGCAAATGCTGCTGACGAGAGGGAAGCTGGAGATGATGAAGAGCAGAGTTGAAAGACAGTTCTCTATTAATATCTGGTTTGCTTTGGTTTTAATGCTCTAGTGCTGGTGAAGGCACTTAATTCAGTTTGTCTTCTGGTTGTGGGGTATTTTAAGTTTGTAGTCTCAATTGGTTTGATAATTACGAAGATGTCATCTTAAGCACCTAGAAACACCATATGTTTACTACTCAAAATTCAATTATATTTACTGATTCTTTTTCCCATTGTCCTTCAATCTCACCAAGCTCATTCAATGTGCTGTTGTTAGTGCACTGATGGTGTAGGCAGCCATTTTCCCTAAGGCTTGCTTCATTCATCTTCCTCTGTGTGCATTCAATTTATTCACTATTGATTTATTAATCTTCTTTGTTTGTTGTGGACTTATCCTATCTGCACTAGTGTTCTGAACCTGTGTTTTAATCTAGCTTCATGCTGTTGCTTCTACCAAGCAACAGTCATTACTCAATAACATGTCAATGATGGAAATTTTGAATATCAGCTTTGTGATTTGAGAATGCGAGAATCTCACAAATTTGAAAGGGGGGCAAAGAGGCATAGGGATTGAATCTTAAGCTCATTGAAAGTGACCAGAATGTACAATGAATGGTATTTTAGTTGAGAAATAGTATTTGTTTTAATAAATGGTGCATCACACATTTCTTAACATGTATGCGGATTATCCTTTGGCCATTTGTCTGCATTTGTGCATGATGAAACCTAAAACCAACTTGGCTGTTCATTTTCTCAGATAACATAATGTTGGCGAGCCTGTGTATCGAGAGAAACAGAGATTTAATGATAATAATAGGTAAGAAACTTGTAGACTTAGCATCAAAAAAAAAAAAAAACTCAGTTGGAAAACTTCTGTTGTTTCGAATTAGCCAACTTGTAGCATATAGCACAAAACTCTACAAACTTACAACAGTGATTTCTGATTAATAATTTCATTTTGCCTTTTTTTGATTTGATGATCCCCTCTTTACAGACTTCTTATTCTGCTTCTTCTCGCTCTTCACATTGTACACGGTAACCGCCTATTTACCAAGGCGGGTGAGCAAAAACAGTGAGCGATTTTCCAGTTGACATTAAAAATTATCAAATAGCTCAAACGTACCTTATCAACATTAAGTATCTCGTCTGAATGCCTAGACACTAACTTATTCAAAACTTTCTCAGTCTGCTCTTTCTTTCGTGAGCCTATACCCGTCCCTTCCACCACTGGTAGGAACTGAATGAAAAAAAAAAAAAAAGAGGAAATAAAAATTATTGATTCCCATGTGAAATTTCATAGATAACTACATTAAAGCATTTTCCAGGTAAACAGTGAGCGTACAAACCTTCCTATGCTTCCCTTGTTTCTTAGGAGCCCTTTCTCCAGGTAGCTTCTTATCAAATTTACCCCCACAGGCTGTTGAAGTAACAACTATCCCTGCGACATCTCCTAATTCATGTTCGGTGGCTTTTTTAGGTGCAGCCTTGGTTCCTGTTATGGGCAAAGCAGTGGCAGCTAGCTGAACATGGCTGCACAAAAGAAATTAATAAAGTTTTGTATGCAATACCAGTGAACTAGCGGTTATCTAGCAGAGTCAAGGCAATTAAAAAGCTACAGATAAGCCACGATTAAAATACAGAAAGCAAGTGAGATTTTATCCACATGATGATGTTAAGATGAATGGATTCTGGGACAAGAAGGTCAAGACTAACATCAATAAAAATATCTTGGATGGAGGAAAGCTGAAATGGAAGTCAATGTGTTGCTTGGCCAAGTAAATTGCATGTAACATCAAGTTGAAATCAGTGAGAATGAGAAATATTTATATAATAAAGAAAACCTAATTAGAGATGGAAGGACAAACCTTGGCAAAGTACCAACTTTGTCTGCTTGTTTCAAGTTCTGCAAACGATTCTTCTCTTGCTTTTCAACTCGCATCTTCTTTTCTGTTTGTCTCTTAGCAAATGGATCTCTCCTGGCTCTGTAAAAAGCAACAACCAATGTCAGAAAAATCATTCGACAAATGAACAAATAACTGTAATATGATTTTCATAAATGGAAATTCCAAAAACAAAAGGCATATTCCTTTCAAATTTCAAATTCTCGGTACCTCTCTTGCCACTCAAATATTATATATATAGACACTTACCATCAGTCATCTTGGCCTCTATGATGGGTACATCTTTATCATCATTAACACGATCATAACCATAGCGGCGTTTCCAAGTAGCGGTTTGCTCATCCCAAAAACATTGTCCTTTTTACGCTTCTTCATTCCTGCAAGAAATTGTAATACCAAATTTGTTCATGTAAAATAAAAGACAGAAAGCATAAATCTACTAAATCAAGACTCCAGAGCACTCGATTACTTTAGATTGTTCAACCAGGCTAAATTCCAGATCTCAATATATTTAAATTGAATACAAGATACAGAGTTCCACAATCAAAAAGCACATGTTTAACATAGTTAATTAATAAGATATATTACCTCTCTTCCGAGCAACTAATTCCCATTTTGTAGGAGGCTTAGGCTTCGGTGGCTGATAACAAATTGTAAGATGCAGCTGAGTTTAATGCTAACCATAGAAAATTAAATTTTCAGTTATAAGAAAGTATGTTAACATGTATGAATAAATAAAGAACCATAAACATTAACATTTAAAAACATTGGCTTCAGCAAAGCGACAAATTCATCCATAGATTACAGAAAGTTAGAAAGACATTCAAAAAATTAATCAGTGTTAAGCTAAAAAAAACAACAAAACAACAATCTTGGCAATTTATTTATTTGTGTAACCTTAAAAAATAAACATTCAAACCTTGTCACTCATATCATAATCTCTTTCATCTTTCTGTTCATCAGAATATCTCTCTCTCTCTCTCTCTCTCTCTCTCTCATGTCTATCTACAAAATTCTCAAATCTCAATCAAAACGTTAAAACCCTAATTAATTCCCAAACTTCCAAGAACCAAATCAATCTTCTAATTACGCAATCTAAGACCGTCTGACCATCATACAGATCTAGACTACAGAATATCATATTTTTAAACCATGACCAACAGCCTTTTCCACATATATTCTCAATAAATTTTCTATTGGACTAATTAACAAACCAACAAAGTGGAAGAATGTTAAAACTATGGTCATGACAACACAGAAGAGCCTAATCTTGTGCTCCTCACCTTCAAAGAACCAGGTATTTATAAGCATGGCTATGCACCAGTTTAGTTTTTTCCCTCATTAGAAATATAGACAGTGGACAGTGTACATTTTAATAAGTGGGAATAGAAACATCTCCATGCACAAAAGTAGTCTCTCAGTAGAAAGAACTTTTCAAGTGCATTAAACACACACACACACACACATATATATATATATATGTAAGGCTCACTATCTATCAACCATGAATTTTTAGCTGAAAGGCCAAATATCCAATCACAAAAGTTCTCTTTGTTAACAATTTGTCTCATGAGAACCGGAAAAGGATAGAATCAAAGTAGCAATTTTCAGCAATAGATACCATGGTCTGGTACTAAGTTTCCGCTTTAATCAATGGCAAAGTACGAAAGGATGAATGTTCAACATAGTCAAGCTGAAGTACATAAATAATTACAATTGAGAAAGGCCAGATAAAAGGTAACCCTTACATGCCTTGATCTGGGCAATTTTGTTGTTGGAGGAGGCAAATTGACAAGGGGTCCATCTACATCTTCAGTTGAAGGCAAATTGAAAAGTTGGTCAGCAATCGCTTGAGCTAACTTGCTACCCTCCTGTAGACATACCTTCACTAGTTCCTATCTAAGCGTATCAACATTTGTAAATCATAAAGTCTCCACAAAAAAAAATAAAATAAAAATAAAATCTACAGAATCAAATATATCCATTGAATATCTAAAAACAAGCAAAGCAAAGCTCGTGTCAACTATTGTTATTCTCAAAAACGAATCTTAAAATGTCATGAATTTAAACTAACCTGTACAATCCCAGAATCTACAAAAATAAAATATTGAGGAATTCAATCGAGAATGTAAACGCTTGCATACACTTAAAACAAATTAGACTGAAATCCCATAGAACAGGAAATCAAAGAAGCCTAATAAGTTAAGTAAAACATAGACAAGTACAGAGCGTTTAAAGAAGTAAAAGATAGTAAACCTTGAAGAAAGGAGGGATGGAAAGTGGTGAGAAGGGTTGAAAGCCATGAGATTACCAAGGTCGACCTCATACTGGCTTTGGTTCTCCATCACCTTGCCGTCTCCACTCCAACACTAGACGAAGATGACCTGAATTCCGGTGCCCAAACGGGATTTAAAAATCGGGCTTAATTATTTGGGCCTTATGGTACTTTCAAAATCGGGATTTCAAATATTTATTTTATAAGTATTTGAATAAATAATTTTGTGTTTAGTTTTTTTTTTATTTGTTATATTTTAAAATAAATATATATTTATCCCAATTAACCTGCTCATGGAATCCCCATATTACCTCTATATATTTTCAGAATTACCCAAGACGTATAAAGCTGTGTATCAAAATCTGAACTTCAAAGATTAACAACCAAATAAATCTTCCCTCTCTCCCTTTCTTCTTGTCCCTATAGGCTATACCCTAACCCTTTACTATTTCAAATCTGAATTCAGATCCTATGATTGCTAATTGATAATCAATTGGGGTTTTTTTGTTTTCAGTTTTAACCATGGACGGTAATAAAGACGACGCGCTGAAGTGCTTCAGAATCGGGAAGGAAGCCCTCGAATCTGGGGACGGAGCGCGTGCTCGCAAATTCCTCACCAAAGCTCAACGACTTGACCCCTCTCTCCCCGTCGATGATCTCGTCTCGACAATCGAATCCAATTCCAATTCGAATCCCGAAGGGCCCTCTGTGAGGTCGACGACGGTGAATTCGGCCGATCAACAGTCGTTCCGTCACCGGGCTACAGCCACGGCTTCATCATCGTCCACATCTGCTGCTGCGTACACCGTAGAGCAAATCACGATTGTGAGGCAGATTAAGAAAAAGAAGGATTATTACGATATTTTAGGTGTTGAAAAGAGTTGTTCTGTAGAAGATGTTCGGAAAGCGTATCGAAAACTGTCTCTGAAAGTTCATCCTGATAAAAACAAAGCTCCTGGGGCTGAAGAAGCTTTTAAATTAGTCTCGAAGGCGTTTCAGTGTCTGAGCAATGAAGAGAATAGGAAAAAATACGATCTTGTGGGGTCCGATGAGCCCGTTTACCAACCAAGGGCACAGAGTCGGGCGGCCCATGGGTATAATGGTTTTTATGATGCGGATTTCGACGCTGATGAGATTTTTAGGAACTTTTTCTTTGGAGGGATGCAGCCGGCCAGAAGTCAGTTTCGACATTTCAATTTTGGGCCGGGTATGGCCGCCAGAACAGCTGATCATGGGTCCGTTGGGTTTAATTTACGCGCGTTAATTCAGTTGCTGCCGGTGATTCTGATCGTTCTGTTGCAATTTTTGCCGTCTTCAGAGCCATTTTATTCCCTGTCTAGGGTGTATCCTTACGAGTACAAGTTTACAACGGAGAGAGGTGTTAATTACTATGTGAAGTCGACCAAATTTGAGCAGGATTATCCCGTGAATGGTGCGGAGAGAGCAAAGTTTGAAAAGTGGGTGGAGAAGGATTACTTGTCAATACTTGTGCAGAATTGTAGGTTAGAAATTCAGCGTCAGCATTTGGGTTTCATAAAGGAGACTCCTCATTGCGATATGTGGCAGAAGTTTCAAGATTCGCCAGCTTGATGGCTTGAATCAAGGTTTAAGTCACAGTCCCTCCCTGATTTTATTTGGAACTTTAGATTTTGTGTAGAATTATCTTCAATTGGGAATATTAATAAGTTATTTGCTTCCTTTTACTTTGAGGATATATACATTTTTGTATGTTTTTTTGTTTTTCTTGCATACCATCTGAAATGGCATATAACTGAGAATAATTTGAGTAAACACAGCTACCTTTATTGTGCTGCTACGACTGGTGTTTAATTGTAGTAGGCGATGCAATGCACGGTGCAGATGCTACTCAGCTAAGCAGAACTTATTGACTTTTGCTTATAACAATTTGAAGGGAAAAAAAATTTCCCCTACTGACCAATTAAACCGTTATAAAAATGTTCTTGGATCTACTAACTAGGTAATTTCAGTCTAATTTATGGTGCAAGTCATCTTACTTATGAATCATGGTTTATAGGTGTTGGCTTATCTTTTATCTTTCAAGTTGATTGTTGTGCTCTCACCTTTTACCTTCCAATCTGCGTTTGGAATTGTATGTTACAAAATTTAAACTGGCTATTTAGGAAATGTATCAAGACTTGTATTCTGGGATTTTAATTTTCTCCTTTTGCAGATTGCTTGTTTGCTGCTAAATGCTTCAACATTTTCTTGTTTGAAGATCATATGAAGCATTTGAAATTTGCTCAATACAGGAAGGGTAATAATAATGATTTTTGAGAAATATCTTTATGAAATCTGGCAGTTTTTTATACTTGCATTTAGTTGGTAAACATTCTGCAACAAACTATGTGCTCTGTGCATACACCAGGATAGCTCATAAACATGCTTGTATCTTTCTTGGAAAGGTGGTTGCAAATTAACTTATGCCATTGCCACTCCTCATGATGAAGAATTGTTCCAACTTTGTCTAGACTGGATCTTTTGCTGTTGAAAAAAAGATATAAACTCTACCTTTGAACGCCCATGAAGAATTTAGAATGTTGTCTGCAAAAAAGATTATTGACAAATAAATACATTATGTTTGTGTTGATTGCCGGCCTGAAGAAATCTATAGCAATTGAGCATCCAATGCGAATTTTTTGCTCTGTTGTTATCGGCAAATCTTCTATGTCATTTGGTTCATGTCTTGGGAGTTTAATACTTGAATCCCTCATCCTTTGAAGTTATGATCAGCACGCCTAAAATTATGTACTGCAAATGAAAAAAGAATTTAAGCACGTAATTTTTAGCAATTGCTGTATGAACAAAAAAAAGTCACTGAGAAAATGCCTGATTAGAAGCAATTTTCAGACAGTAATATCTCGATAAAGGCTATTGTTGCTCAAGCAAGGTAAGGCAGGAACCTGCAATTCCAATTTCACTGCACAGTTTCTAAACTCTGGACTCAAACTTCTATTGCCTTCTATCAATACATCATCTCCACCTAAACGATGAAAAGTTTATAAAATATGTGAACCTATCACCGGTATAATTACTATGCAATAAAATTTTTTTATCGAGTTATATCCTCGTCAAGGTTGAAGCACAATTGGATTTGAACAACAAAATAAACCCATTGTGCTTACAAATTTCAATGGTTATAGTCATTAATTAAATAACATTTTAAAAATATTTTTCGCTTTATATAAAAGCGACGAATCACGTATTAATCCTCTATAACTTGAATACACTTTTTGAAATAATGAATAACTATTATATTAATAACTCTAAGAAAAATGAAGTGTTTTAATGATCTCAAATTGAATAATGACTTCACATAATTTATTAAAGGAGATAAATCTTGATAATAAATGTAGCTTAGTTGGAAAAGACACATAAGGGGATGGTAGGGGAGAGGGGACAAAGTGAAGTTGATGGGGTTTGAGAAAATCGGCGGCAGTGGCTACTTATTTTTTTATTTTAAATTTTTTTAAATATATTTTAAATATATTTAAAAAAATTTTAAAATTTTATATTTAAATAAAATTTATTTTATTATTTTATAAAATTTGAATCTTAAAATGATAAAAATACCCTTATATTTTTATTGTTTACTATTATATTTAATATTAAATTTGGTTAAAAGGTAAGAATTTGGGTTTTTAAAAATTAGTGAGTGGGACTTTGTCCTCGCCTCAAACTATGGGTGGGAATCTGTTCTTTGGCCAAAAAATTTTTAGCGAACTCAACTTAAGGGCTCATGAATTTGTAAGCTTCGGCCTAATTCGGCTCATTAACATCTCTAACTCAAATAAACAAATGGGGGTGCTTTACACTATCCATTTCGGTTACAAGGCTAAACAAAATAAGTGGGGCAAAGTAAGCAGGTATGAGGTAAGGATATGCCTTGCCTTGTCCTTGTTGTTTTAATCACTACTTATTTCAGTAAATCTTCACCATGTATAGGGTAAGAATTTGGATTAGGTTTCAATCAAATTAATTCAATCTCAATTCGATGATTGATTCAAATAAATGAGTTCGAATTAAATCGATTTGAATTTAGGTAGCGATTAAATAGTAGTTAGCATATTCATTTTGTTGGACGATTTTTCATCTTATTCAATTCATTTTTTTGTCACTTTTTTTCTTTTAGACTTTCTTTTCAACTATTTTTTATTTATTTATTTATCTCCTTGTTCTAGGGTTAGATTGAAACTAAATCAAACGTAAACAGTAACATGTTTGTGTTTGAGTTCGTTTCATACTGTTTAGGTTTGGATTTGGATTTGTATTTGTGTTTATCGAATATTTTTTAATAAAGTTCGTATTCGTATTCGATTCGTATAACTAAGTTCGTATTCGGTTTGTATTCGTATTCAGTTCGTATAATTCGTTTTTATATTTATTAAAAATTATAATTAATACAAATAATTAATAAAATTTAATTAAAAAATTATTATTTTAAGTTCAGATTCGTATTCGTGTTTGGTTTGCATAGTTCATGTTCGGACTCGTGTTCGTTGAATTTTAAAATTTCATTCGGGTTTGTGTTCGTGTTTGTATGCGAATTTGAATTCGTTCAGCTTGTTTCGAATTTATTCAAACTGAATTTAAAAATGAATCCGAATATGTTCGATTTGAATTCAGCCCTGCCTTGTTCGGCAAAGTAAGGTCCAATTTATTTTTTTAGTAATCTTGAGTAATGAAACGCTGTCGTATTATTTTGCGTCTTTGGCCTCTATAAATCATCCCGTCGGTGTTTAGTAAATGGCTCTACTCTCTTAAACCCTAATTTTTCTGGTCTCCTCCTTCATTTGTGCCCAAGCAAAACCCTAGCTTCTTTCATCTACGAAAAATGGTAATCTTATTTATGTAATTGATCAATTAGATGTTTGAAACGATTTATTCACTAAAATTGTTATCTGTTGTACTTGAGTATTGCAGACAGGAGAAGCAGTGAACCCAAAAGCATACCCGCTGGCAGATTCACATTTGACCATCACAATTCTTGATCTCGTTCAACAAGCAGCCAACTATAAGCAGCTGAAAAAGGGCGCTAATGAAGCAACCAAGACCCTTAACAGAGGTATCTCCGAGTTCATTGTGATGGCTGCCGATACGGAGCCTCTCGAGATCCTTCTGCATCTTCCCCTGCTTGCGGAAGATAAGGTAGCTTTCATATTGAATGGTTTTTTTTTTTTTTTTCAATTCTTGATTTTGGGTTGAAACCAGAGTAACCCCTTTGTTTGAATGCGGCAGAATGTGCCCTATGTGTTTGTTCCTTCGAAACAGGCTCTGGGACGAGCATGTGGTGTCACAAGACCTGTGATTGCTTGCTCTGTCACATCAAATGAGGCTAGCCAATTGAAAACACAAATTCAACAACTCAAGGTAGTTAATTTGGGTGTTATTCTCTTATCAAGAGAAAGAGTTACTGTTTTCTGAGTTTGTGCCTCGTTTTTGTGTGTGAAATGCAGGATGCCATCGAAAAGCTCCTGATTTGATATGAAATATGATGGATGGTGTGCGTAATCGGCGTGATGGGCCTCCTGGGTGGCTTTGACTGCAGCACTAGGCAATGGAGCTTATAATATTAGAAATCTTGATCAACCTTTTATGTTTTCTTATTATGCATTGTGAGATTGAGACAACCCTTTTTTGGAATTATATTATCCAAGATGAATGGTGTGATATTACAAGTGGTTCTTGTGTTTGCTTCATGTTTGCTTTGGCTATGAATATTAATTAAGTCAACATAAACCATCCTTGAATTTAAGTTGCCTCTTACTCTACCCCCTTTTCCTGAAACATTCCATAAATTTCCAAGATTGCTGCTTGTTCTGTGTTGCAAAAACAACATATGTTACTAGCATGATTTGGATTGATTCAATCTGAGCTGCTGCTTCTGACCCAATTTGTAGTTTATCAAGTTTACAGTTTGTTGTGTTTATTTTTCTTAATTGGGAAATAAGGTTCATATTTTGATTAAATTTTACTGGAGGGGATCTTGTGCTATGATTATATTATTGCTTATGTATGATCTAAGTTTATTAGGAGTAAACTGTAGATTTATGAGTAAAGCTGTAATTATCATCTTTGCGAGGGTTGGACTAGTACAAATGTAGACAAAATGCACGGACAGCTATGAAGTATTTAATCCATGGGTCGTTAGAGATGGAGCTGCTAAAGTTATGCACCCTCCAATGCTTTCCATTTTTGATATTTGAAGTGAATGATAAATACAAGATCATAAATTTTGCAATTAGTATTGTGCCATCCATCTTTTACTATTAACATTATCATGAACAATTGCCAAAGAATTGGTTAAGGCAAATCTTAGTGGTTCCTAATACAATAAAGTGTAACAGGTTGAAATGAAGAACATTTGAATTTGTAGAGTGGCCAACTTTTTAGTTTGTCGATGATGTTGTGTTGTTAGGAACTTCAAATGGATAAACATTATGAGGATTTTGGTTAATTAGGCCCTGAAAGGATTATTATTTCTAGCTTGTGAAAGAGAGTTAGATTGATATCATTGTATTTCTATAAAAAATAGGTGCTCAACACAGGATATTCAGTGGGCGTGCCGGAGTGGTTATCGGGCATGACTAGAAATCATGTGGGCTCTGCCCGCGCAGGTTCGAATCCTGCCGCTCACGGAACTTCGTGTCAATCTGCTCTTGGGGTTTCCCTTTTAGAAACGTTGGATAATATCACTTGCTATGCAACTATGAAACAATTATTTGTAGCATCAAGCTGTTACAATGCTAACCCTAAACAGTCGTGAGCTTAGCACAGAATTTTGTTTAACCAGAACTTTACTGCCATTTATGCATAGAAATTCTTCACTTCATTGTATGTTCGAGGCAACCCCTTATTTATTCACAAAAACTCAGTTCATTGTATATGGTTCTGTTGTCTCGCATCAACTTGTATAGACGCCCTTACCAGAAAGAAATTGCAGCATAATGAAGTAGATCATATTATTGATGCAGCAAATTTATCACGGTTTTCAGAAACTGAAGAAAGGCTCATTCTCTTTATCGCAGTGATCTACCAGTTCTTGTCTTCCAGATTTCACCAAAATTTTACAGAAAGCCAACTCAAGGCTTAGCCTGATCCTTGAGCACAGCCAAACTTATGGCTTAACTGCACATTTTCAAATCGATTCACTTCTCTATACTCTATACACTAGCTGTATAGCAAAGTTCACCTGCCCATCACTGACTCATTGCATAACAACACTGGTTAGCAAATCCAAGCCAGTCTGAGAATGCCCTTTTCGTGGTAGGCTAAGATATTTACACAAAAAGACCAATACTTTGCCCTGTGGATCAGCATTTGGATCATTTAATGTTCATGGCTACTGCCATGGCACGTAGCTCCTTTGAAATCTCTGAGAAGGCTGGCCTAGAGTTAGGATCCGATGACCAGCACCTTTCCATCAATGATCTCCAACTTGGATCACACCAATTTGGAATTTCAGGTCGGAGAGTGCCTTCGATTATGCCAGCTGAAAACATCACACAGTTGAATGTATAAGCACAAATGGGTCAACCAAAATCAAACAAGACCCACAGCAGCAGCATTCTGCTAACCATAATAGAATTTTAACTAAACATGGAGATTATTACAATAATTTCTTAATTTCCAGTAAATAAAAAGGTACCCCAAACCATGATATATGTTGAGAAATAAATTATTTTAAACCCGGAAAATGGCAATAGCCATGTGATAGAATAACAGAATTTGACACTAATGAATTCATATCTTTGGTTCTGCTGTCAACATCAAGTCATCAACCGTAAAAAAGGTGTTGTGTTGTGTGTGTTCTCAACATAAGTATCAAATTAATAAGTACTGGAGAATAATCTTGGTCTGAAATTGAAATGTACCTATTATTTCCTTTGAATGCAAGTTTGCATAAGGTTCCTCCCCAGTTAAGAGTTCCCACATGACTACTCCAAATGAGTACACGTCAATCTACCAAAAAGATTCAACAAAAAGAAAACCAAAAACAGTTATGCCACTGGCAATAATAATCAACAATAAACTTCAATAACTGACCATTTTACCTTTTCTGTTACTAGGCTATTCTTATTGTTCAAAAGCTCTGGTGCCATCCATGGTATGGTTCCTCTTACCCCACCTGAGATGAGTGTCTTCTGCTTAATTTTTGATAAGCCCAGATCACCAATCTGACAAAAAGAGTTGCAATTTGAGAGTTGCTGGGCTAAATGAATAAATGTAAAACTAAGTTATTAATCAAGCAACAGAAATAGCAGAAATTCAGACCCAAAGCACATAATTTTTTATACAGAAACCTTGCATACTGGTCTCTGTGGATCTCTCATGTTCACAAGGAAATTATGAGACTTCAGATCAAAATGAACAATGTTCTTCTCATGTAGATATTCCATCCCAAAGGCTGCATCCATTGCTATAATTAATCTCTTCCGACGATCAATTGTTCTGAAATCAAACCGCTCATTTTTAGGTAAAAAGAACACAAAGACACGTACTGACAGTATTGGTTCCAACTGAGTAAAAAGTATGTTCGCCACAAGATTGCAATGTGATCAATGATATCAGAATTCCCAAGATGCAACCCCAGTTGACATAAATGTTAAAAAAAAAAAAATGCTATAAAACATTTTTGGACTATAAGCTAGGTGTAGATGGACGAAAAATTTGCACAATTTCCCAATTTAACTTTCAATGTTGAGATGCTTTTGCTCAAACCAATGCAGAATTCAGGGTGATAATTCAAACTACTGAAAAAAAATATACATTACAATTCCAATCACATCAACCTAAGTTCCTCTAAAATATTACTTGCATAATTTTGTAAATATAGAACGATAGGATAATTACCGATCTTTCCTTTGCAGAACTTGTTTTAGGGAGCCATTTACCATGTATTCTGTCACTGTTGCCAAATTTGTTGCTGGCCCATCAGTAACTACACCATATAAGGCCACAATATTTGGATGGTGAAGCTGACCAAGCATGTGAGCTTCCCTCCAAAAATCTGCAACCTGCATGGATGTATTGTCAACAATATTACCAACAATATTTGCAATTCTCTTTTGGCAAGCAGGAGACTTAGGACCTTGTTACCTCGTTGAACACTCATCTTTATTTTCCATGTCTTCTAGTGTCCATCGTACACTCTATAGTTTTCAATAGTTAAGACACTTAAATTAAAGCTGCCCAATAAGAATGTGGGAAAGGGACAAAAGGTAGGAAGGCTTCTAGCTTGAGAACGAAAATAAATTTGTTCAACAGCCTTATAAAGAATCAATCAGCTATTCTAGTGTTTATGCATAAATAAGCCACAAACTGATATATTTGACATCGTGAGATATCCCATAATATAAGTGTTAGAGCAAAATAAGAGTCAAGAACAAACCCCTTGTGACAAATCAATGCTTAGAATGACAAGTGTTTGTATTGACTAAAGAGATTCTAAGTCCAGTTCCAATATATAGATGATTCATATCAGATATCTATGCTATTAGTAAAAGTGACTAAATGATGAAAACTTTTTTTTGGATTGAACTTTGGAAAGGAAACGTGTGATTACCAGTCGATCCTTCTCCGATGAATCTTCAGTGAAGCAGCTTGGTTTCATCCTCTTAATGGCAACAGCAGAACCCCTCCATTTTCCATAGAAAACAGTTCCAAATGTACCCGATCCAAGTTCTTTTATATATTCAAGATCAGAGTTTTTTATAGTCTGCAGAACAATACAGAATTGCAAGCTGTCTTCATATTCCACTCAAATTATAAAAGAGGAAAAAATCAGACATGTTTGACAGGCTACCTGCAGCTCTCCAGTAGTTAAATGAGCGAAGAATGATGTCAGGTAACTGGAGCATCCACCAATTATCATTGGAAATTTATACGCTTTGGTGTCACCCTAAGCAAACATAGCAATTTGTCAATCAACCTAACGAGAAGCCCATCCAACAATAAACCGATGAAACTAGAAAACACATAAATTGCTTCATTTGGCTAAAATCATCGTATATCTTTAAGTTAATACCTTTCCTTCAGGGCACAAACCAGGATCTTTTTGAACTTCTTCTCCATGCACATAAACTGTTCTTGCTTTAACTGCATTCTGCAGAGAAGAACTAGATTTGACTCTGCTTGATTCATCAATTACAGGGCCCTCACTTACTGGTCCTCCGTCCACAGGATCTAAAGACTTTGATTGAGACTGCAACAAGGCACCAGAGACAACGTTGCCAGAAACAGAAGAATTCTGGAATGTATCAATTTCTTTGGATGATGACAGTGAGAGGTTACACAAATAATCCATAGAAGATGCAATTCTGCCTTCCGAATTTTTAGTGACATTTGTCAAGTTGCATCGTAATGCTGCTCCATTTCTATGGTCCATTTCACTTGAAAGACAAGAGATATTAGCATTCTCCAGTAAGCCAACCAGGAGTTTTTCAGTCTCAATATCACTACAAGATGCATAATTAGTAGATATTCCATGAATATTCCCATGAAGACTGTGATATAGAGCTTCATTCTTCTCAGACTCACAGCCAGTCAATAGATCGTCCCAAGGTTCCATAACCCTTAAACACGATGATGGAAATTTCACAGCATCATAGGACAGGAAAGATTTATTAGCCACACCACTGCACAACTCATGACAGGGTAAATGACTCTCCAGCGTATTTGAATTTCCGTACTGTAATATTACAGGGCCACCCTGCTCACTAAAACTTGCCTTACCGTAATGGATGTCCAAAGGGTAGATGCTGTTTAAGCAAGAAGCCATCATGCTCACCCTTCCATCTGATGCATGCTCTGCCAAACCTGGCCAGGGCTTTAACAAACTGGGATCATTTAATCCTATAGACTGCTGTTGTTTTGTGATGTTTAAATACGGCTTGATCCCGGGATAGCACGTCCCTACCGTGCTATCAAGTGTAACACCTCTATGGTTCTTTGCCTCAAAAAAATTGTTCCTATGATTTTTCAGACAGTAAGGATAATTTCCATGATTTCTAGAATCATACACACCAAACCTACGGGTTCGGATTCCATTCTGACAAGAACCTGAAAAACTGTCGCTGAAATAGGAAGATTTCCCAGGATAGATACTCCCAGCGTGCTGATTGTTGCAATTTGATGCAAAGTGAGTTTTCACTGAACCACAATTCGCACTCCAAGGCATAATGTTTTCCCTATTGACATTACTGGCTAACACCTGCCCCTTACCACTAAAAGGCTTACTATCAAAACTATTACGCGTAGAAACCACACCACAATCATACATTTCCTTTGAAGGCAGTAAAGGCAGACCTATATTCCCAGTTGTAACCCCACCCCCATAACACAAACCAGAAATAGACCGCCCCATTGAGAATTCCATTGGATTATTTGTTTCCACTCGTAGATTTACATCCCTCAGGTTCAACGGATGCGAACGCTCATTTCCCATTCCATTAAACAAAAAATTTTTCTCTCCATAAGGACCATTTCTTAAAGTTGAAAACTGGGGTTGGGAGTTTAAATGCGAATCCGTAAACTGATGCTCATAATCCCTTTCAGTTTGTTTTGCTAATAAGCGTTGTTTCAAAACCGTTTTCCTTAACAAATCTTCATTACCTCCTTTCTCATCCCTATAATTACTACCACATTCAATTTCACTACATACGAAAACCCAAAGCCTCGCATGCTTACCGTATATTTCCAGTTTATCATACTCATCAACCATGCACTTGACGTCATCGTCCGACGCGATCAACACCAGAGGCATCTCGTCGTCAGCCTCCGTGTCTTTACACGAACGGCCAGTCAAAGGAAGCTGGTACCTGAGAGTAAAGGAGCGAATGTTGGGGCACATATCTGAAATCTTTAAACGGAGTTTGGAGAAAGAAACATTTCGATCAACAGAGACTATACGCGTCTCGCCGCCAATGTAGCGGAGCTTGTTGGAAGGCGGTCTGACGCGGAATTCTCCACTGAAGCTACAAACCAGCTTCAGTTTGGAGGTAGGTTTCTTGCGGAAACGATAGGAAGAGGGTTCTTTCATGGCCGAGGTTGTGTTATGCGTTTGCGCGTCCTCACTCTTGATTTATAGTTCTGTGTGAGGGGTTTTAAAGTTTGGGTTCTATTTTTTGTTTATTTACGTCGTTGCCATTTATCAAATGTGCTTCTTGGCCTCCATGGGACTTGAAGTATGTTACTACTTGGACGAAGAGACCCTGTTCCCACCCACAGTTTTTTTAAATGACAATTTCTACCGTGTAAAATTTAAAAAGTCATATTTCTACCCTTTTATTTTCGTTAATCTCATCAAGAAAAACGATAAAAACATAATTTTGCATACATTATTCTATTTTATTTTTTCTTTTTAAAATACTCCATGTTCAAAAGTAATTTATAATTTTCCCGAAAATATGGGTATGGATAATATGCATTTATTAAATATCCATTTTTACTCGACAATACCATAAGCTACATGGCGCACATTAGTTTGGTAGCCACACGGTATTCTATACTGCGCATAAGGCTCGACAAAATTCCCCACCTCTG
Organism: Anacardium occidentale; assembly: GCA_026122585.1. Lineage (NCBI taxonomy): Eukaryota > Viridiplantae > Streptophyta > Magnoliopsida > Sapindales > Anacardiaceae > Anacardium > Anacardium occidentale. The sequence goes on along the minus strand of JAJEJH010000067.1, from coordinate 1,025,750 downwards.
TTGACTTGCGTACGTGCAAGCTTGAGATTTGACGTGATTGAGCTACGGCCAGTAGTGAGGTTTTTGTCATACGTGGTGCGTTGAGAATACACGTGGCGCTTCGGGCCTTGGAGTTAAGTGATGTGATCCACAACCACAAGTTGCATTTTGGTTAGAATGACTGGGCAGTCCCAGCAGCCGAGTGCCGGGTAGCGACCTTTAATGGCTTTTAACACGTGGAAATTTCTTTTGTTGAGCATTCTTTTATGAAGGTGACGAGAGGACAAGCGTGGGGTCAGATTCTGTGTCATTTCTACTATTGAAACAAATGTGTTGGGCATATATAAGCCCACATCAAAAGGTGGCACAGTTAGGTGATGAGCTTGAAAAGTGCGCAATTATATGCTTGCCAGTTGCCCCAATGCATGAAGTGATTATCAATATGCAATCAATAATCCAATGTTTCAATGAAAATTCGACAACAAAAATGATACCAGGGCACCCTTCCGCTGGATGAGACTATGAAATGACTAATTTATTCCTGTTATTTGACAAACATGTGCTGGTAGAGCTGCGCAAGGGCTGCTATAAGGCTAACCATTGGAAATATGCAACAGTTGAGCTGGAACATTACAGTATGACCATTCACCAGGGGAACTGTAATTCTATTTCAATCACAATGAAAAATATGCATGTATGAATTCCCTTCAAGTAGGAAAATCACCGCCCCTTCATCTACAAGAATTTTCAACACCTCATATTGAATGGTTTTCATTTGGACAAATTAATTTCTGTGGAATAAGGCTATACTGTATTTGTATGGTTAAACTGTGGACGATAATAAATGGTATTCTCATACCTTGAACACCTATATTTCTCTGGTTTTGGAATGGAAAATGTATGGAAATCAAAAGGCGGCTAGCAGCCTAGAATGGAAATCATGCAACTTTGTTGGTGATGGCCTATCTTTCACATTCAAACTTTACTTCACTTTCAACTCACTCCACATGAATTTGCACTTGATAATGGCTTCTCCTGTACTTAAAAGCCTGAGATTTTGTTAGTTTTAATTGCTTCACACATATTAAAACCAAAACAAAGTACCTTACAACAAGAATCTACATATTTTAAGGAAAATTTGGAAAGAGCTACTCAAAAATCATTCCTGGAAACTGGTAAGGCATAGTAACAACTCCAAAACTCATGATTTTGGTACAATAGGAAACTATTCAGAGGGAATAAAACTTAAACACCTACAGAAATATAGGGTAATATGAAGGTTTTCTAATTCTGCAACTGGAAAACAAGGTGGATAAATAGAACAATGCAAGATAATATGAAGTTTTCTGCTTTGGAATCATGAATCTTTAATCCTCTTAGAATATAAAGACTTTTACCTATCTATCTCTGTCGAGAGATCTTTGGTTAAAATGTTCAGTGTTTATACCTCCTTATGAATGCAATTGGAGAAAGAAGAGTCCTTAAGTTTTCTGGATCTGGATAGATTGAACTGCTACCTGGCAGCCCATGTGTGCAACACATGTCCGGATCATCCAAGACCAACAATGACAGAGATACTGTGTATTGACAAATTCCAAACAAGTGGAACTTTCATGTACTGTAATTGTGAATAAAACCAAGGATCCAGCTGTGTTTATCACATAACGGTTTGCAAATGAGAAAATTCTTAGTTCATAGAATAACTTTGGTTTATGAACAAAGCTATCGGTTGGTGCACAAACAAAATATGTTTCCTTTTGCTTTGTCAGAATAATATATGTTTCAGAATCTATAAAATGAAATATAGAAAAACAGGAGACCAGTAGTATCCCTTTAGCCTCTCCAAGTCAATAGTAGCCCTTCCCAAGACAGTTTAGGCAGCGCTGCACCCTATAATGTGAAATATTTGGAGAAGTCATCCAATTAACATACAAGCATCACCATAAAGAAGAAATTACTAAGATTTTATAATTGAAAGAAGCATGCTGACATCCAGTATTCAAAACATTAGTTAAAATCTTTCATCACATTTTTAATTTCACTGGACTCTAGTCATGGAACTTATGCTAATGACATTGTTTTCTCCTCCTCCTACTCCTTGAAGAACTGAATAGAAACAAAAATACAAAGTAGAAAAACTGATGTGAATTCATTCAATAAAAAATACCACACAAAACAAAGAACCTAAATCAAAACAGCGTTTTAAACAACCAGTTGCACTTCAAAAACTACAATGAAGAGGAAAGAGGTGACTAAAATGTTCATTTAGGGAATTAGCAGAAGAACCCATAACACAGTTGGAAGAAAAGTTGTTCTCCAACACCACAGAAAGAGAAAATAAAACCTTACAAAAAGTGGGCAAATTGAAAGCGTTCACTGAAAGCAAACCAAGCATCAAAAGCATAAATATAGAAGATGACGACTAACCTGTTACCATCACAGGTAAGACACAGACAAGGGTTGATAAAAATAGGGTCACACAAGGGAGACCAATTTATAGTTGCATTTCCTTTGCATAACTTGCATATATAAAATCCGTTCCCTTTACAAGATCCACAAGGCGCCGCGACCTTTTTCTACAAAATAGAAAGCCGCAAAAGCCAATCTTATATATCAACAAGCAACAATGAAAGAAACTACTCAAACAGGGGCGACGTAGCACCATTGAGAGCAAGAACAGTATGGTTCCATATACTTTTTACCCGTTTCGCCACAGCGACGGCACGAAGCCCACCGAGTGCGATAGTTGAAGCGAAATTGAGAGTGACAAAGCCTCCCAAGAGTATCGTAGCACTTGTGCCCAATACTTGCACTGATTTCGGTATCGTCGTCAATACTTTCTCTCTCGCCGACTTTTCTTCGAACAATTTCAGTACATACGCGCCGACTTTCTTCGAAAAATTTCAGTGCATACGCGCCTACTTCAGTCGACGCCCTTGCGCTTGTGAATTTGGAAGTTTCCAGTTGAAACGCACCGTGTTAGACACTTAGCATTATATATAGACGACTAGCCGGTGGTGGGGCCAGTATGCGCTGAAATTACAAAACTGCGCCGACTTAAAAATAACAATTTCAATTCAAAATTTGAAATAAAAGCCACGTCAGCTCCGACCCAGACCAGACGCCCTATATTTTCCTAAATCAACACCCTTCTTCGTTTCAGTTTATTGCTTGAGCTAAGGAACCCTAAATGCGCGGCACAATCTCCGCCTCTTTCTCTTCCAGAATCTGTCTTATCAGTCACTTCTAGGCCTTCAAATCTGTTTATTGGGAATCATAAATTATCAATCGGAAGTTTCAAAGTTTCTGGTAATTATCTAAATCGAATAATTATCATTCATATCTTATCCCAACTTTTGACCCATTTTGGGGTCCGGTTTTGGGCGGATCTTGTCGATAGATGTATATTTAATTCAATCTTTCGATTGAGCTGGTTCTGGACCTTCTTTTTTTTTTGGATTTATTTTGATTTCTGGCCATGTGGACTTGGGATTCTGGATTCTGTGTATTTGCAATTAATTGTGGATTCAGGTCAGAATTTGTGGCTGTTAGCTTAGTTTAAAGTCTGATTTGTGAAGTTTGATCTTCGTTTGCGATAATTTAATCTGTGTATTTGCAATTAATCGTGGTTCCTGTTATTGCATATTCAAATTGTTTGGTGTGATTTTAATTCCTGACAATTCGTGTGTTGAATTGGTAATTGTTAGCTGTTGAGTTTTACTGCTATTCTATATCATCTAGTTTGGTATTGATTTTGATGTTCTAGTCATCTGATTATGTTTAAGTTATATGTTGATAGAAGTTAATCTCGAAATGATTTCGACATAGGTATGACTTGCTAATGAGTTTTGTTAATGGGAAAAACAAACAATGTTGGGACTGAGTAAGGTATTAAGTTCTTGATATTGTAGTTTTTAATGATGTGACAATGGTGATGGCTATCCGTGTATTGATTTTAAGTGGAAGATCAAAAGGATGTGAACTTGGATGTGAGACAATATGTTTTTGTTTATGGTTCAGGTGAAGATATTGCTCACCAAAAAAGGTTTTTATTGGTCAACTTTCCAGTGGTTCTGATTTAAGAGATGTTAAATTGTGTAGTTTCTTTTGGCAGATTACTTGTAATCATTCCTTTGATTGAGATAGAAAAGATTGAAATGGTGGTGGTCTTCATGGATGAGATGCAATTCTTGGATTATGCCATTATTGCTCTTAATACAAAATAAAGATCAAATGCTGTTTTAATAATGTGATATTTGTTGCCCTACAGATCATGTATGGACTTGGGACTCACTGGTTATTCAATGGTCTTAAATCTTGTTAACATGACTTGCTAGTGCTTTTTTCCCTCCCTCCCTCCCTCCCTTTCTGCTAATACCTTCAGAATTTTACATTGATAACCACCCATTTTCATTAATATTATTTCCTAGAAAGTATACCTGGCAGGATGCTGAGGAGAAGTAGCAAGGGTATTGATGTTTATGTATGCAGCAAATTGTCAGGAATCTTTATATCACTCATCTGTTTTATTCTGTTTAAGATAATATCCTCTGTGCACATGTTTATGATACTGATAGATATTTGAGAGTTCTGATTAATTCACTCATGTTGTTGTATATGATATTATATGTCTGTTTCTTTCTGTAAACATTGTATTTCTCTAAGCCTTGATATTAATAAACTTTCATGTTCCAGTTCTTTCCCTTTTTGATAACAAAAAAAGCATGCATTTATTATGTTCTGTTGTCTTCTGTGTTTTGAATCATTTAGTTGTTGCCTTTCTGGAGGCACTTTTTAGAGTTTGCATTGGTATACTAGAGATTTCCACATGCCAAAGGAGAGAAGAGATCGTTCTGTCTCGTTTGATAGATGCAAGACATCTCCTTATCCATGCAGCTCTAGTCATGCGCGGAGATCTTCTGCTAAAATCTCTTCTGAGACTCAGGAAAATTTGAAGGAGTGGGAAGAAGCAAGGTGCCCTGTCTGTTTGGAACATCCTCATAATGCAGTTCTTCTGTTATGTTCTTCCCGTGAGAAGGGGTGCCGCCCCTACATATGTGACACAAGCTACCGCCACTCCAATTGTCTTGATCAGTTCCGGAAGTCATTTGCTGAAACCTTGGCAGTGACACCAAATCAAGAAGAAATCCTATCCACAAACTCAGACTCAGCTGTTACTTCAGAATCAGCGGTTACTGATTTGCCAGAAGAAAGAAGTGAAGAAGGTTCCTCAACCTCGCATTCTGTTTCTTGTGAGAAGAAGGCACCACCAAAGCTAGTATGCCCACTTTGCCGTGGCCAGATTAAAGATTGGATAGTTGTGGAAAATGCTCGTAAGTTTATGAATGCAAAGACAAGATCTTGTTCCTCCGAGACATGCAATTTCAGTGGCACCTACCCTGATCTCAGAAAGCATGCTAGGTTGGAACATCCCTTTGTGCGGCCATCAGAAGCAGACCCAGTGCGGCAGCATAATTGGAGAAGACTGGAGCGCCAAAGAGATGTTGGGGACTTGCTCAGCACACTTCAATCGACCTTTGGAGATGATGAGGCTGATAGTAGTATTTGGCCAGCTGATGATGGGGTTCGGTTTACTGTACTTTTTCTCATTAGAGTCTTTAGACCTGGGTCTAGTCCAAGGAGAAGTAGCTGGTTTAGTCCGTCGAGAGCCAGAGCACACCTGAGTATTAGAAGGAGATCTACCCGACTTTGGGGGGAGAGCTATGATGGGGAAACAGGATCTTCTTCCAGAGACAACGATAATGACTCATCAGATGGCAGATCAACTCCACTAAGGAACAGTGCACGCACAAGGCGGCAAACAACTCCGGACAACCAGCCTTAATTGTGTATTCGTCGCTGCATCTGTATGATTCTCTTTGTTTCGAAGTCTCCACTGTAAGTAATGGTACAGTTCTCTGATGCAGTTTCTCCATTGTTTTGCCGATGATGGCAATCGAAACTGAGAAAAGGGACTTGACTGCTTGTGCTGTGTTTCAGGTGGAGCTGTGGGGAGAAGAATGGAGGTAATGCTCGAGCTTTGGTTTATTCCACATCTTGTGGAGCAGGCTTGGTTACAGTTGATGGATGGAGATTTGTCAAATTGCAATATATATGAAACTATATATATACATTTCTGAAGCAGCTCTTTTACTTGGCGTTTGTTGCTGCTGCTGTCGGAATTGTCATTGAATTGGTTGAATAAAATTTTATTTATTTGCTGCTGTCAACTTGGTTACCAATTTGAAGGGTTGTTGGAAGTTCATGAATGACATGCTGCCACTCTTAACAGCAAAAATTACAAATTACCACATTTATTCGGTTCGGTTGATAAATTAAGGTAAAAATATCAACAAAACAAAAACACCTTTATAATAATATTAAAAAAAATAAAATTTTTCTTTTTCAATTTATTTATCAAATTCATCAATAACATCATCGTTTCTACTTGTATCATCATCACTAATGCTATCATCTGATATTACTATTGACAACATCACTATTGTTATAAAAAAAATTTATATGATAATAAGAGTTATTGTTGAAAAATAATTAATCAATAGAAATAAGAAACCTTTGTTATGTCTTTAATGAATCTAGTCATGTAGGATCTGTTACTTTGCATACCATTGCTGCTAATTTATTTCTTTACTATTATTAATATACTGAAAACTTTGGTACACGCGACAGGAATCCTACGAAAAGAAAGAAACTTCTACTGTACACAAATATGCGGAAGCTGAAACTTTAATATACAATGGTGGCCAAAACTAACTTTACAGATGTATGTTTCTGTACAATATTTCAAAGTACAAACATTTACAAATTAATCCCACCAGGCCAACTGAAAATAATTAGAGCCCTCTCCCATCAACCATGGTCCACCCGCTCCTTACTAGCACCAAACATACCTACAAGAAAGGAAGGAAGGAAATGAATGAGTGATAAAATCACCCAGTAAGCATTCCCTACTTCTCTCAACCCAAACAAGCATACAAAACAAAATTCATACCTGACCTTGGCCTAATTACTCATGCAAATCGCTTGCTCATTAATCTGAATATTGCTTAATTTGTTCTCTTGATTTCGTTAATAATTAATACGATGAAATGAGTGTCATGGTATCATGTCATGATGAATGCATCGTATTAAAATACTGAATATGCATGCATATGAATCTCTATGTATCCGAAGATATCTGTTGTGTTAATCAAGCTGATGAACACAGAGATTCGGCATCTTGATCACGTGGACTGAAACAGTCTAGCAAAATACTAGAAAGTTGAATATAACATACCAGTCATTGGATCAGTAAACTGAAACTGGAACTATCTGACTGTAGTCAGACGGCTGAAATCTCATTGATGACCCTTCGAGTTCACCCAAAACAACTAATCCGGATATCGGGTTCTAAATACTATATTGAATGCTATCGAATCCCTTAATCCTTTTTCATGCTAATGTCTTGGCATGTCATGCTATGAGATACTTATGATACCTTATTTTATCTCATTATAAGGTCAAATACCCATTTGGAAGGTTTCTCATGCTTTATGTTTCATTTTAACTCATTCCTTGAAAATTCGGCTTGAGCACGAGCGTGCATGATCAGTCATACGGGCGTGTATGAAGACACACGGGTGTGCGTGCGTGAAGACACACAGGGTTGTGCGTTGACCGTGCAGCCTGGTCATGCTAGGGTATGGAACTTCTGCGCATTTCTCTCAAAATGCAAGTGCACTGTCGTGTCCCTCAGGCACACAGGCATGCCTCCTACACAAATCAGTCGTGCACACTTTATGCACACAGGCGTGACCCTACAAAAGCAAGGGCACATGAGCGTGCATCCTACCCTGTTTCAGTAAAACTTGCCTCAAACTTGCAAGATTCCACACCAAAGCATAATCAATCTGAAATTAATCAAAAACATACATTTTCAGCACTTCAATTAACACACAACATGCCTCAATTTCACCCATAACGCATCATTCCTAGATTAAGCATCAAATCTTTACATATACGCATTTTCTCACACATACATGCATCAAACAAGTTCATGGGTGGAAATCATCATCATAATCCTTTCGTTTTCATCATATCAACACATAATTACTTCACATAAATCATAAGCATGCTAGCAACACAACCAAACACTATCAAGCAATCAAACACATGTTGGGAAACTCAAGGAAGAGGCAAGGAAACACTTACCTCTTGTCATGGCTACTGGATTCTCTTTTTATCTAATTTCTTTCTTCTCTAGCTAGATTGGAAGTTGCTGGCTGCTGCAAATCAACTCTAGGGTTGGAAGTCTCTGAAAACAAAAAGGGAACTTTGACTAAAAAAGGATAAAAGCGGGTGAGAAAACTCTTAAACTCACCATCTCTCTCTTCAATCAAACCTGCACGGGAGTGCAGCCTAAGGTGCACAGGAGTGCACAAGGGAAAACGAATAAACTTCATTTCTCGCGTTTCGCATGAAAGAAATCTCCCAAAAGAGAATCATGCGCAACCCACACTAGCTCTGGAAACTTACTATCTCACCCCTAAACTCTTCTAACTCCTAATCTATTACTATTTCTCACATCTAACCCCCAAATTCTAGCCTAGAAGACATTTCTAATCCTGGGATACTACAAGTCATCACTATTATGGACAATAACAATCCTTTTGTTCCGTTTTTAATGAATCTAACCATCACTATTATCGACAATAACGCCGTCAACAACAACCATTTGTCACGTATGACAATACTATTGTTATTTGTTATCATCTATTGATAACATCATTATCACTTCTATCATCATTAATAAGAGTATTATAAGATTTTGTCATTATAGACAATACTATCATCACTTTTTGTTATTGTCGACAACATCATCACTACCCTTTATCATTATCGATAATTCTAATCGAATATTGAATCAAGTAAACAAGTTTAGTTAAGTTTTGATAAAAAAAACCATTCTCAATATTCAATTAAAACAAAATTTTAGTTGAAAATTTATTTACAAGTGAAATTGCATTATTTCTAGTTTTGTATTGAAGCTTGAAGATGAAGAATAAAAAAGGTTATTACTTATAACAACAATTTAAAAAAAAAAAAAAAACATATTAGTCTCTGTGAGTTATACAAATATAATCAAATATATCAAATAATTACAAGTCAAAACACTTCTAAAAAACCTTAATATCCTTTGTCTAACTTCAACCTCTAATAATATTATTATCAAAATCTCATTTAAAAACACAAAATTAAACAAGAAACAATTCATTAAATCTAAAAATGAAGATAAACATTTATTTATTTATTTATTACATTTTACATTCAGAAACTGAGGGGTTTTTGATATTTTACAGTTTTCTATTGTGAATTTTTTTTTATTTTAAAATTAAAATTTTACTCATTGGTTTATTTCTCGTAAGTATATCTTTTTAAATAATTATTATATATTTATTTTACTATTATGTGATTATTAAAATATTAAAAATACTAAATAATTGAAAATTCATATTTTCACTCAGGTTTTTACATCTATTACAAATTAAGTATACTTAACGAAAAAAATCAATTAAACCCATTATCACCGAGTAAAATATAAAATAGAACCTATTAAATAACACATAAAAAACCCATCAAGTTTACTACAATACACATAAGGTCGTATATCTATTGTAAAGTATCGATTGACTTTCTAAATGTTACCACCGTGAAAATATAATTTAATACTCTAATTCATTTTGTGAATCAGAAGTGGAAACTATCATTTATCTACTAAGTGTAAATTGGTTTAGTAAAATTATATTTTACCTCAAAAATTACAATTTACCTATTTTCGACAAAATCACATTTGTAGGGGTTATTTTCTTAATATGTGAATAATATTTGATAATCACTCTTTAAAGAGAGAGGCTGCCCTTCTCTCATACTTTATATTATCATACAAATTTTTATAATTTAAAAAAAAAAATCTGAAATAAAGATAATAAACATTTTATTATAACTATTAGACCTATTTTGTTCAAAAACTTCTTGATAAGGAGTGATTTTTAACTAAAATCGTTTAAATCTCTAAATTAAGATTAATTTAATTAATTATCCTAAATTAAATATTATTGTACAATTATTACTTCATAAATTATTCTTTATTTTTTAAACTTTATAAATATTAAGTTTTTTGTTCTTACTTTTCTAAGGAATTAGAAGAGGGTAGCAGGGCATTGGACTTTGGAGTCAAAATTAATGTCTGTTACCTATTTTTCAATAAATATTAATCATATTTTTTAAGTAAATTACATTTTCCCACCCAAGGATTGCCTAAAGGGACATGTATACCCCTAAATAACATAAATAGCACTTTTCACTCTAATCTAATTCTATTTGAAAAAACTATTTATGTGAGTGAAGAAAATATATTTATTAATTTTGAAAAATAACTATTTTTACGTAAGAAACTCCAACATTTTAAACATAATAATTTAACCCTTAAAAATATATATGAAAACTTGTGAATCAAACCTTATAAATTTTTGGTACCCCTAGTTACTCACATTGGTCCTTCACCCGTGGCCACGATCTCATTATATTAGCCCCGACTATCCTCTCTTCCGACATGATATTAGTTATTGTAGAGCAAGTAAAAGTTGTTGTCAAACCAACAAAAACAAAAATGAGAGAAGAAAAAGGAAGGAAACAAAGGAAGAAGAAAAAGAGGAAAGAATCATTAACGGTAGCCTTAAATCGGAAACAAAGAAAGACGAGAGTGAGAGTGAGAGTGAAAGTGAAAGTGAAGAAAAATGAATAGGTTTTTATATAATTCACATATGTGAAGTTTTATTTTTATTTTTTATTTATTAATTTGAAGTTACATGATAATTTTAAATATAAAATGGTAGGAGTGAAATGATAATTTCATTTTCTAATTCTCTGTCAAGATCTTATTTTAATTAAAATAGTTTAATTTGGGGGTTCAAAATATTATTTACATCATCTCTAGAGATGAAAAATTTTTAAGGTAAATATGGGGTAGGGAAATGTAATTTACTCATTTATCAATGGTTTCTTACATGACAAAAAGTACTAATATAATTTGGTTTTTAAAAATTGATTTAGTTTGAACACTGCAAAAGTGACAATTAAAATTAAAATTCGTTTTTTTAATTTATTAATTCAATCAAATTATTTTAAAAACTAAGACATAATTTTATTTTCTTTTATTTTGATTAGTTTTATCTTGTGGGACTAAATTGTTACTTCCTAAAAGGTTGGGACTGAAAAAGAACACTAAAGCTCAGAGAGGGAAATGAAACTCCACGTATGTATTGAAAAAAAAAAAGGTAGAAACTTTATTTTTCGTTCCTTCAAAAGTCCCCCAACCTGTCCACTATTCGAATTAACTGCCCGCCTGCTCGGCGAATGTAGACGCATCTCTGAGACTGAGGGGAAGAGATTCGCAGTCGTGCTGTGAGCTTAGGAGGAGTTTTCTTTTTTGAGGAAATGGGATCAGCGGCATCAGCCAGTACTTCCAATTCCAGTTTAGAGCATGACAACAATGACACCCATGTCGTTTTACATGTTTATGATCTCATCCATGTCAATAGTTATACCTATTGGTTTGGTTTCGGCATTTTCCACTCCGGCATTGAAGGTTTGCTTTTTTTTGCTCTGTGTTCTTTCTCTATCGCTGATTCACTGATCTGGGTTCTCTTCACGACGTTCAATTTTTGTATTTTTCAAAAATTTTTGCTTTGATCTCTTTGTTGCGACAACTTTATTAAATAATCGACTCTTGAATTTCATGCTGGTGATACCGGGTTTAAACTTTATTGTTTTCCGTGTATGATTGATATGATTTCGATGTTTATAGTTTATTAACTTTCTCTTCTGGTTTTGTCTGAATAAAAACGAAGAATAATAAGAAGGGAGGATGGTTTGATGTTAAACTATTTTACACTGTAGCTTCTCATTTTAGTCTTTATTTCAAAGAAGAGATAGAAGTTCTAGTCCTCTAGTGCCATAAAAATTTGCTGATCTTGTAGACAGTGCAAATTTTTTTTTATGCTTCATACAAGAAAAATGAGTTAGTTGCACTTGCACTTGAAAGTAGTTGATCTCTTGGTTCTCTGTTTAAGGCTACTGTTTAGTACAGAATAATTGATGTCATTTATGCTTCAACTGGGACAAGACTGAGAATTTGAATTGTTTACTGATTTATGCATTCTATCGAGTCCTTCAGCCTCAGACACTGGATTTAAACTCATCTGATTCAACTTTCAGTATTTTATGTACTTGTAATAGTTTGGCATAAATTACAACCCTTTATAATGGGATTGAATAATTTGCTTCATGTTTGATGTTTGCCCTTGAGAAAGGGTTCTGGAAGTGTGGAACATGTAATGAAAATTTGGAAGAAAGTAATTTGCTGATAAATGTTTAAGATTCATGAAAACAATATCAATAAGAACCTCCAGTATTTGCTAGAGTTGGGAGAGAGTGACTTGATGAAATAGTCATTCTGATCTGTAGAAGTCCATAATAATATTGATTGTTGCAGTGTTTTGTGATCAATAATTTCATATAGATCTACAAGGGAACTCATTATATTTGAGTTTTTTCTTCAATACACATTGTTTCTTATTGCCTTTTTAGTCCAACTAACTTGAACATCTGAAATTATTGAACGAACAGTTCATGGTAAGGAGTATGCTTTTGGTGCCCATGAGTTCCCAGTTAGCGGTGTCTTTGAAGTAGAACCAAGGAACTGCCCTGGATTTATTTATCGATCTTCCATCTCATTGGGCCGTGTAAATATGTCCCCCTCTGAATTCCGGACATTTATTGAGTCTGCAGCTTCTGAGTACCATGGAGATACTTATAACCTAGTTTCGAAGAACTGCAACCATTTTACTGATGACATTGCATGGAGATTGACAGGCAAACACATCCCTCGGTGGGTAAATCGGCTAGCCCGGATAGGTACAATATTTCTTCCTACTTATTGATCGTCCAATGCCTGTTAACACATACATTTGCACTATTAACCTCAGAGGATTACTTGCCCTTAACCCAAGGGATATGTAGGGTGAGTGCTTGTCCCTGGGTCTCAGCCAAAGGAGTTACTGACTGCCTAAAAGTATGAAGTCACAATTAAAGAATGTTAAAATATTTGCCCAATTAAAGAAATATTCCTCATAATACATTAGGTTCTTAAACCAGGCTCTTTTCTGTCCTTTCCTAGATTTCAAATGAAATAGCCTTAACTTCAGAGAATTTGACTTATATATTTTTCCTGTTGGTAGTCATGCAACTTTCCCCACCTAAAAGATAAAGAATCTGAAATTTTAATAGAATGCATTTTTTATTCCAAATTTCAGGTGCATTATGTGGTTGTCTTCTTCCTGAAAGCCTTCAAGCTACTTCTGCTAAGCAGCTACCTGAGTGCCATGAGTCTATGGGTAATTATCTTATATTTGTTCGACTTATTGTTTAGTCCATTTCTTACTTTTAACTGTTGCTAATATGTACAACATATTTTTGTGCCTTTTTGTGGTTTTTTTTTTTTTTCTCCCTAAAGAAGATGGAACTGAATCACTATCAACAGCCACTCCTCGGGAATCAATTGAAATTGATGATGATCGAGAGAAACTCTTGTCCTCACCATCAGCCGGCAGTGGGGAAATGACTTTTGTTAAAGAGACCCGGAAGTGAACCGTCTCTTTCAGGGGAAAACTTTTTTTTTTTTGGAACCTATTGTTCTCATCTTTCTTGGTGTTACTTGCTTCGAATGGCCTGCATCCCGTTTTTTGGAGGTAAAAGTATTAAAGATTCCAGAGAACGTGTATCATCGGTAGCACTTGAGAGGTTGAATTTTCCAAATTACTCTTTTTTTTTTAATTATTTTTCTTCTCTTTCTCCATTCTATTGTTTGGTTTGGCGGGGTGACGAATTTGGAACTAGAAAATAGTTTGTTGGAATTGATATTTTGCACTTGTGTTTTGTATGAATCTCTTCCATCCAAGTAGAAACAAAATCTTCAACAACTGTGCAAATGTTTTATAGTTCATGATTTAAAGGCAAATGAAAAAGAATATGATAACAAGTGAAAACATAGCTATAACCATCCGGCTTTCATGACAAGTCAATAAAAATTACCATGCAAATGAAAGTTGCTCACCCAAATCACACAAGTTCATATGGACTTACCAACAAGGTTGTGTAGATCTGCAACATTTAGAACAATATGAAACCAGAACTAAACATGGGGATGCTTGGACCAAGTTTGCCATACCATTTATACTACAACCAGAACCATTTTGAGCTACTATAATTTTATCCTTACCAGTCACCAATTTTTTCCTTCCTCTTCGAAGTCGTGAAATCAAGATTTAAAGTTGTCGAGTTATGTAGAGCTCCCCTCGAGTCCCAATTTAGATGTTAGCCAAGCACAAACCTCATCCATCTCTTCAGGGATGGTGTAATGGCCAAGCCTGCCAATCCAATGAAGGAATCAGAATTCCACAGAAGCGAGTTATCAGAACTAAACAAAGTAATGTTACTGGGGTTAATACCCATTGTAAGATTTGAATGTCACATCCTGAAATCCATTTGAACTCAAGGCTTGCGAGGACCTTTCGCCAAATTTATATTGAACCACATCATCACCTGCAACCAACCATGCCAAGTCAATTTATTCTGCAACTTGTCACCAATAAAATGCCTGCTGAACTAGGGCAAGTATTCAATCAGGGTTTGATAGGTGACTATGAACTGGTGATTGAATATCTAGAGCAACTGATGCAACGTTGACCAATTTCTTGACAAGCAAATTATGGGAAGAAGACATATGGAGTAAACTAATTCCTGTTCTTCCATTGCAAAAACAATGTGGGAATGTATTATGATAGAATATGCACACTGCCTTTTATGTGACCTCTAATTGTAAAGAAACAAAAATCATGAATAAAACTACACAAATGACATATTAACTAGCAAGCTCAGCAAGTAAAATGATATGCAATTAGCTTTGCCCAGCATTAAAGAATTTAAGCCTCCCAATGACCATAAATTCACATTCAAATAAATAGCCAACAAATACTGAAAATTAAATAATGAAAATGGTGAATAGTCAGTTTATGGTCATCTAATCTTATATTCTATCCACTCTTAATCACAATTTGTTACTTGTAGAAAAAGGAAAGTATACCCTCAAGCCAATTAATAAAACATAAAAAAACCTTTCAATTGAATATAAATTTAAAGAAAAAAAAAAGAACCCAGCATGTTCCTATGTGAGATAGTTAGGAATACCTTTGCCATGACAAAGCAAAATGGGCAAAGATGAAGCACGTCTTGCAGCTTCATTATCTCCTCTTAATTTGCTATTCAAAGTCCTGGAAAAGAACATAAATTAGGCAACGTAACAGATGGAAATATGCCTAAAAGTATCATGTTGAGGTAAATAGATGAAGACAAACTTTGAACATGGAAGCCAGCCACTTAGTCCCACAACTGCACTTAAGTTGGCAGGGTATGTATTGTCATTTCCATATTTTCCTTGAGCGAAGCAGGTTGCAGAGTATAGACAGGTTGCTGCACCCATACTGAAGCCTCCAATACCAAGTTTAACTATGACAGGAAAAATTATGATAAAATATTAGAACTAGAAAAAGAGCAAAGTTGGTATTCAAGATTAAAACTTAGGAGTAATTAGTACATTGCATGGGTTGGAAACTAATCCATGGTTCTCTCCACTGCATTTGAAAAAGTAAGTTCACCTCTTAAGAGTATATTCATATTAAAACCTGGAGTAACCACTATGAGTGATCATCAGGAGAAGAAATGCCATTACAAAAAAGCAATGCAAATACTGGTCTCACAAGCTATGAAAGAAACAAGCCTCTTTAGTTGAACTTATATTGGAACACGATGCAATGTTGCTAAATTCATTGGTATCACCAATGAATCCTACAAGATTATTATGCAATTTGAGAACAGATTGCCATTAAACAACTCTACAGTAACATGATATTGAGAAGTGAGTTGGCATAAATGTATAACAGCATAATACTGTTGACCCACAGATTGTTGTGCTCCAAATAAACAACACAGACTGACGCTGCAATGCTTCCTATCCAGCTCATAATCAGCTCTACATTCTTAGCTCTTACTTTCAATTATACTAATAGTACAGGCAATTAAACTGATGATTTGGCACCTTAAAAGACATAATAAGTTAACAACTGTAGCATTATATTAAGTTTTTCATCTCACTTCAACAATTAAAGTGCTTGAAATTTCAACATCTTAAACATCTGAAGGAGAAAATTTTCAAACAGATAAAGCATTGCCAAAGTGCAGAGCATCATCACATACAAAAAGTCTGAAAGCAGAAACTTACCGTCAGCAGGCTCTGTTGATAACAAATTTGAGACGTGCAAGGCTGCAGCATCTAAACCCTCTAAATCATCAGAAGCATCTTCTGAAAGATCTTCCACATCAAACCCTGATTTAAATCACATGCGCATTTTAGATGAATGTAATTAAGGTCTTAAACAGAAAATTTATGTTGAAGCATGATTTTTATCTCTAACATCCAAAAATGAGTCTTCGCTTTCAACAAATTGTTAACAGAGATGAGAGGGTGGAGTCTTGTTATAGTTATTATCTTAATCATTTTTTCCTTTATTTTTCAAGGTGCTTAACACTAATATTATACAATTTTGACAAACAACAGCATTTAAGTATTATGTGATTCTTTATTTAAAAGAAGCATGACAATTATAAATTAGGCACATATACTTACAAGCAGTGGAAGGAAAGCCACCAAATATGCTCATTGGTTGAGTAGGAGCAGTGGGGCAAATCCATTTAATCTGTATCAGTCAATTACAGCTGTAACAAGTTACAAACTTCTCAATGAAATTGAACACTTCTTCCTAATAAATTGGAAAAAGAAAAGTTTCATCAATGCCAGTGCTCCTCAAGAACTAGGATGTGATCGCTCTTACATTTGGAAGAGGCAGGGTCTCCAAGAGCTGTGACCAGCTGCCAACAAGAAACATTTGTAGATTCAGATTCAGAGGCGGGGAATAAATACCAATATTGCAAAATGAGGCTGACTTCAATTATGTTTATTCACCACCCATTCAAGCATCATGTTCAGTAAAGCTTAGCATTCACATGACAGCATATAAGAATCACTGTAAGAATCCAGAAAAATTATCTAATTAAGAAACAGTGCCAAGAAATCCATATTCTAGAAAATAAAGAAAAACCATAAAGAGATTGTGCAATACCAACATTTTTCCCCCACATACTTCACAAAAAGCAACTATCTCCATCCATTTACTTGATAGGTTATAACTCTACCAAGTTGACATAGAGATAGAGACATATATACATTTTCATAAACAAGAAATTTACATTTGCTTTGCCACTCTTGCAAAGTCAGCAGGCACAACTAAGAAATTATTGACTTAAATATAAAGGCACAGTTATTGGAGAGAAGAAAGCCATGAAAATTTGAGATACCTTGAACCATTGTCACCAAGACCATGAAGCCAAACCACAGTAGCTTGGTGTTTACCTTTGGGCCTGACCACATAGGTCCTTCCAAACTCTAGAGCTCTTCTAAAAGTTTTACCCCCTTGGAGTTGCAATGAAACACATTAATATATTATGCTGAATATTACGATAGAAAATTTCATTGTAATCATGATGGAGAAAAGAAAATAAACTAACCGGAACTCACAGAAGGGCCACTAAAGCTCATCTTAACCCTAAAAAACGATCACCTAGAAGAGAACGAATCCAGAAATAAATTAACAACCCGATTAATAATTAACCCATTGAAGAAACGACATTATCAAAAATGAGCACAAGAAAGATTTATATTCAAACACTGTAAATATCAAAATGAAACCCTAAAATTAACAGCCCCACAAAAAATTAAAAAAATACTTAGACCCAAAAAATCAAAATCAAGATCAAAATAAAGGGCATGAATATAATTACAATAACATTGACCTCCGAGAAGAATTTGACGTTGAAATGGCGACTAACAAAGTGGGAACGTATAAAAATGAAATGAATAATTAAGGAGAAATGTGTTTTAGGGTTTAAAGACATTACCAGAAGTAAGGCTCGATACGACAACTCCGAGGAAAGAGAAGACGAGCTCTCTCTGGCTTTGCTCTAGCTTGGTCCCTGACCCCAAACATATAATCCTTGTTCTTCTTCTGTTTTGTTTTTTGTCGTTTTAGGATGTTTATTTTCGACCGTTGGATCAATGCGTATAACTTGTTTATTATCGTATTTTATAAACCGTACACTTGACTTTTATTTATGAGAAGGAAAGGAAAATGGGGTAATTAATTAATTTTTAAAAAATTATAATATTAAAATAAATTAATAAGGTCAAAATTACTCTCCTTAATTTTAATAATTAAATATTATTTTTATTATTTTATTTAAATATTATAATATAAATAAATTTAAAATATAAATATTATTTTTAAAATTTAATAAAAATAATTAGGTTTTTATTTATTATTTTAAAAATTATCATATATATATATATTCATATATTTTAAAAATATTTTATAATATCAATAGTTTATAATATGATATTTATATCCAAAACTTTTTCAAATTTTAAAAAATTCTCTTAAAATTCAAGAAAAAATCTTAATTTTTTTTTCAAATTTTAGAAAACTTTTTAAAATTTTTAAAAATAAATATTTACTCCAAACATATACTATTTTATCTAAATATTATGATAAACATATAGTTAAGATATAAATATTATTTTTCAAATTAAAAGATAAATAAAAAATATTTTTATTTTTTAATACTTTTTATTAAAAATTTAACACATTTTTAAATTTATCAAATAAATATTTATCATTTCAGCAAAGTTTGGATGGGAATGAGTCTTTTGGCCAATTGAAACCTACACAATTTTGTATTGGGATGGTATATCAATTTCAATGACATAAATTATGATTTCAAAGTCAACTGGAATAGCATTATCATAACACATTCAAATCTTTTGTTAAAACCTAAAAAAAGGGAAACGATCTATTCCCATCCACTGTTTCACTTAAAAGATGAAATCCCACCTCTTAATTTTTAAAACTTTAAATATTTATCTATTGACTCAAAATCAATAATTAAATTTAACAGTCAATAATTAAATTTTAATAATTAAAAAAATATTTTAATAATTTTCTAATAAAAATTTGTAAAATAATAAAATAAATTTTATAAAATATCATTTAAATATTAAAAATTAAAAAAATTAAGAAAAATAAAAGTAGTCACCGTCAGATCAGTCACCTCTTATATGGTTGTCTAATAAAAGCGATTGAAAATGACCAAAAATTGTTAGTCTTAGTTTCATTGACATTTTTGGCTATGGTTGTTAAAGAAAGTGGTTAAATTTAATCGCCTTTATTAAAATAGAAGACGACCAGATCTGACTATTTTAGCCAATCAGAATGACCAAAATTCGGTGACATTTTTTGGTTACCTGATTTAGTTATTGACAGTCATCGTCGTCGGTGACACAATTGATAGGGGTGATTGTCTTTTTTATTTTTTAAAATTTAAAAATTTTTTAATATATTTATATTTAAATATTATTTTATAAATTTTTATTTTTTAATAAAAGTATTTTAAGAATTTGATAAAAGATGTTAAGAAAATATTTTAATTTAAAAAAATTAAGAAGTAGGATACAGTGTCTGAAACTTTGAGTGGCATCCTTTGGCCCCTGAAAAATATGGAATAGCTTTCCCACAACAATATTACAGCCTTTGATCTATTCAAAGAAAAATATTTTGTCAAAAAGTTAAGAACCACAAGAAGAAATCACAGATTACCAAGAAAAATGGACCAAAGTCTAACCAGAAAACTGAAACATTCTTAATGCTACCTTCCGGAGAGAACTGACATGGTGTAGGAGTATGTTGATGAAGTAGGAAGAGTTGTATCAACTTCTGGTGACCGTGCTGCAAGCTTCTTCCTGCCACGGTTGCCATCAGCTTCATCTTCTTCATCAATGGACAACAAGTCAACAATAACCATGTCGGTCTCTGGTGGCTCATCTACTGCTACACGCCCTTCAAGCATGTCCACCACAAGAGCCATACTAGGCCTGAGCCTAGCCGTCTCTTGTATGCACCAGAAAGCTACATAGACCAATCTCTTTACCTGTCTTTCATCAAGTTTCAGTCCATCTCCAATCAGTCTGTTGTCTACAACTTCCATAAGCTTGCCTTCTTTGATTTTCTCCTTCACGGTTTTGGGAAAGTACTGCCATTTCCTCTTGGACTTGTCATTGCCTTGTTCAATCAGGCAAACGTTTCTTCGCCCTCCTATCATCTCTAAAAGAACCATTCCGTAACTGTAAATGTCAGATTTTTCTGAAATTCCCCGCTCCAAGAGCCACTCCGGGGCCAAATAACCTCTTGTGCCTCGGACTGTTGTTACAACTCTGCTTTCATCTTTTCTCATTAACTTTGACAGGCCAAAATCTGAGACAATCGCTCGATAATTCTCGTCTATAAGTATGTTTTCCGGTTTGACGTCGAGATGTAATACCCTTGACCTGCAATCGTGATGAAGATAAGAAAGTGCCTTGGCCACGTCAATGGCAACTCTATACCTTAAATCCCACGACAAGCAACCCCCTCGGGAATTCCCATATCTTCTTCTTCCAGGGAAGATCCAGTTATCAAGTGAGCCATTTGGAATGAACTCATAGACAAGGTATCGAGGCCCTCCAGGAACAGTACAAAAACCCAGAAGACGTACCAGATTTACATGTTGCACACTAGCAATGGCTGCAACTTCTGATTTGAATTCCTTTTCGCCGCGTTCCTCGCCATCAATCCTCTTCACAGCAACGGCAGTGCCGTCGTTTAGTATGCCTTTGAAAACAGAAGCAGATGATCCTCTCCCTATAAGGGATTGGAAATTGTCAGTTGCTTCTTCAAGTTCCTTGAATCTGTATTTTATCGGAACTCCTGCAACTCTTCTAAGGAAGCTATATTCAATCCGAAGCTCTCTTCCTTCTGAAACCAGCTGTGTCTCCAACAACTTTCTTCTCCGATCGTACTGCCTTCTTATTACTAAATAAGCGAAAACAAAAAGGATTACTGTTATATCTGCGCCTGCAATCAGGAAAAAAACCTTGGAAAGCTTCAGTTTGACACGAGCAATAATTATGACTAAGATCAGAGCAATGACTGCTGCAGCGGCAATTATGTGAGCCTTCTTGTCCTCCATTAGAGCTTCATTCTAAAGAATTTCTTTCTTCTGATCTTCATCTTCTCTGATTGTCAACAGACCCCTATGTTGATTTTTCATATTCCTAGAAAGGTGAGGGCCAGGGTAGCCTTCTTTATGCTATTTAGCTTCAATATTATACTAATTTGGCACACACACAAGTATTTAAGTTTTGACTTCATCTGAGATCGAAGGAAACCACCAAGAAGTTCACCTAATCTTCCTGGTTTATTAATTTCAGAGGGTGAGCCCTTTTCACATGATTTTCTTCATAAAAAAATTTCTTTATTGTTTCAAGCTATGAAATGGTCAAGGGTTTATAATTTAAGACAAGATAAGTCTTCTTCAAAAGAGAAAAATCCCAACAATGTCTTTCTTACATAAATACTACATTTTAGACCTACTTGGTTTGTCTGATTCAGTTTTGTCCTCCAGATTGTGAGCTATGACTTATAAAATTTTATTTTCATAATCCTATTATGCTGAATCTATAGGATTGTATAAAAATTACCAAACTGATTGAATCAAATCGATCCAATTTAATTTAAATAAAAAATCATAATTTGAATTATTTCATAAATAATTACGGTTTTAAAATTTTTATAAACCGAATTTTTGGTTTGATTTTGGTTTTTGAAAATAAAATCTAATAAAACCAAACCAAACCGAATCGATAAATATATTAAAATTATTTTTTTAATATATAAGTTATTACTAGTTTCTTTATAATACTAATTATTTAAAGCTTTAACTATTGACTCATCAACTATTAGACTTGTCAAATTCTTTTATATATTGTTATTTTATTTTCTAAAATTTTTTTGTGTTGTTATATTATATTAGTTTAATATTTATTAAAATTTTATGATTTTTTTTAATTTTTTTACTTTATTTATTTTTAATTTCTATCAAACCATCCAAATTGAACCTAAATAATTCTGGTTTAAATATTTTTTAATATTATTTGATTTTATTTAAAATTAAAGTATTTAAAAATATTTGTTCTAAATTATTCAAACCAAATCATACACATCACGTGCTTAGCGATGGTGTTTATGTCCATACAAAACGACGTCGTTTTGTCTTTAAAAACCAAAACGTCGTCGTTTTATAAACGAACGAATAGTTCGCTTCAAAACGAACTGCTCGTTTTAAAGCGTTCGAGCTCATATTCGTTTCTCCTAAATACCCGCTTTATCGGCTCGTATTCGTATTCGGTTCGTCTGATGCCTAACTCGTTTCGCATGCATACGAAACGAGTTTAAAAACGAATCTGAACCTGTTCGTTTGGTATCTAATCCTATATCATATACATGACATAAAATACTAAATAATAATTTTTTTATTAAATCTCGTATTATTTACCCAAATCATAACTATATCCACGAAAACAAATCTTATTTGGGAAAATAGAACATAGATTTTTAACTTGACCAAAGGCTTTTACCCATCCTCGGGACTCATTCAAATCGTTATTTATGAAACCAAGTCAAGACAAGACGCATAGTATTAATCTAGGCTCTATCTAGACGGCTGTCATATATTGTCAAGTTGGATTAAGTAATTATAGAAAAGAATAATAAGGCTTTTGTATCGGACAGACGCGCTAAATTTACCAAACGCTTTGACCAAACATGTGCCTGGAATTCTGAAATTGCGGACATTAAGTGTCATGGCGTACTGATGGGCTCCTGCTGGAAAGAGTCTTGACAAGGAGCCCAGTAGCTGACTTTGACCTCAGCCTACGCTAAATGTAAAGTTTTATGCTATGAAAACGGGCGTTGACCCTATTCCATATAGGGAAATTAATTAAAGGCCAAAGTACTAAGTCCCACACATAGTTTCAGGCCGGGGAAAGTCCCACCCTCCAAGTTTCACAAGTCCATCTCCCAACCTTGAAAATAATTTAATATTAAATAAAGTAGAAAACAGTAGCACTTAAAGGGTAATATTGTCATTTTAGAATTAAAATTTTATAAAAATATAAAATAAAATTTATAAAATATATAAAATTTAAAAAAAATAAAATATATATTAAAAATTTTTTAAAAATTTGAAGTAGTCACCGCCGTCAGTGCTGCGGTCAGGTGGCTTTTTCCGACCACCTGATTTCAAGGGAGGCCAGATCTGATCTCTCCGTTCGGTGCAACGGTAGCCATTGTCGTGGCACTGGCGGCGGTGGTTGCTTAAAATTTTTAAAAATTAAAAAAAAAAAATTAATATATTTTTTAATTTTTTAAAAATTTTATTATAAATATTTATTTTTTAAAATGTTATTTTAGTCATTTGAGTATACAAATTATAAAAAATGTTTCTATAAGTGGAAGACTGGGTTTTTGAAACTTAGAGGGTGGGACTTTGTCCTCGCCTCAAACTATGGATGGGAAATAGTCCTTTGGCCTTAATTAAAATATTATTTTTTATAAGTTTGTAAACAAAATTATTTTAATATTTATAGGGCATTCGATCTTAATGTATATTTTTTTAACACATTCAGTTGTCTGTGATATAAGTATAGCACATACTCGATAGGTTGATAATTTCGAAAATAGATTATGCATGCTTATCCTAGATAGTTTCTAAATTTCGCACGTAAAGTTTATTTCTACACATACTAAGATAATAATATGTTACAATAGATGATTTTAGACGAGTTAACGACATTGTTTCGATGACTAAAATAGGTTAAAGTAGTGAATAAATAACTATTTTTCATATTGAATATGTTATTATATAAGATAATTGATTATTTGGTGCTGATTTATTGGATTGAAAATCTAATTCTAAATTTCCATCTAAAATTAATCATTATATATACAATTTTATAAAATTTATAATTAAAATCATGTTATAAGAAATTTAAAACATTAAATAAAAAGATATGAAGTTTGAAAAATGACAGATTTATAGTAATTTAATTACCATCAACAGTTTTATGTCACTGCATGTGATCTACAACTAGTATATGCATAAAATATAACGGTAAAAATCGAAAAATTAGGTTTTTAATGAATATTTCAAAACTTTAAGTAGACTATAAATAAAATTTTTGAAGGTTTTTTAATCACTTTTTAACAGATTGGGAGATTTTGGGTTAGGTGCATTTTCGTCATTTTCTAATTATGTATAGGCCAAAGCACTTATTCCCACCCATAGTTTGAGGCGGGTATAAGTCCCACCCACTAACTTTTAAAAGCTCAGATTCTCACCCTTCATCTAATTTTCATCTATTTCGTTAATCCTTTTTATGAAATGACAAAATTACGCTTATTAATAAAAATTTATAATAAAAATATAAATTAATATTTAAATATATATAAAAATATATTAAAAATTATAAAAAATTTAAAAAATTTTATAAAATTATAAAAAATATTTAAATTTTAAAAAAATAAAACCCAACCACTGCTACCGTAAATAGCACTAGGTGGCCAGATCTGGCCTCCCAAATCTACAGAGACGG
The DNA here is from genome assembly GCA_026122585.1 of Anacardium occidentale. Lineage (NCBI taxonomy): Eukaryota > Viridiplantae > Streptophyta > Magnoliopsida > Sapindales > Anacardiaceae > Anacardium > Anacardium occidentale. The sequence continues at coordinate 1,001,020 of JAJEJH010000067.1, read as the reverse complement.
CCAGATTTGGCCACCTCCGCCTGAAACCTTGATCGAAAACGGTCGTTGGGGCCAAAACCGACCATCTCCGGTCGTTTCCTGCCTGTTTCTTTAACGGAGGCTGTTAGATTTAGTCGTCTCTGCCTAAACAAGAGGTGGCCAGATCTGGTTGCCTCCGTCTAATCGCAAGGCTAGATCTAACCTCCATTGGAACTGGTGCTATTTGAGACGGCGATGGTTGGGTTTTTAAATATTATAATTTAAATTTTTTTATAATTTTATAAATTTTTTTTATAATTTTTAATATATTTATATATATATTTAAATATTATTTTATATTTTTATAAATTTTAACTCAAAAATGATAGAATTGTCCATTGATTTACTGTTGATTGAGATTTTAGGTTTTCTAAACTTGATGGGTGGGAATTAGAGTTAGGACTAAACTCTGGGTGGAAACATGTGCTTTGGCCTTATGTATAATATGTGTAGCATATGTGGCAAGTACACGCGACTTTAGTTGTCAATGCATATATAAAAATAATTAATCTATTAAAAATGTGTGATGCATATTTCATAAGCGGTTGGATAAATATTAAAAAACGAAAATGTTAAACATATTAAAATTGGGGTAGTTTTATTTAAAAAAATAATATTTTAATTAATATCCCATATATATATATATATAAACACGTAAATGTATATATATTTGTTTAGAATTATAAAAATACTCTATTAATTATTAAATGTTTACTCAAATTGAATAATATTTTCTCTAAATTTTTTATTAAATATTTTTATTATTGATTTATATTTTCTAAGTTTAAAAGGCGAAACGGGCAGATCAAATGGGTTCAAATAAGCCAAATAATAAAAATGATTTTTCATTCTTTATTTGATGAAATGATAATTTGTTTTTTGTTAAATTGAAAAAACCAAATTTTATTAAAAATAAATTGTTAATTTTAAAGATTAAAGAGTATTTATGTTACTTTATCTAAATGTTACGATAAAAAAATATTTAAATAAAATATTATTTTTAAACTAAATAGATAATTTTTTATTTTATTTTAAAAATAATCATATTAATTTATATAACTATTTTATAAAATATGCTTTCTTATTAATTATAAGGCCAAGCAACTCACTCCCATCCAGAGTTTTTTTTTTTTTTTTTTTAAGATAAAATCTGAAATCCCAACTTTTTAAAATCTTAATACTCACTTTGATTATTTTTCAATCAAATTTATTAATTTTTTTGATAAAATAACTAAAATACTCTCATACAAACATAAAATTATAATAAAATATAAAATAATATTCAAGTATAAAAATACAAGTAAAAATACAAAAAATTAAATTGAAAATTTTAAAAATTAATTTTAAAAATTTAAAAGTTAATTATTATAGCCAATAGTACTATAATTGATGGTGGCTATATAAAATAAAATCAAATAGTCAAATCTATTTTTTCCATCAAATAAGATGGTTAGATAAGAATAATTACATAATTTTATTTTTAAAGATTATCATCATCAAAGATGTTATTGACGGCAATAGTTTTTTAAAATTATTATAATTTATTATAATAATAATAATTATTTTAATATTTAAATAATTTTATTAATTTTATAATTTTTCTTTTATTTTTTATTAAATTTGTTTGAAAAGATAAAAATATTTTTTTAAATATTAATGTTTAACTCATAACTTTTAATTGATTTTAATAAATGAATATTTGAATTAAAAAAAAAAAAGGCAGCGAAAACTGTGGGTGGGGCCTAATTATAAATAAAATTTGAGGCGTGCCATTGGTGGAGGCCTTTTGGATTAAATTATAGTTATTACCCGGTGTCGGGGTGAGCCCACACTTGCACAGCGACGTTGCCCTAACAAATTTGCTTTCCCTCCCATTTACTGGAAGACGGCGAAACCAATTTAGTCGGCATGGGGAGCCACACGAACGCTGTCGTCACTGAGGGCAGCAATGGAGGAAGTGGCAGCGTTCCAACGGTGGACAAAGGAGTCGATTTCGCTAATTATTTCTGCACCTATGCTTTTCTCTACCATCAAAAAGAGATGCTCTCTGATCGAGTCCGCATGGACGCTTACTTCAACGCCGTATTTGAGAACAAGCATCATTTCCAAGGAAAAGTAAGCACCTTCTTGTACTTAGTTATTGTAAATAGCTTTTGTTAGAATGTCACAATTTAATTAGTTTGTTGTACTTGTGGTGAAGACTGTGTTGGATGTAGGAACAGGAAGTGGTATTCTTGCAATTTGGTCGGCACAAGCAGGCGCAAAGAAGGTGTATGCTGTGGAAGCTACAAAGATGTCTGAACATGCCCGGACACTTGTCAAAGCTAATAATCTTGATCATTTGGTTGAAGTGATTGAGGGGTCGATAGAGGATGTTAACTTGCCAGAGAAAGGCATTATATTTCAAATATATATATATATATATATATATATATATATATATTATTTATTTATTTATCATTATAGTTGATATGCCAGGGATGAATTCTAATATTTTGGTTAACATGTAGTTGATGTAATTATCTCTGAGTGGATGGGCTACTTTCTTCTTCGTGAGTCTATGTTTGATTCGGTGATATGTGCTCGTGATCGCTGGCTGAAGCCAACTGGAGTCATGTGAGTGATTCGAGAGGCTATGTTTTTTGCGTTGTGTCTCATGTACAATTACACATTTTAGTTTCCTGTTTTCTTTTTTTTGTTTTGTTCTTACATATTGAGCACGTAAAACAACTTACTGTTATTGTTTCATTTTTGCAAGAATCATCGATGTTTGTGTAATTAGGGTCTAGGTATGCATTAGCAGCATCTTATCTGGCCAAATCTTTGACCTCCTGTGTAAAAGATACATAATATAAATTGCCAAGAGCTTCTTGGTTTCCAACTATTATCCTTTATTTGATTCTAGCGAGTGAGAGATAGAATAAATGTTAATTTAGCTTTTATACTTTTGTTTCTTCATCTATTTATTTGGTATTTAGGGGTAGGGTAGTTCTTAATTCGAGGTCCTCTGAAGATTTGACCATAGAGGATATGATAAACATTAGCTGACACCCTTCAGGGACAACTGTGTATTGTTCTTGCCATCCGCATAAATTTGAATGCTTGAACTATAATGTTAAAATTCATAGATTTTGAGTTGTGTTCGATCATGGAAAAAGAGTTTCTCATATTAGTGAGGATTAAATGTGTATGGGTTTTAATTTTTTATGGTAGGTGGGAAAGACAATTACAGGGATTATGGTAGAAATTTCTTACAGTAATCATTTCTCTCTAAGTCACCTGAATTACCATTAGTAGGGAGAGGTTAAAGAAGAAAAATTGGTGAATCCATAGCTTTTTCTAAGTTAATAATCCATAGTTTATTTTTCAGTTGGGCTGCAGAGTTGATTTTTCTTCAACCCTTTAGTTTGAGCTTGTTCAGTTGTATTTATGTATTACACATGATATCTATAATTTATTTTTGGATGATCAGACAAATTTTGCTCTCTCAGGTATCCCAGTCATGCTCGCATGTGGATGGCACCAATAAGGTCAGGATTGGGAGACCAGAAAAGGATTGATTATGAAGAATCAATGGATGATTGGTATAGGTTTGTCCATGACACTAAGATTTCCTATGGTGTTGATACAAGTGTTTTAACAAAGCCTTTCTCTGAAGAGCAGAAAAAATATTATTTACAGGTAAATTTTAGAGTCTGCTTATCCTTTAGGAATATTAATATAGGTGATGTATTAAAATTAACAACATTAATTTTAATTTCTGTTGCTTAAATTTCTAATCTTGTTTAATCCCATATTTGATGTCTTGTGATGTTGTCAACATATATTTTGCAGACATCATTGTGGAGCAACCTTCATCCACATCAAGTTATAGGGACAGCAGCTATTGTGAAGGAGATTGATTGTTCTACTGCTACGGTGAATGATGTAATTGAAGTCAGATCAAACTTTTTATCATCAATTGTTGGAGACAGGACAAGGCTTTGTGGATTTGCTGGATGGTTTGATGTCCATTTTAGAGTAAGTTGAGCCTCAGTGCAGCTTATTATGATGCATGCTTGTACTCTCATGCAGCTATATACTGAGTGGAGTGTATATAACTTTTTTATTGGTTTGGTCAACAGGGAAGTAAGGTAGATCCTGCTCAGAAAGAGATTGAGCTGACAACTGCACCTAGTATAGATGATGGCACACATTGGGGCCAGCAGGTCTGTATAAGAAAAATAAATCTGTTTTTTTTTTTTTTTTTTATATCTAAGATCTATAAGTATGTTCATTGTAGGATTACCCCTAGTAAAACAATGGACCTAATCATTTACCTGTTTCTTTGGAGGTTTTATTGTCTGCATCTTCTTCTTGACAAGTTTGTGTAGTATCAGTTAATTTTTTCAGATAAGATCTGTTTTAAACTTTTTCTATTGCAAGAATTTAATTGAGTACCTATCATATGGACTCTAGTATGAGCATTCGGGAGTTTTGTGCCTTTGATGATTGTTTGCTTCAGTGACACTGTTTTCAATCAAATATTGAAATATGTTCTGTTTTACTAGGTTTTCCTTCTTCATCCTCCTATACATGTTAGTGAAGGGGATGATCTGAATGTTTCATTCTCAATGAACCGTTCTAAGGAAAATCATAGGTTGATGGAGATTGATCTCATTTGTAACATTAGACAGACTTCTGGCAATATTCTTCCACCATTCAGCGGCAGGTTCTATATAGACTGAGGAGAGTAACAGGTCTCATCCTTTGGAAACTTCAACATCAGCAAAGGTACATACAACAACTCGTTTATTTTCTAAAATTTCAAAATATGATCTGCCTATGCCATATGATGTCAAACCCGAGATTACAATGCTGGTATATTCTACTCAATTTCAGTCCATGAGCCTTCTCTTGCTAATTGATCTATATTTGGGCCTTCTTTGCCTGCAGAATTGGAAATCTATTAGGAATTCAACCACTCTCACTCCAACACAACAAGAAACTAAAGAAAATGAGTAAATTAAGTATGATTTTATTGATAAAGGGTATTTGCAAAGATAAATCAACAGTTTGAGAAGCCTGACCTTCTAATTTTGGCCTTGCAAGTGTCAAAAACCTCCCAAATCAGCCCTAAGATGGGAAAATTGGAAATTTTTTTGTGACATGTGTTTTATTATTTTACTTTTTCTATTTTTTTTCTTCCCGTTTGCCAATTATTTAGATTGTTATCTTTTTTTTTCTCCTCCTGCCAATTGTTGAATGTATTATCTTTTTTTTTTTTTCCTTTTTCCTCTTCCCCTTACACTTTTTCTTCCCTATCTTTTTTGTTTTTCTTTTTAAATTTTTTTGAAGATCTTTCTGAACATTTCTTGATGGTGATTTAATGATGTAGAACAAGAAAACAAAGAGAAATACGATTTGATACATGATTAGGATCAACTAACAACCCAAAGGAATAATCACTAAACGATTAGGATAAACACACGATCCAAAGGAATAATCGCTGAATGATCAGGATAGATATGCTATTCAAAGGAATAATCGACTAACGATTGAAAAGAGAACTAATTTCAATTTGTATTTTGAAAATAATATCTGAATATACTGAATTACAATGAATGTTTTAGCCCTTTATATAGACTATTAATACTTATCATAAAATAAATCAAAATCTATGTATACTTATTACAAAAGTATTCAAAATCTAATTAAAATTCCTAAAAAAAAAAATTAATTTAAGACTTTCTTAAATAAAATAGTCTAAATCAAATAAGAAAATATAAAAAATAATTAATTTTGAATTTCTCTAGGATCTACATCATTCTCACTTGTTTGAAAAAACTTGACTTTGGGGATTTGATTTGCAAGTAATCCTCTTTGAATTTAGATTGGCTGATTGGAAAGTTTCTTCTGGCTTTTGTTTGAAAATTTCATCTTTGGGTTTTCCTGATTGCAAAATTTGTTTTCATGTACTGAAGTAATAGTTGGTCTGAATTATCTCAAATGGTGGAAAGTCTTTCCTATATTGGGTGTTCAATGTCAGCATCTGACATGGTACATCAATCCAAATATCCAATTTAGGGAGGCCATTGGCAGTCTTTTGTAAACTTAAGCTTTTAAAATTTATATATATTTTTGTAATATATTTTCGCACCACCCTTTCTATCATATAATCTCCTCCTCCAGACCGTTTAACTCTCTCCTCTTACCTACGCCAATGACAATCCTGTTTTTTTTTTTTTTTTTCTTTATTTTCTCACACTTTTCTTTTTGTTTGCTGTTTTGCTTCTTCTTGGTTATGATGCCAGTCCTGCAGCTAAACCTCCTGGCCACAGGAGGCTAGGACGTGGCAGAACTTCTTGGCTAGATTTTAGGCGAGATATTATGGATATTTTGTTGTGAATATTTCATATCAGCTTGAATTTTACAGTGGATGGGTTTCTGGATTTTTTGGGTTTGGGTTGTGAATCAGTGTTTGTGAGTTGTTGAATCTGAAGTGAACCTGAATTTGATTTGGGGATTCGGTGTTGTTTCTGGGTTGTTTTTTTTTTTTTTTTATCCTGGGTTTCTTGAAGGTGATGTAAATCTGAAATGACTCGTTATTTTAGGAGAATTGGTTGTAGTAGTTGTTGGAAACTGATTGGAGATTAAATAGGAAACAAATCGAAAATTTAATCAGAAAATTGGCTGGAAAAGTTACAGAAAACTGACTGGATTTAAAAGGGAAAAAAAGATAGATTAAAATCTATTAAATGCTTCCCTTTATTGGATTGATACACTCAGTATTTGTAGGGAAGACTTGCTCCTCAGCTGGACTGGGAGTGAGATCATTTAGAAGAATAACAAATGACTGATGGATATATTCTTCTAGATTTGCTTATTCACAGTAGTGGTTTAATATTTTTTACCAATAATTTCTCAATCAATTGCAAACCAAATTATGATTTGTTCTATGTCGAAGCTTGTTCTTTATGGAACATAAAATTGCATTGACTCTCTAACCATATTTTTTTTATTTGGTCAGTGTATGCTTGGAAGACAACTTCAGACGTGTATGTTTTGGTAATGATCCCATTCTTGTATACATATGTTTCAAGAAACCCATATATGGGCATTGTGGTGATTTTTCGTTTTGCCACTCCAATTTTGAAGTCATTATGTTGTATTTAAATGACAAATTTTGTCAACAATTATCAGAATTGTCTCCATAGTTTTTATTCCATGCTGTTTTGAATTTCTATCATTTTCATATTCTGTATAATTCAAGCGACTGATAGAGGTTTCAGGCAAATTGTAATACAGGAACCAGAAATTGTTTGCTGTTTTTCCTGGATCCATCGTTTAAGTTGTTTGTAGAAATTTAAGAATTTTAATGCCCTTGAGGAATTTTGAAGCTGTGCACATATTATAAAACCACTTGTGTTTGACTGCTTTCCTGCTATGACTTTTAAACCAGGATTTTATGCATTTTTAATCTCTGTCATTGGCTTAAATATGTATAGGTTGCTGCCAGGAAGAATATATGAATCGGCTGGCGTTGAGGATAATAAATATTTGAGCCAATAGGAGAGAAGACATAATTGTTGGGTAAATGGGTCCTTTAAGTAGTTTTCTGATTAAATACATTTTACTCCATCAACATGTTGTTCCCTCTCCCACAAGTTAAAGAATGAGGTTAGATAACCCCAGGGAGATTAAGATTATTGACCAAAATTAAACTAGGGTTGGGTTTCAGTCAATTTAAAAAATTTGTTTTGAATTGATCAAAACAATATTGTTTTGATAAAAACGTATCAAAATGATATCATTTTAATGATGTTAAAAAACTTTTTAAGAGGTTTGATTTGTCAAGCTTTGAGCTGATTTGCTCTGAACTTATCGAGTTTGAACTTAAACTTGCCTTTGTATCTTTATTACTTTTTTAAATTTTCCATGCACATGCATCCCTTTAACTCCACACCAGCATCTTTCACGGCAAGCATATTAAAGTCCACTAAATTTTCATTGGAAGTATCCAATGTTGAGTTCAAAGCAAGCTTCTTTTCTCTCCCATAAAAGTCTGCTGTGTCCCTTTGTTGGCCTTATCTGATCTGAAGATGCATAGGTCAGCAAGCACTTGCCGAGCCTCTGATGAGTTTTTGGTCAACTTGTTGCCGGCTGCCATGGCCATGACAGTCTCGTCACCTATGAAAACTTCATCTTTTGATGACTTGCCGATTTACAATCCTGCTGCATCTGATGCCACCAAAAAGGAAATCGCTTTGCATCGAAAGTGTATTGCAGAAAATGCCATCCACCTTATTCCACTTGTTCTGTTTCTCTGTGCTTTAATTCTTTGGGTTTTTTCTCATTCAGGTAAAATGTAAACCTTTCTTTGCTCTTATCATGTAGGTTATTAATTTTCTTAACAAATAGGCGAAAAAGTGGACATAAATGAAAGAATTATCATTCTTGTTTATTATGTGGATGATTGGAATGGGGCTTCCTTTTATATTGTCTTTTGCATATTAAGTCTACATGTTTAAGTTTCTAATGTAATTTGAATGAAGTAGTTTGAGTCTTGTTTACAGGCAACATTTTGATAAAACACATTGTTTAGCAGTTAGACTGCTCTCAGCAAAATGTTTCAGAGCTACCCAAAAAAATGACTAACCATGTGGGTATGAAATGACTAGACACGTCATCCAAATGTAGATCAAGCCAAAGTGCATGTAGAATTCATTCTATTTAGAGATGATAGGAAGAACATCTCCAGGTAATTTGAATCGTTTGCACGATCTCCTTCATGTGCTATATTCATACCTCATTATTACAAAATTACATTCAATTTTTATCTCTCATCGTTATGGGATGACATAATCATCTCCTCTTTTAATGTGATAATAAAATTATCGAATTTTCTTAGATGTTTAGATTAATTGTATAATTATCTAAGTATATCTTTTTATACAATTTTTTGTTCTATAAATACAAGATTGTACAAAGAAAAAAGAAAAACAAATTATATTTGGATTATGTTATTCATTTAAAATTTCAATATAAAATATCAATAACATAACAGTGTACGGAAACCTATAGGAGTTAAGATATAATCAAGGCTTCAAGAAGTGTTCCAACATTATTAAGATACCAGAGGTTCCTAATTAAATTATGATTATAAGAACCATTGTTTAGTTATGACTCTTAGTAATTATAGTACAATTAGGATTCATTAAAAATAATGGTTTTGATCTTTATCGATGAGTGATGTGGGTCTAGTCTTTGATAGTGGATCCAATACTTACTCCATTACGGTTTGAGTGACATTGCCTATGACGTTGCCTACTATTGGACTCACGAATTACTAAGTTTACTAGATGCCAAATCTAAATAAACCCAATGAAGGATATACGATTGAGGTTTTTTTATGAGAGACATTTTAGGGTTTTCAAGGCATGAGTAGTTTCCTTAGGAAAGACAACCTAATATACACCCAAGTAGGGATGGAATTCACATAAGTTTGCCATGTTTTCCTACTAAGTTCACCAATACTTATAAGAGATCAATAAAATCAATGTAAAATTAATCACTATGATTTCCCATTTCCAAAAAGAATTTGAGATGGTATACAAAACATCAACCCTCCTATAGTAGTAAAAGAGTTGGTGATTTGAGATGACTGAGCAGAATCTCATAACGTTCTAGTTACTTAAAGGGCATCAAAAGTGATTCTTAGACACAAAATAAATTACAATTCCACATTATCTAAGTTAGAAGTCCTATAAAGAAACTTCTAATACCAAGTCAGGGTGGAACTAAGCTAAGGATAAAATGAGGAATATATAATGTTCCAGTAAAACATCATACTTATTAGGTGATTCGCCATTCACTTGCTTATATTTCATATTTGAGGGTAACAGGTGATCTAAATGGATGTAATGGGCCAGAGGTCAACGAGTATAGATCCAATTTGAAAGCATTACATTTTTTTTATTATGTTTATGTTCAATTATTTTATATTTGAATTGATTATATGATCACTACACATTAATATAATAAATGTATGAGCTTGGATTTTTATGACATCCCTTGCAACGTTTCAGCTAATTTTGTGAATAAAAAGTATTTTGGTCATTTTTTCATTTAATGTGATGAATGAATGTAAATTTATTTGTTATAGTCAATTAGTCTAAGTTGGTAACATTCTCCCAAAGAGCAATACTTCCAAAAAGGGAGGTTACATACAAAAATCTCAACAGCAGAACCATTCACTTTTTAACATATTTTGCTCACATACATTACTACGAGAATTCATATATTCGGATTTTAACATATTACATTCTTTATTATAATTTTATATCAATAATTTTGTAACATAATCTCATTGCTATCATGTGAAAATCAATTAAATAAAATTCAACGTCATTCTACTTACTTAATAATCTCCAAGCCTAGAAGAATTTGTTGTTGTTTCTCTTTTCAAAAACCTCATTGGACAACTCCATTGTAATTAGAAAATACTATTATTGAACCTTTTTTTTCTCAATTAAAAGATGATACTTTGTTTAAAAAATAATGGGATAAGATCCCTAATCCCCATAACATGCCTTTTGTACAAAAATTAGATAAAATTAATTATACGGGCATGCATACAAACATTCACAGTTGTATATTCTTTCTAATTTTCTAACGTAACACATTATTCACTTAAAAATAATATTAGATGATCGCACATGCATTTTTCATGCATAACTGTTCATCAGTTTCAACTTAAATAAAACATTTAAATCAGATGTGACATTCATACATAACCCAAAATATAAGTAAAAAGACTAAATTACCCTTGAGACGTACCCATGAGTGTTACACACAAGAATTATGTTATTTTGATAGATGAGAAAGGTCTAGTTGTTTTTGCTTCCAAGGAAGTTGAGCAAACACTAGAGGAATTGGACATTGAGTTGGTAGAAATGCAACCTTTAAAGTATATACATGTGGTCCATTCGAAGGTTGACAAGACTTTCGAAGTGATCATGGGCTTATGTACACATTTTCAAGAGCAAAATCTCAATGATAATGAAAATTACAAGCAACAGATTGATAAGCATAATAAGAAAATTGTTTTCAAGCTAGGTGACTTAGTGTGGATTCACCTTAAAAAAGGATGTTTTCTAATGAGAAAATTCAGAAAGTTGGTGCTAAGAGTTGATGGTTTATTCAAGTTTGAGCGCATCAAAACTGAGTTACCAAACAAGTAAAATATTTCCACCATTTTCAAAGTGGTTGATTTGTCATCGTATTATAGTAATGAGTGGGATGATAACTTGAGGGGTGCTTTCGAGGCAGATTGAGGTTTGACGATGATTTATTTTAAATCAAAGAGGATGATGTAGAAAATTTGAATGGTCACTCCAAACATCATAAACCTAAATGAAGTCATTTCACAAAAATGCATTTGGTCATTCCAGAACCTCTTCAATCAATTCCCACTAAAATAGGTTGTTTCTTTGGTTGTTCCATTAACACTTATAGCGCATGAAGCTAAACGAGCAAGAGAACAAGGTTGGTCCCTATCGAAAAACCATTAATAAAGTATAAAACATATTGAAAAAACAACTATTTTATATCCAGAAATTTATAATCATTTAAATTTGTAATTACAAACTAAATGAATTAGAAATAGATTTTTTTTCGTAATTCAAACCTTAATCACTTGAAAGATTCTTATTCTTTATTATGCTGGTCAATCTTGAGTCTTATTCAACCAATTTTAAGCGACTTACAATGTTATGTCATGTTATGACTTGAGATTTATCGTGGTTGGTTCATCTGACCCTTTTTCCAAATTTTATAATTTTCCAACATTCTCTTTTGTTGACCAAATCAATTAGTCAAATTGTTTAACTTGTGCGCAGTACACCCCACGGCACACAATAACACGCAACAGTTAATTTTAATCCCAACTCAACAAGCTATTTTTGGTTTCTAAAAAATTTCTTTGTTTTCTTTTGCTGATATTTTTTCTAAAGCCTCCCACAAGACTCAGATACAATAATCATTATTTTTTTTCTACAAGCTTTTGTTTCTCTGCAATCCAACGAGGTCAGTCAAATCTCTTGTTTTCGTTTTGTGCTTTCGACGATCTAATTTTTATTTTAGTTTTAGCATAATTGATTTTCTGTTTGGTTGCTCAGAAAACTAAATATTAGTAAAAGAAAAAATATGTATTCTTTTCTTTTCGTATGTGCATAAGTTGAACTGACTAGATATTAGTCTTAACGCTTTGTTTATTATAGTTTTGTTTTATTCATTATTTTATGTTTGCGCTTCCTTTTCTTTCCCGGCATTCTCTCACCAACCAAACGTAGCCTAAGGTGTATGCAGTGCTATTCAATTCTCTGATCATTGAATCGATCTTGTCTGATCGAATCAGTTTTGTTTTGTTCTTCCATTTCGTCGTTTCTTTTCTTTTCTTTTTCTATTTATTTTTTAAATTCTGAATAAATGGAAATAATTCATGAATACATTTAGGTTTGCATTTTAAAGTTTTTCTCGTGGCTTTAGAGGAGGCTGGTAAATGAAAGAAATTCAGGAATGGTAAACCACTTATTTGTGTTATATTGCTAGTTTTCTAAAATCGTAAACCAATAGAATTAATCTCCAATTCTCTATGGTTTGTTTCAAATCTTATAATCATATGATTTGACTCACTTCATTTTACAACAGCTTTTGCTTTTTGGGAATTCGGGAGCCATAATAGCAGTAATGAGATTTAAGAAAGGAGATAAAGTGGAAGTGTTGAGCCAGAAGGAGGTTCCGTCAGGCTCCTGGCGTTGTGCAGAGATAATTTGTGGTAATGGCCATAACTATACCGTTAGATACGATGGGTATTCTAGTGCCAACGACAAGAAATTCTTGGATAGAGTTTCCAGGAAGTCCATCAGGCCTTACCCTCCTCTACTGGAAGTTTCGGAGTTTTGGGTTCCTGGTGATATAGTAGAGGTGTTTGATAATTTTTCTTGGAAAATGGCAAGAATTTCAATGGTTTTAGGGAAGAAGTACTTCTTGGTCAGGCTTCTTGGATCTTCTTTGGAACTCAAACTCAAGGAATTTGACATACGGGTGAGACAATCTTGGCAAGATGACAAATGGGTTGTGATTGGGGAGGTATTTTTCATCTGAATCAACTTTCTTCATTTGTTATTTCTTTTGCAATTTTGGTTTATGCTTGTGATTTATAGTTCTTATATACATTTTATTTCAATTGAACTTTTCTTGTTTTGCTGAGTAAATATCTTTTAATGCATCAGGTGTGGATTAAATTTTTTGTTTTGGCAAATGTGAATTTGTGGTTGAGTTTTGAGTTGCCAATTGCAATGCTTGAATTTGGCAATTTGTGTAGCCATTTTAGATATCATCTAGTAATTTTCAACTGATATACTTAGTAATCAAAATTAATTTGTTTTTGTTGTGCATTCAGGGCTCTGGCGGTTGCGAAGATCAGAAACATGATAGAAGTTTAACATTGAACTGTCAAACTTCAAGTTATCAAGCTAAGAAGACAAAGATAAAGACGAATATGCATGTAAAAAATGATTGTTTTCCTGTCAAGAGCAATGTGAATGTGCATGAATCCCATATTGCGTCATCTAAAACTCTGAAGAGAGGATCTCCTCATTGCCATTTTCAGGTTGAAAGATACATTGGTGCTGCCAAGAAATTAAGAAGAATTGACGAGGATGGCAGGTTGCATCAAGTGACTGCTGCAAATCCGTCTTCATTACCTAAGCAGGTAGAAGCTGTTGCTTTCCCGAAAGAAATGTTGGGTGAAATATACATCCATCCTTTTTTAAATGATGGAACAACAGGGTTTTCTGAAGTCGAAGCGGAAAGGAGAAAATCAACTGGAGTTGTTGGATGTTCTCTGGCAGTAAACTTTGATTCAAATGATGCTCATAGTGTTACATGCTCTGTTGGTAGTTGTAGTGTCGATAGCAACAATTCCTATAAGTTGCCTTGTCGTGTTTCTGCAGGTCCTATTGAAGATAGTGATGACAATTTTAGTGACGCTGAATCTTTTTGTCAGTTGAGACATGATGAAGGAAATTGTCTCCTTCCCACAAAAGAGGAATTGGCAGCCAAAATCCATAGGTTAGAATTGCATGCCTACAGATCCACTATGGAGGCATTGCATGCATCAGGACCATTAAGTTGGGAACAAGAAGCATTGGTGACAAATCTTCGTCTTTCACTCCATATATCAAATGATGAACATTTAAAGCTGATAAGAAACTTAGTTTCTGCTGATAACAGTGTTCCCATTAGATGATTGGATAATCTGGGTTTTTTTTTTTCAAATTATATTTTGCTAGCTGTAGAATTTCAAAAAGTTTTGCTTTGATGCCCCTCTGTTGTAAGAAGCATAATAAAAGAAATGTTTATCAATCATTCTCTTTTGGCATTATGACATAGAGTGGTCTAGTTTGAAATCAATGTAACACAAACATCAAAATTAACATTTCTAAGCTCATTCTTGTGTGTCTCTTTTGCTCTTTTATTGCATCCTTAGTCAGAATCGTCCCTCCGTCCCTCTTACTCTCCTTTCTTCTTTTCAATTTGTTAATGTTTAATGGATTAATTTAAATTTATGTATATATTTGTGTGTGTATCGTCACATTAAGTGTACAATTGTGATATATCAAGGTTGAAATTTCTACATTGTATTTTAGAGTTGTTTTTCAAGAGATGTATCAATCAGATGTATTCTTTACTTTGTAAATCTTCCTCCAACACTTGAACCCATGTCTTATTGGAAGTGTTATCATTTTACTAAAGGCTGGTGAATAATATCTTTATGAGTTTTACTCTCAAAGTATTTAACAGTGACATCATTTTGCCATTTAATTCATATAAATAGGGTTCATTAGTTTCCTTTTGTCTGGATCATAAACTAGAAAGTTGTCCCATCCTTTATTTTTGCTACAAATGATCTCAACTTTGAATAATTTTATAGCCACTGTGACATTCTCTATTTTACATATTTTTACTTTTTAGTATATTATTGATGCTTACCCTGCATTTTCCAGGGCCAAAGTTGGAGGGCTTGTATACCTCTCTTCCCAATGCCACAATATGAGTTGGGGTTTGCCACATTTTCTCTTGGTTTGAGCAATGGGGCATTGTTAATAGGAGAATTGACAATGATTAACTGATGTGGCTAATTTACATAGTTGCTGGATTCTTCCATTTCAGGCCAGCTGTGGGACTTAAATATCTCTGTTGCTGAAGGATTTAAGACCAGAATACTGTGGCTGGCCTGGCATTGGATGACCTGATAAGTGGTCGCTTGAAAGTTTTTATTTCAAAGCTTTACTTCAACATATCAGTGTACAAGTCTCTTTGCTTGCTGATATGCATTTTAAAGTCTCCCTGATTCGAAGTTATCAGATTGGAGTAATCATTGTTTTTTCTTTTATGGTTTCTTTCATAGTGCTCCTGTGCCTCTGCGTTTATCATTTGTGTGGTTTTGATGCTTGAAAATTAGTGATTAGTGAAGCTTAATTAATGTCCTTCGAATCATGGATGGAGTTTTGATGCAAAGTTATAAGATTGGAGTAATAATTATTTTTTTACTTTCATGGTTTCTTACTGATCCTCTGCTTCTGTGTTTGTGTGGTTTTGATGCTTGAAAATTACTAATTAGTGAAGCTTAATTAATGTTCTCCGAATCATGGATGGAGTTTCTGGAAGCTTGTGTCAACATGAATTTATGAAGTCAGGGAAACTATTTTATGAGAGATCATCTTAGTGAATCTTTATGCATGCACTGGATTGTTGTGAACACTAGTTAGCAAACTTCCCCACACCACACCCCCCCAGTAACTGCTCATATGTCCTAGCACTAGGCAACATATTTCATCTGTGATGTTGTTACACTCTTTTGGACGTCCTAGAATCTGTGGTTCCTTTTTTTATATATGTTTGTCTTTGCTTGCCCAATGAGTCAGGTAGCTTAAAATATCCATCTTTTGTTGATGTCAATCTTCTCTCTGAGGGATCCTATTGTTGTGTTCTTGTACAATATGATGAAATCTTTGTGATAAACAGACTGATTCATGTTTCAATTTATTTGTATGTTGTTCTTTTTTTCCTATGCCGTCAGTGATCCCTTAAATGAGTAATTGGCAACAATATTGTCGCTGAAGGGTGGTAATGCTAGATGTCATGTTTCTGCCTGGATGAAGTTGGCTGAACATAAACCAAAAGAATGTTGGCATTTTCCTGGCTTCCTGCCTGCCCGCAATCGCCTCCTGTTAGGTTGGGTTACGATACCACATGCAGACAGGTAAAACAAGTTATGAGGAGGTGAGCAAGGACAGTAATAAAGAAGTCACAATGGTTATATATTTTCTGTAAATATGAAAATATTGGGTTGTGTTTTACAGATGCCGGAATATCGTATTAAAATTTGACAAATTAAACTAACTCAATTGTTGTATCTTACAGCAGCATCTGACTGATAATCAAAGCCATGGACTCGATCATGTCAACCGTCTAGAATAATTTAGTTCCTTTGGTTCCAAGTGGTTGGACTTTCATTTGTTGTGGCAGAACAAATCTACATACTCCTAATGTGGACTAAGCTCCTTATTCGGGTAGGTAGGTAGCCCGTTTAACTATTTTTTTCCTCCTTTTTTCAGTTTGGTTTAATAATTTCTCTATGTATCTTAAGTTTCAGGCAACCATTTATGAATGATGTTGATGGATAGTATTATTTATGGATTAAGAATTTGATGGTAAAGTTTCGAATTCTATATTATTCTAAATAAGAAAAATTAATTAAAATGACCTAGTTTTAGGGGATTTAATTGATATTAGCAAACACTATGAATTATACAAATACACTCAAAAAATTGTATTTTGTTGAAATTGTTCAAGTAAAAAAAAAAAAAAAAGTTTGACCATTGGTAACTCGCATTAAATCGCCTGCAACACTTATTGTAAATCTCTAGATCTAAAATCTCTGATTTTTCATCAATTCTCTGTTAATTTCATTTCCAAAATGGGTTCCAAGGTTATTATTACTTGATCTATTTGATTTTTTTTAATGTTTATAATGATATTTATATTTCCATTTAAAATATCCAATTTACATAATTTTTTGTTTGAAATTGATTGATAATTGATGAAAACTACATATTCATTAAACTAAGGGATCATTTGTGTAAAAACTGTTTATTTTGTAGGAAAATGGTAGATTTTCTGTCAGTAGGAAGTTTTGAGTTCAAGTTAAATTTTCGAATTCGTATACTTATACCATTAATGCTCAGTTTCAGTATTTACTCACGAAACTCACGCTATAGCTCACATAGTTCATCTTGGTTCGCACAACTTAGGCTCTTACTCACCCATACAGGTAAGTTTACAAAGCTTGAGGCTGTTTAATATTCCCCATACCTAGTGAGAAATTTTGTGAAACAAATATTCATGGTCTATGAATGATTGCCCATCTTCTTGATATGGAACGGGTCTGTAATGGTTGTCCATCTTGCATCTTTTTAATTAGAACCGATAAAATTTGACACAATTCGTTCATTGAATACAACACGACATAGAAAAAATCGGGTTAAAATTGTACTTTATGACACAAAAAGTAGTTTGGGTTGGGTTTGGATTGACACGAGACAAACTCAATTTGATATGAATTTATCTAAAAATTTTAAATAAAATATTGTATAGTATGATAACAATTGAAAATCTACTATATCCATTATCATCTTTGTTCGATAAAAAGAAAGTTTTAATTAACAAAAATTTTTTTTTTTAATTTGAATTAACATAAAAATTAATATTATTTCACTAAACACTAAATTTGTAATTAATATTATGAAATTATGTTGATTTCATTATTTATTTTTTTTATAATCACAAATTTTTTTTAATTGATATTGGCTTGTGTTAAATGGTCATTTCAACCAGTATAAGTAATCATGGAAAGAAGTCAAACCCCCCATTTTGTACACAACTTGCAAAAGGCCGTGTCCACAAAACTGCAAGTTGCGCTAGGCTCACAAGACATGTCAAGGGCCTTGGGAGCTAGGCCAATACCTAAGGTTGTCTTGCTCTATGCCCTAGGCCATACCATGCTAGAGGGTTTGCTATACTCATAAGGCTCACAGATTGGCAGGCCTCAGCCCAACCTGATATGTCACACTGGATTTGGCTCAACATGACCCATTATCATGTTTGTGCATAAATAATTGCTTTTTAGTTCATGGTCACCAAATATCAAGTCTTTTTATGTGTTATTTTATAATAAATTATATTAATCAATGGCATTTGACAAAATGTCTCGTTAAGAATGGGTGTTCCGACCCCATTTAAATTGTGTCTCCTCTATTTTGGAACCAAGATTTTCTAATGAGTTTTACCTTAGAATGGGCTTTTATTATATTGAAATGGGTTTTTTAATGATAAAATTACTCTTATCTCTTTGTACGATTGTTCATCACTTGTGAACGATATCAATGCTATTGAACAAGTATTCATCCAAAGCGAATAATTGTTCATAAGTTTTTTTGTTTCTTTATTTAATAAAAATGAACAAAACTTAAATAATAAGAAATGACTAGAATGTATATCCAAGCTTAAACAATTGGAAAAGATAGACTCAATGAATAATGCTTTGATTTGCCCTAATTTCCTTTGAACTGTACCTGTAAGTTTTACAAACAATTGTTTAAAGAATAGGACGAAACACGAATTTTAATTGTGCCTTAGTTTCGTGGGCATAAGGAAAATAATATATAAGCTATAAGAAATGTTACATGATGGGCTTAAGTAGAAATGCATGAAAGCATAGTACAAGCCATGAGTAGTGTGTTATGTTGACTCAAGTATAGACATGATTCGCATGAAAACATACCAACATTTATTTTACAAGAGATGAGTAGTTATGAGCATGTGCGTGAGCATTGAATTCCAAGTTTAACTCGAGGCCAAATGCATGTGAGATTCTATCCCACAAGTTAAAGCAAATGTTTTTACAACATTCCACAAAAAACATGTTTTCTCACAAGTCTTTGTATGTTTTCATGAGGACGATTATAGGAGGTCCCCATGAATTCCTTCATGCACATGCTCTCAATAGGGCAATAACTATGTCTAGCAGTCTCTGAGTTATGTGCATGAAGTAAGGGACGACACTAATTATGGTTGCTCATGGACCATGGTGCCTTACACCTACCTCAACCTAGTTTAAGTAACATAAACTGTAATGGCTTTTAAAAATGTTTTCTTTCGTGAAATGCTTTCAAGAGTTTTAAAATGACTTTCAACATGCATTATATAACCTGTCATTAGAGTTATAAATAAACTCATATCTTAGACATAGGGCCAACTCAAGGTATAAGCTACAAAGGTCTACATCTAAGACTTTAAAAAAGAGGGACTCCATATTGAATTTGTCTAATATATTTATATCCTTAAATAACTATCAAAATAACTATGGTCTAAAATTACAAATATTTTTTAACAAATCTTGCATAGATAATGAGTTTATGAGATATAGTATACAAAGTGTAATGGTAAAGGCAGGGTTAAGAAATGTTAGTAAAAGACCCAATGGATTGTTTACTTACTAAGTGCTTTACACTTACCCCTTTCTTTTTATATTTTGCAAATGATAGGTAATAAGCCTCTATGGAGCTATGAATTCCACGTATACGAATAATGCTTTAATCATTTAATGAGTTATGAACCAACATATTAAGATTATAACTTGTATTCATCAAGTCATCACTCTTTGGTGTATCAAATAATATAAGTTAATAAACAAGAACACAATTATTCACTCTGAATTACATCATCACATGAATGATTATCAAAATAATGAATCAATTTAGTCAAATGGAATTATTAGTGAATCAATTACATTTTTAGTTTAAGTCCAAAAATCTTTTTCATTACCAAAAGATGTTAATGTATCTACTTCAACAGATAAGACAAGCTACTCTTGCTGGATTTAGGATGCAACACAATCTTATCATGAATGAAGCATCTCTCTTTATTCTCTCAATTGTGGACTATAAACTTTGACTATCACTCTAGAATCATGTCAACTTGCATGAGCACCCTAAATATGCATAATTTATAAAATTATTACATGATTATCAAGACGTAATAGTTTGTTTGACATATAATCAACATACATAAATGTAAAAAAGATAACAATGATACATCAATGAACGTTTCTATTAATTTATTTATGATTATGTTTGTTTTTACTTGTCAAATTGATAGTTTATTTATCGTCACTGTCATTTTATAAAATAAATTTTATAAAATAATTGAAAAGTATGAAATAAAACGTGCTTGAAGCGAGTAAAGAATCCTAGGTATCTCTGAGAACCAACCTCATTTCTCTAACTTTTCAACAGTGATTTATTTGGCATCATATAATCGTTTCAGTAAAACACGAACCTTGTTTCTGGGTTGCACCGTTGCCCACTCTCGCCTTCAATTCAAATCTGCCCCACAATCTTGGCCAGATTCCAAGCTTTGCTTCATGGGTGCCACTCTACATCTCTATGCCTACAAATTTGATTGATTTTTTTGAATTATAAATAAATGGCTAGCTTCCCAATTCCCTATGCAACCAAAAGTTTTGTTTATTATATATGCAAGCTAAAATATTTGTCAATTTTGAAGTTTTTAGGGTGGGTTCTGTTATGTTTCCTGGAAGAGTTTTAGGAACCCTTTTCTTTTCATGATTGCTTATATTATATAGTCCGTTTGTTTAACAAGAAAATTTTTTCTCTGGTTAGCAGAAATGGAAAGAAAAAACAAAGAAAAATAGTTGAAGCATTAAATAAAGGAGAAATGGCACAGGTGGGTTTGTCATGAAAATAGGCAACAAAGTTCCAAGTTGGTCATGTAGTTTATGTAGACAGATATGTAAAATGTTAAAAATATGTATGTAAATGAATATGCCAGGAGAGGATGAGATTGAATTTAAAAAAACAAGGGTTGATGGATGAAAAGGCTACAAATAGAGTTGTGCATTTAAGTGGCTCCACCAAATCCCCTGCCATTGTCTCCATCTGCATCTCTTCATCATGGAACTCCCATGTGATTCTGCCTGCCTCTCTTTTCTTTCTCTCTACCTCTTTGACTTTTTCTTTATATTACCATTACTATTACTATCCTTATTACTATTCCATACCATGTATTATTCTAATTTATATCTTAATTAAAATAATTTGACATCTAAGAGAATTGTCTAATCCAGCTAAGTGGAGGGTGTGTATATATATATATACACACACACACACACACACATATATATATTTTGTCTGATTCCAAGTACCTTTGTCAATCATATTCATATGATATGGCAAGTTCTTGATGATAATTAAGAAGTGGAATGCTGGTGGAGCATATAAATATAAACTTGGCTGCCAATGCCAATATATCATGTCTTATGAAAGACAAGTTGGCATTGAGCCAGCTCGTATGCTTGCTTTGGCACAAGTGCTACAACAAGATCTGCTAGGGTTAGGGCTAGGGATCCCATCTCAAATATTTGCAACCAACAGTTTTGGACATGGGTCCAGTTTTTATTGTTCATATTATACATGATTCATCAGTTATTTGTCTCTCTTTGTTGAATCATAGACTTGGTAAAAATATGTTAGATTAGGAAGTGAAATTATCATTTTATCCATATACTATTTCATTCTTCAAAATTATCATATAATTTTAAATTAATAAAAATTAAAAATGAACTTTTAAATATTCAGATTATATAAGAAGTTACTTATTTCTCTTTTATTTCACGTTTAATTTCTTTTTCATTTCTTCCGATAGATAGAAGTGTTTTTATTATATAATTGTATAACGGGGGTAACCTATTATTTTTAAAAATATTAAAGGTCTTTTAAAATTTTGGGGGCTATTAAAAATTCAAAAAATGTTTGGAGACCTTTTAAGATTTTTAAAATGTTAGTTCATCAGTTCTAAATATAACAATTACACTATAAAGAAATGAATAAAAATATAATAAATACTAAATATAAATGTTATATTATAATTACTAAGATCGTAGAGCAGTTTCAAAATATATGAGAGTTTGAAAATATTTCAATAATTAATTTGTGAGTTTTTAAACCTATTTTAAAGTTAAATAATTATATTTAAAACATTGAAGTATGATTGAAAAAACAATTGTTTTTTTATTTATTTTCAAAATTAATTAGATAATAAAATTACTATTTTGTCTTAATAATGTTATGTACTCCCAATAAAATACATTCTTTTAATTACCCTCATAATCATCTCATAAATCCAAAACATTAATAAGATTCTAAAATAAAAAGAGAATATTAGAATGTTTAAGCTTGTCATTGGCATGGGTTGGGGGACATGGGCAAGAGAAAGCAAAAAATGAGCACAACCCTCTTTCTATATTAATAGTAAAGGATAATGATTTGAAAGAATAAACAGGATTAAGTTGGTAATTAATAAGTGTAAAGGCTAGGTGATTAAGGAGGAGATAGGGGATTAATGAATTGAATGAAATCACATGCTCCTGGTGTCAAGCATGCTTTGATTCCTTTAGAAATGAGAGAGGTGTTCAATTCCTCAACTACATGCTTTTTTCTAGGGACCATAATTACATCTCAATTGATCCCCAAAAAGAAAACAAAGTCACATTAATTTATAACTTAGTTGTTAAGTCCTATAAAGTGCATTTGCATGCTGAATTTTACTTCTAAAATTACTAACATTTGATGCCTTGGGCAATGCCCCTCACACCCTCCTCCTTTTTTTTTTATTTTTTAATATATAGATGGAGCAATTATGATAACTTTCCATTGTTAATAAATTTTAATCAAAATTTACATCCATAGATTGAAATTAACAGTTAAATTCAACGATAAGTAATTAAATATTAACAATTAAGAGGTATCTTTGTCTATTTAATAAAAATTTTTAAAAAAGTAATAAATTAAAATATAAAATATAAAAAAAATTAAAATTTTTTAAAAAGAAATCAACAGTCACCACTAACAACAATAGACGTTCCAAGTATATTGTATATGTGTCATTCAACTCTAAGATGTTTTTAACCTATCACATTACTAATATTCTTTGCAAAGTACCGAGTCTTAATTAATCAAAACATCACAAATCCTAGAATCATGATTAATGTTATATTTGTGGGGTAGAATTGGTTCACCGGAATGGTGACTATACAACAGAATGCATTTCAAAATCAATCAGTCTTAAAATACGTTATTCAAGATCACGACCTAGTAGTATATGCAAAAAGAAAATATATCAAATATAGGGTGTTTGAAATATAAATACCTGTTGTATAACTCCACCAATTTTTACGTGACAAAGATCTTGATGAAAAAAGTGTTCTCCTATCCTATTGGGACGACACTTATATAATCCATACAGATCAAGTAGATCTAAAGTACCTAATCTAAACTTATATATGCTAGTATGATGTAGATAGGGTTGGGAGGTATCAAGAATCCTAGAAAAAAGTCTTAGAGAAAGAGAGAGAGTAGAAAAGAGAGAAGAAAAACAACATCTTCAAATGAATGCATAATTTGTCTATTTATATAAATTAGGCATGTGTGGTCGTGCATGCTGTGATGCACATTCGTGTGCTTTGATTTTCATGACGCATGGGCATGACATGCTCATGCATAATCGTGCATCTATTACTTATCTGATTCTACCATCCTAATCTTGGAACAAATGTTTATAGACAATTGACAATTAAACCATTATACACATGCACGATCGTGCATAGTTAAACACGTTTTACACATTATCACCTGGTAGTGATGCACGAGAGTGCATGTTAAGACGCACAATTGTGCACTAGGCCAAAATTAAACTTTGAACTTTAATTTGATTCATTCAAAGATGACAAGTCAACCATGAGTTTATCCATACTTATCACTAGGTACCTTTAGAGATTGATCAATTCTTATTGTATACAACCCACAGGTTATCTATTGATTCAACAGTGTCTAGAAACAAACAATATCCCAGACATAGACTATGACGAACTCTAGTATGTCATTATGGTTACTCATTTAGTAGAGTGTTAGCAAAAAACTCTAAACTTGATTAATTTGACAATTGACATACAATACAAATCATTGCATCATACTTATATCTTTCAAAGCTAAGACATAAAAATATTGTCTACCTCAAAAGTCTCTTATAATCATAGTCTAACTTTGATTTAAACCTATACGGATTTGACATCAATCTTATCCCATATGGCCACAAACTTGCATGATCTTAGATGCTTGTTAGTAAGCTTATTTAATATTACTTCTCTCATACACGGGAGTAACAAATCCTCTATTGGCATACCATGACCTTCGTAATAATTCTTGATACAGTCAGTTACCGCCCTTACTGTAACCTCATTTATGATGGCGAGTTAGATAATATCAAACTGTATTAATCCTTGCATATGACGATTTGGTGTCCTCAAGTCCAAGAATCACATTTACCCTTCAAATTAAAAAGATATATTCCATAGATACAAGAGATACCCTCTACATGGAATCTTCTTGTTGGATTAGTCTAATAAAGATGTTTAATACATAACATGCACTCATGTGCTACACCAAGTTACAAGCAACAATTTTGATGCATGTAAACTGTCATTACCTTTTATAAAATCATTCAATACGATGATAGTCTTGTCACTATTACTTACACACTAGATCAAAGTAATGTTTGGTCTGTGGACACTTTCTAGAACGATTAGTCATCTAAATCTCTCAATTCAGTTTCATCATTCTAAGAGCATGTTAATTGTACAAACATTTTATAAACATTCTCATACATAAAAATGACAACACATTATTAACTGAAAATTGTTTTTATTAATATACAAAATATTTATATTATACAAAGATATGATTGGCTAGAGAGCACCTCCCTTAAAAATATTCACGATTTTCAATCATGACAACCTATTTTTACCCTCCAATTTAACCTTATATCATAAATCATTCATTCTTTCATACATGAGATTTAGAAAACACTTCATGTACATAACAATTAGGTACAGATCTGTTATTCATATCTATTGATCATTTCACAAACAACAAATAATAACCCTTACCTTTCTGCGTATCATAGATTTTGGTGCCAAAAACTCTAACCAAAGTAGAAAAATATTCATGAAAGGTTGTTTCATGACGATATTTTTTCAATGTATTAATTAACGATTCAATCTAAATTAATAATAGGATTTCAACATTCCATAATATCACTTTTAATCGGGATAAGACAATCGAGAGATTTTATATACATCTATAATATGTTCATTGGAGTTTGTTTTCATTATGGTTTAAGAATTATGATGTATTACTAGATGCTTATTATAATGGGTGGAAATTTCGTTCCTAAAGTGTTACGACAAAACGTTTCTTGGTTTCATATTAGGTTTATGGTTGGATCACAATGAATCTAAAATGTTACGCATAATAACTTATATATATAAAGAAAAAGTATAATATATCATTAAGAGTTAATGATTATCAGATATATACGTACATGTCCAAATTAATATACTGGTACGATTGGATAATTTTAACATTACTGGCAGTTATTAAGAATAATAAATTCATTTTATCGTTATTGGATAAAATTCATTAATTTGTTATTAATGTAAATAAAACATTTTAAAGAGTTAAAACGGTAAATGAGATTAAATATTATGCCAAGTTATTGTGCAATTAAGAAAAATTACATAGAAGAGAACCTGGTTCCTCAGCTTCATATTATTTGTTTATAACAAATGAAATTGTATTAAATTATTAAGAATAGCCGATCAATAATCCTCGCATAATCTGCAACTTTGTTAACAAATTACATGAAGCTAAATTCTAATTGTTGAGAACCTAGACCCTGTGGCGTCCGAATGGACCTTGTAATTTTCAGGTTTTAGGTTTCGGTTCCTAATTTTAAGAACCAATCGGTTTCAGTTTTAGTTTTAGTTTTAGTTTTAGTTTTTTAAAATTTTACAGAATATCCAAATTAACTCACCGTTAATTTTACGTGAGATTTTAAACTCCAACCTTCAAAATAAGAAAATCTCCGTACTTTCTTTAGTGTGTAAATTGACTTCAACCATTCAACTAATTTTATGATTTTTTTTCAACCGTGTATAAGTGTTCATGAGTCAGAAACTCAAAAACACAATAATGATAACGAAAATTAGATATTTTGAACGAAAATAAAATAATTAAAATAAACAAAATTAATTAAATAAATCAATTAATACTTACCTTATAACTCATTTTGGAAATAAATTTGTAAGAGAAATTGACAGAATAATCGAGAATTTTAGAGTTTAAAGTAAATGTTGTGAATTTAATCAATCCAATCAAATCACCGTTATATACTTGACAACTAAAAAAAAAAACCTCATTTTTTTAACCATATTCTATAATCCTTTTATAGTCCATAGAGTCATAAATAATATCATTTAAACCACTTAAAATTAAGTTATCTTAATCTACGATATTAGAATTTGAGTGAGAGTATGAACATGAGAGTATTAAATCTTCGGAGGGTTGGGGTGTAATGTCAGTTTATATAAAATATCAAAATTTATATAGAAGAGAGTGGGAGTATATCGAGTTTTTTAATTCGGATTTTAACTATATTCACTTATCCTTTAACAAGGTAGTCAATTTTATTGAATCAGTTCAAATTATTAAATCATGGCAAAATCTTTCTCTAAAATTCTTACCCACAATTTCTTCTGGACCGGAGAATGTTTTCAGGCAAAATATAGTGAGAATATTGATAGATTTTCTGCTAGTTCAATTCCCTAAAATGTTATAAAAACTTGGAAGGAAGATCAGATAGACAACATATACTGGGATTTTCACCTTCTTAGCTGGTACACATTAACCAAATTAAAATTATTAATTAATGGGCACAACTTTCAATTGACTCAAGTGGGGTTACATGAAAATTTTCACCTAAAATTTGGATTGCCCAAGACACAATCCCTATTTCCCTAGCCACCTTTGTTGCCTTAGCATTGCATATAATAAAATAACATATTATTTCAAATTAATTTTCAATCCAAGTTCAAATGACAAATTATATTATATTAAGCTTAGGTTGTCTATTCTCCATGGATGGTGTGATATAGACTCCAAATTATTGATCAGTCTGCCTAGGCTATACAAAGACAAATTGCAGAGGGAGAGAGAGGAAAGCAATGAAGATCCATAAATCCATAAAATCATATAATAATAGATTCTACAAAACTGTGTAGAAATTTTGCCAAAATATACATATTCCATATGATAAGCTATCTAGTTGTTAGCCATTAATTTACTCCTACAATACAACTAGTACAAGCCATGGGTTAAGAGAGCACTGTGTCACTAAAATGGGGGGGAGGAATTCAGAAGATTTATATCTTGCAAAGCCACTCATTCACTCACACACAATGGCAGGATGGATAGATAAGGTAGGTTGGTGTAGAGATGGGATCAGGAGCGTTGATTTTGATCATGATCATCAGAGGAGAAATGTTGGAAGATAATTGGTGCGCCATATTGTGGGTATAGTAGCATGAGAACGGTGGGTGCATGTTGATAAGTTGGGGCCAATCGGAAGGAAAAGTGTTGGAGTATAATGGCAAGGGCTAGTTTAGTTTGCAAGATGGCTAGGTTTTGTCCAATGCAAGTGCGAACTCCAAGCCCAAATGGTATGAACCCCATTGGATGTTTTGCCGCACGGGCCACACCGTCGGAGAATCTGGCTGGGTTAAATTCGTTTGCGTCATTCCCCCAGATGGCTTGATCATGATGAACGGCTAAGATGGGTATTAATAGCTCTGTTCCAGATGGTATTTTATATCCACCCAACTCTACATCAGTTTTTGCCCGTCTGATCGTCGCGATGATGGGTGGGTATAATCGAAGGGATTCATTTAGAATCATGTTCAGCTGCATACCAGATTATTTTTGACATCAAAAATTTAGAAAAAAAAAAAAAAGTAGACAGAGTTTCAGTTATGCTAGAAAGCGAAAACAAGTAGGAAGAGACAAAACATAGTTTTTGTCTTTATAAATAAAAGAGGAGAGTGGGGCTTAGGCTTACTGTCTTCAGCTTGACAACATCATCTTTAGTGGGGATGTCACGTGCTCCACACACCTTCACCATCTCCTCACGTGCTAGCACCTGCCATTGTGGGTGCATTGCTAAAAGAACTGTAGTCCACGTCAGCAAATTGGATGTGGTCTGTTTGCCAGCAAAGAAAAAGCTCTTGCATTCTTCGACAATGTCGTAGTCTGTAATATTTGAAGATGAGTTTGATGCTTGAATCATAAGTCCAAGCAAATCCTTTGGCCCTTTCACTTTTTCCACTTGCACTCCGTTGCCTTTTCTCTTTTCGATCAGTTTCATCAAAGATCTCTTGATTTCCTTGTCCAGTTTCCATGAATTTATGTTCCGTTTTGTGGGTAGAAATCTGCATTTACAGTAATTTTGATCATCAATATGTATATTCCTCAGATTTATTCATTTATATACATATATGCAATATTATTACCTGTAGCCTGGGATGAATACTTTCCTGAAAGCTTCAGCAGCGAGCTCCATTTGTTGAGCTTGCAGTCTAAAAATGGCTTTGCCATCTTCATAGCTGCTGCCGAATGCAGTACGAGTAATTACGTCTTCTGTAAGAAGCTGAAACCACTCTGAAACTTCAATCTCGACCTGGCCGGATTTCGACATTGCTAGCCATTTGTCCAACATTTCGGTCACGCTTTTTGCCATCACCGGCACCAGCAGCTACAGAAAAGATATATTATTTTTTAAAGTTCCCTGTTAATTAAATTGAAAATTGATATTGATTAATAAATCAATTAACTTACTTTGAGATTTTCCATATGGAAGGTGGGGGTTATGATTTTCCTATGGTGAGCCCATTTTTCTCCTTTCAGGCTGAGGAGACCATCGCCTTCAAGCTGTTTAACAAGCGGGTGTGCCTCATTTTTCTCGTAGAATTCAGACTTTGAAGTAAACACTTCACGGATGAGGTCGGGATCGGAGACAGTGAGCCGAACAGTGGGTCCGAACCATACAAGAAATGTTGCACCTGTAATGAACCAGAAATCATATATTTTTAAATTAAAAAAAAATCATTGCTGGCATTTTATATATATATATATATATATATGCAAGGAAAAGAAATAAAAAGAAGAGCTTAACACCAAGTAGGAAGTTGCACAGAACCTCAAGTAGTAAGAATGAAGTTTGCAGAAAGAGGAATGAGAAGAAAAGATGACAACCATTAATTCAGAGAAAGCATGGATGATAGTGAATGACCCTACAAGACTGGAGCAAAAGAGGCCAAAAGAAACAGGGAAGAAGACAACTCAATGCATAATACAACTCCCAAACACATACAACTTCATTATCAAAATTCAAGATCCCATAAAACAAAGGAAGGACAAACAGTAACTCAAAAGTAAATGAGAACTGAGTATGAAAGAACACGGCATTTTCACTTTCTGGATAGACAAAATTATACAAAACGAAGTATTTTTTTATGTAAAAAAAATAGTTTTTTATTGATCTCCAGTGAGGGAGGAAGAGGAAAGAAGAGGAGAGAAACATTAAAGGGGAGAAAAAAACAAACGGGTATGGACAATCCAAAACTCTGAACTTCAATATCAGGCATCCGAGTTCAGAAAAAGAAAAGGCTGAAAAGTTTTTAAAAAGAAGTAACGGAACTAAAAAATAAGGCTTTCAAAAGCCACAATTTTGAAGCATATGATCATCAACTAAGCTAAAGAGACTGCGCACTGTCAACTTTAATGATGATCGAAACTAACTCTTAGCTTTAAGAGACAGAAACCTCTGAAGATCACTTTTTTTTTTTTCTTCGCCTATCTCAAATAGTTTGATGAAAGGAGAAGAAGAACAAGAAAACTTGAAAGTTTATAAAATGTGAGCGGAAAATGAGAAGTAAAAAGAGAGAAGAAAAATGGTACCATAGATTTTCTTCCAGTGATGGTAAAAAGAGAGAACTCTTGGAAGAATGTTGTGAGAGAAAGGCATGGGCTGAGAAGAAGCCTTAAGCATCATGCCAACCAATTCCTTAACATTTCCAATGAAGAAATGATAAGGAGGACCTCTGATCCCTTGCTTAGAGAAATGGTTTTCAATCTTTCTCGGTGTCCACCAAAGCAGAATTGTAACCTTTAAAACAAACAATAAGACGGTGAAAGAGATTACAAGCAGCTTGAACCAGTTGAAGAGCTCTTCCTCCATATCAGCAAGCTAGAGAAGAGAGACTAACAAAGTGGAGCAGCCTTTTATGTTTTTAGCTTCTTATCTTGTTTTGCAAAGGTTGGTGTACTTGTTACTTTGATATGGAGGCTTTTAATACAAAGGAGACGGAAAGAAAGAAGGAAAGAAAGAGAGAGGGAAAGAGAGAATGAGAGGAAGTTTTAACAAGAGCAAAGCATGACCAACGGCGTAGGGGCCGCCATTGGAATTCTAAGGGTCAACGAATAAGCTTTTTAATTAGTCTTTTTACTCCTTTTAAGACTATCCTACCCTTGTCTTGTCTTTTTAGTATTATTATATCCCCTCTCTCTTATTATTTTTCATGAATTAATTCCTTTATTTTTCAAAGGATTTTATGCAAATTAAAAAAAAATTAAATTTTTTAATGGTTAAATTATTTAAGAAAAATAAATGATATTTATTAAATAAAAAATTCCCCTTGAAAACTCTTGTAACAGATATAAAAGAGTGAGTAAACATTTATAATTACCTAATAATAATTTAAAATTAATTTTAATATATATATTTATGCTTAATTGAGTGTTTATATAGTAAATTTGTCATTTATAATTTATAATAACTTAGCTTCTTAAATCCATAACCAAAATTAATTTTAGAAGCGAACCTAACAAGAGTAAGGGTACGTATACAAACAAATTATATAAATTTATCTATATAACTTGATGTTTCGGAACATGTGCAATTACGATGATACCCCGTGACAAATATATAAGTTTATTCCAAAAATAAGGGCTTCCCTCTTTCTGTTTGTCTCTTATTATATTCAAAATTAAAGATTTTAATAATAATACCATTTAATTAATTCTTTCAAAGTAGCTCATTAATTTAAATTCTACAAAAATATACTTAATTAAGGGTAAAAAAAATTGCTGCATTTTGGTTAGGTATTGTATTGTAATACACATGAATCACGATTGAAGGAAAACAGATAAGCATGAGGTGTAAATTTCTAATGAAATCAAATTACCATGATACCATCTTCACAATATATAATAAATATTTTCCAAATTAATGTACCTATTTAAATTTTAAACCTTCTTCAACAAAACATTCTTTTTATGACATAAATCAGTATTACAAGATTTTGATTGAGGGTAGAAGTTAATTCATTTCTTAAGAGAAAAAAATTTAGGTTAGGGTGGAATAATATGTCAAAAATCTCTTTTTTATTCAAATTTGTTAATCTTAAAACTATATAAGCCTGGGAACACAATGTAAAGTTTAACTTTGTTGTATGTATGCATGGCTTCCTTAAGAATAAATATAAATGATTAATGAGATTTCTATGGAGCCCTCCACTTTATCGTAGTTAAAGATTAAGTGATAATTATAGAGATCAAATGATAATAACTAATTTTCTTATATATATGAACTTAGTTTAGAAAGGGTAATTAAGATAGTTGTAATATTGTAAGGAAGTTGTTTCTTGTTCCCGAAATGATTGATTTGGGGAGTTGAAGAAGAGAGAGAAGGCAGAAAGCTCGGGTTTTTTTATTTTGGAATGTTGCTCTTAAATTTGATCACATGGCAACAAGGCTGTTCTATTTTGGGGTTTGTTTGCGTGGTTTGTGTGGGGAAATATGCTCTAGTTGCCCCAGCAAAGGGCAACCACGCAAACCCACACCCTAATCTTGTTCTAATACACACAAAACATGCTGGGGCCATGTGCCCCTAATGGGTCCTTTCATTTTTACTCAATATTTCCACCAATCAAATAACAACCTTAGTGTCAAATTTGTTGTTTGTTTTGTGAGATTTATCAATGGTCATTTTTATTTTTTCTTTTACTGGGAGAGTGCCTGTGTCCCAGCTGGGAGAAATATAATTAATGTTATATACTTTCAGCAGCTGCTCCGCTGAAAATATATATGAAAATTGTTGTTATCGGATGAGTCCATATAGATGTATTTTGTACACTGAATAAGGTGCTGAATTTCTAGTGTGGGGTTTGCCCATTCCTATTGCGAAGGGCAATGTCAAGACCATGATGTGATCTGACGTGCTTTCTTTCTCTATTTATTTATATTCAGTATTTATTTATTCCAACTGTACTAATAATTATATGTAATTATCTATTTCATTTCCTCAGTTGACTCTCTATATATCTCTTTGTAATTCTAAATTCTAGGACCTGTAACATATTGGTTTGTTGAGAAGATGTTAGGAGTCTATTGGGGGAAATTTTAAAACTGGGAGTGCTGATGCGACACTTATTGTCAGCACAGTATGAAGAAGTATAAGGGTTATATGGGATGAGTTAAAATATAGCACAGGTGATATTCTCAATAGGAAACTTTACTTAATTTGATTTAACATGCAGGAATATGAGCAATTCACTGCAAATATGATGACTATGGCCTTCTTTAATTTATAAATGGTCAGTGCTCAGTATTGGACACAGCTGAGTGTGTGACAGAAAGAGAGATAGCTAGCAAGCATCCAACTGAATACTTCCATGAAGATCTGAATTCGTCCTTGAATGCTTAACTTAAGAGATATACGAGTTCATGAGATATCAAATCAAACTTAAAAAAAAAAAAAAAAAAAAAAAAGGAATCAGGATGGCACAGCCCTTAAAAAAATCTGATCTGCAAATGAGAAAGACTAAAAGACAAACTATAATATGCAAACAATGTAACAAGCTCTGGAGTTTTTGAATATGGCCAATATAAAAGCCTGCAGAAAATAAGGTGCTTTTGCTTGCAAATATATTTATATATTATTTGTTTTTCATTTTGTCTTCTAATTGACATTGAAAATGCTGCCAAGGAATTGGACTTCTGTTAGATGAGGAGAGGAAGTGCTATAATTTTTTTTTTGAAATATTGGATAGCAGCAGACATTATGTAACTAAAATACATTTCTATATGATTTAATGTACATCACATGGATTACTTTCATGGAATTAACTTTATAAAAAAATATATATAAACAGATTTTGGAAGTTGACAGCTTTATGGGAGAATACATAATTGATAAATTTGGATTCATTTGGCTTGAAAAATAATTGACAATAATTGGAGCAGACTGTGAAAATAACAAGAGCAAAGAGATGCAGTTCTTGAAGAAGAAAGAGGAAAAGAAGGGATATGCCCTTCTGATCTGCTAGCAAATCCCATTTTCCAATTATTATATTCAACTCCTTCATCCTTCTTCTTCATCATCATCTCCTTCTTCGGCATCTTAACACTTAATTACACGTAAAACTTTAGGGTTTTGACCTTGGTTTTTAATTATGATGAATTTGGCTGGTTGAAAAATCTGTAACTACTCGATGACAAATCCATTTTGAGTGATCGTTGGGCCTTAATTTTCAATAACCTAATAATTAAACAATTGTTTAATTATAATTATAATTATTATCATTTCTCTATGATCCAAAAGCTTAAAATAGCTTTGCGCGTGCATGGTTGCTCATGACCATCTTAATCTTCTCTCTTCATATTTGACTTCCTGTTGAAAACGATGTTTAATTAGTGCTAATTACTTATTAATTTCTTCCCTCCAAATTTTCCCAACATCATTAAGCATCATAATCAATTCTTTATTTTTGTTATCATTTTTATTATGAAATTAATCATCCAATCAGTAAACAGTTGTCCGCTTACCATTACATGGCCGACTAGCCGGCCGGCCTACCCCCATCCTCCCTCCCTCTGGCCTCCGCTTGGATTCTATTTTACGACAATACCCTTTTTTTCTTTTTCTTTTTATATAATTAGGTTAAAAAGGTAAAATATTTTGAAAATAAGATGGATGAATAAAAGGGTTTAGAGGAGAGTAATGATGGGTACAAATGAGTTTGCAATTTTCAAAGAGGGATGCAATTTGGATTGGATTGGATTGGATTGGAGTGGAGTGGAGTGGATGATGGTGATCTTGACAAGGGAGGACAAACATACAAAGCTGACAAAGGGATATATTTGGGAAAGTAAAAAGAAAATCACATGCAGATATAAATATATATATTTTTTATTTTATTTTATTTTATTTTTGAAGTTAGATTTTTGAGTACAAAGATAACTACCTCTGGCAGTGTTAAGAATCACAGCCAAAATCCGTACTTTTCTCCAACCCTCGTGAATCGAGGGCAGGGTTTTTTCTTTTTTTCTTTTTTTTTTTTACTTTATCTCAGGTAAATTAAATATCATTTTTATATTATTATTATTGTTACCTTACAATTCACTGCCGTCTATCATGGCCTTTGGCATTTGTTCATTTCTTCTTTTACCTTCACATTCCCTAGATTGTCCTACAAATATCGTAAATAATAAAAATATTAAAATATTAAAATCAGGCCCTACTTTTTAATATATTGGAGAGTAATTTACATTCTCTTATCTAAGGTTTGACCTTAACAAATTTACTTTTTTCTTCACTCTTTCTTCTTTTACTTTCGTCATCTTCTTTCTTGCATATAGTTAATTATATATTTTATTTGGTTTAAGCCGATAATGGTTTTGGTGGTTTTCGACAGGTTGGGAAGGTGGTAATTTTGGTGAATTTGAGCTTTGAATGGATGATAATTATGGTTAATTTTGGTTTGGATGGGTGGCAATTATGATGATTAAGGGTTTTAAACTTGAATTATAAAGATTAAATTGAAGGTTTATAAACTTATAAAATAGTTAAACTATCATATTTGGTGGTTCCGATGGGTTTGAGACAACAGAAATTCTAATGGGTTTAAATTTAGATAGTTTATGTTACAACGATTAAGGTTTTTAGACTAAAATCATAGGGATTGAATTATAATTTTTTAAACTTATATAAAAGTCAAATTCTTTTGTTTGGTGAAATGGGTGTTTTTTGGTGGGTAGTGGTTTCTTGGGTTTGGGCTAGAGTAGATGGTAATTTTGGTCAGTGTGGGTTTAAATGGATGGCAGATGTAGTGATTAGAGTTTTCAATTCCAAACTTAAATTGTACATAGGGATTGAATTGTTGATTTCCAAACATGTAAAATGGCTAAATCATATTCTAGGTGAGTTTTGTATAAGGATCCCTTTTTTAAAATTTGTTTCAAATTTTGCCGATAAAATTACTATTCTATGTTTATAACATTAACTTTTTTTTTTTTTTAATGGGATTAGATTTTAGGTGAAAAGAAAGTGGGTTTCGTGAGTGGAAAAGTGTAATGAGGTAAAACTTTGGGTGGGAAAATGTGAATTACTCTAGCAGAACTAAGCACTAGGTACTACATTTCATGCCATATGTTTTGTCCCTTTAAAGCCATCCTCGTCTAAATTTGTCTCTCTTCAACCCCATGTCTTTTCTCTTTTGTTTTCCCCAATTTTCATTTTCTTCATACTCATGGTTGACTTCTTTCCCTTGAGGATAAATATATATGGAGCAATGGCTATCGCAATGCCTAATTAGAATCAAATAAATGCTAAGAAGACTATCATGTATGTTGTTATGAAACCATACTAAAATTTAAACTGCTCTTCCGCAGTATTTAAGCTCTAGGACTATATATTTAACAGCTGTAAGATTCCCAAAGCAAGGAAAAAAATTATAAGCCTTCCTTCTATATCAGAACTTAAGATGTAATTTAAGGCCTTTTATTATGTAAAACAGCAAAGTTTACGTAATCACTTTTTCGGGTAGCACCTATTGCACTGATCAAGTAAAACAAGACTTCCAAAATTGTACCCAATATGTTTGTTCATTTATGTAAAACTAGACTTTTGCGGGCTGTGATCAGATTAATTACTTTTTAATGGCTGGCTTGGTGTTCTCACAATCCCAAACCTCAATATATCCAAAGCTTTTCTGTAGTGGCAGACTGGCAGTAATTTTATTTTTCTTTGCTTGTTTGGGGTAAACAAATAAATATGGTGGAAAATGTGCTAAGACTTGACAGAACATTGCCAGTTACCTGTAGCATAGGTAAGGGAATGTCGATCCAAGAAAGAAAAAGCAGGACAAAATTTATGACATGGGGCTCGTATAAAATAAAAAGGACAAACTGCAATGTATTTAGAGTGAATATATATGTTAAATCCCATAGAAAAGAGATGTATAAGGAGGTAGTTAGCATGCAGGCGAATGTGATGGGATGATGAAGATGAAGATGAGAAAAACGAGCAGGGATGAAAGAGAAAAGGGAAAAGGATTGGAAGATGGGGATAGACAAGGACATCTGCTTGGTATCCTCTCATTTATGCCTCTGATGCTTATGGTTAAGCAGATGGTACTATTGCAGAACATGTCTTGTTCCAAGTTCTCATGAATATCAAACATGGCTCTTCTTCTCTCATTGCCCTACCATCATATTTATAGTTCCTTTCTATAATGTCAATGTATTTCGCATACTCACATGATGGCCCAGTTTATGATAAGTCGCAATCTTTTATTTACTCCCCCTTTCCCCACTTATTATATACATACGTACGTATATACCAAATTCAAGTGTTTTCATTTGATTTGATTGAAATTTACGTGTATTTATGATATGTGTACAACACTTAATTAATATACTGTTGATGTTCTACCAAAAATGAAATAAAAAAAAAAAAATGAACTGCGACCGACCCATATGATATTGATTAAAGAAGGTTAGATATGATGAAAGATATGGATGCATGGCTTTGAGTTATGATAAAGGAAAAGAAGGAACAGCCAATACAAGGAAAAAGAAGGGTGATGGCAAAGCAAAATGAGAAGGAGAATATGAAGTAGAAGGTTGTGTGGAACTGGGATCCGACCATCCACCGACAGTGGCTATTCTACAGCTTATAAGCAGAAGATGTATAAATAGGGGGGGCGGGGCCTTTGGGGGTTAGGGTAATGAGCCCCTAAAAAATAGGACTTTGTCTTTTAGAAGGCACCCCACCTTGTATAAACATGCTGGCAATGGCTAAGACCAGCCTTTCATTTACCCCACTTCTTGGTTGGAATGATGTGGATGTTTAGTGGGCAGCAACAGTTTGCATACAATCCACAACTCAACCAAAATATTTTCACTATGCTTAGAACCGACACAGAAAATGACAAGTCGTTGGCCTCTGGGGGCTAAGAACAGGCGACCGGGAGCGCGTATTGGGTTCCTCAGACATGGGCAAGTGGGTGTAAATGTAGCAGCAGGCAGTAGCAGTAGCAGTGAGAGCCCATCTACTTATGCCATGTGGATTTCACATGACACTTGAAATAAATAAATAAATAAACAAATAAACTTGGATATTTGGATATTAATCATAAAAAGGCTGGGGTGGTAAGTATTGAGCATGATTAAAAGTTTGGTAAATGTCAGATACTTCTCAGAACCTCTATTGAATTGTCCATTTCTCGTGACTCTCCTTCCTGCTAAAAGTATAGAATCTTCAGATGTTGAATCATTAGCCTAGAGCTGTACTTTGGGAGCCAATTCCGAATGCCCACCACAACCCATCTCATTTTTAGCCTTATATTTACCACTTTCCCTTCTTCCTACTCTTGGGATGGAGGCATACATTTCCATCCATTTCCTTTGTGACATTTGGCCCTTTGCACCAGGTATGGCACCTTCACCTACTTAGAAATAAATAATCTGCTCTTTTGTAGTTGTTATGATTTTTCAAATTCTTTGATCGTGTGTTTTGATGCTTAATTTGGGCCATTGAATACGGCTAGATCTTTTGCCATCTCTTGTGACCAAAATAGGCGTCTGAATCTTAGGGAGGTTGGAAGTTTTCGGTCCCAATAGGACTGATTGTGGCTTCAAATTGTGAAATTGATCCATGATGACTGTTCACCACTGTCCATGGTTATTCACCCCTAGACGGATCACCAGGCCAAACCGAGATTTGCATGGTCCAATATGTCATGAATCATGTCAGGCCAAAGCCCACAAAAATATGGATTCTGATGGGATCCCAAAGTACAATAGATTCTGCTTCTATAGACTTTTTGACAAATTAATCTGACAAAACTAATTTTTATAAAGTTTTAATATTTACAAGTTGTGTTAAACCAACCTGTGAATCTTTTTGTGAAACCCCAACATAATCCGTTTTGCCTACGGGTCTTTGACATACTGGGCCACGTCAATATAACGTGGGTTATGCCAGCCCCATTACCAGCTTGACTCACCCCTGATAGTATAAGTAACCAAAGTTCTATTGATATATATTTTTTAAGTTATTTTTGCAATTTAAATAACTTTGTATGGGTATATTTGTCAATTTACAGAGGAAATTCAGTTTTAGAAAGACCGAATAACATATTGTCACCTAAGATTTCGTTTAATGATAAGTTATTATCTGTAAAACTTTTAAAACCTAAATACTCGTCTTTTTATTATAAAAAAACCAAAATACTTTTTTTATAATATTAATATTAAAATAATTTTAATACAAATAAAATATATTAAAAAATAATAAAAAATAAAAAAATAAAAAAATATATAAAAAACATCCACCACCATCGCCAGTGACGATGGTTGATTTTTTATATATATTTTATTTTTATTAATTTTGTAAATTTTTTATTATTATTTTAATGTTTTTTATTTTAAAATTATTTTTAATATTATTTATAAAATTTATTTTTTATTTTAATCTAAAAAGACAAAAATACTCTTCTAAGGATGGATGTTTGAATTTTAAAAGTTTTACAAATAGTAACTCATCATTAAGCAAATCCTTGGGTGGCAATATGTCATTTGGCCGTTTCAGAAATAATTTGACTTTTAAAAGTTTTGCAAATAGCAACTTGTAATTAAGCAAATCCTTGGGTGGCAATATGTGATTCGGCTGTTTTAGAAATAATTTGACTTTTAAAAGTTTTGCAAATAGTAACTTATAATTAAACAAATCCTTGGGTGGTAATATGTCATTTGGCCGTTTTAGAAATAATTTGACTTTACAAAGTTATCCATGCTAGCTTTTAAAATTCTTTTATAAAACTAATTAAACTTATCTATCATAAACTTTTTTTTGGTAAATTCATCTATCCTAAAAGTTATTTACCCAACACTTCAGTTTTTTAGCTTGGAAAATAATTGACTATTTCTTAAGCTACAGTGTCGCAAACACACCTAAAGGGCTTAATTTGGGGTTGTTAAAGCTTAAAATTTAAGGTGAATTATATTTTGTAACTGTTGTAGGCATAATTAAAAAAAAAACATACATTTTACTTCTTGAAATATTTTCATAATTCAAAATTTGTATATGGTCAGAAATTAAATTAGAGGCATTTCTGCTTCAACATATTATCATTGACCACATATTTTCACCAGCACCCGCAGTCCTGCCTCCAGTGCGGCAAGCAGTCATAACTCAATTATATTCCAATTTATAAATAAACTATAAAATTAATTATTTAATAAAATAATTTTAGTGACTTTCACTGGAGGGAACCGAAGCCTCTAGACAGGCTTACATAATCACCCAATTTATACTAACGATCTTAGATTTGCAATTGCGCCAAGTTTTACAGACGTGCGCGCGACAAATATACTTAGAGATTCAAGTTCGAACATATTGTATAGTGCTATGCATGATTGAGTGCTTAAAAAACATAATCCAGAACACTAAATAAAAACCCATACTCGGTATGACCAGCAGGACATCACATTCCAACAATATATGGAGGAAAACCTAACTACTACATTCACATTACCAAATCCCTGCCATATATAATGCTGCAAACATTTCAAATGATAAACGCAAATACAGGGTAAAGGGGGCTTAAAATGCTGCACCAATGATTGTGGCATTCCAGTAACAACTGCCCTCTACTCAAATGTGGCATTCCAGTAACAACTGCCCTCTACTCAAATGCGTCATCATCATCGTCAGGAAGAGGCTGACTAGCTGCTGCAGCAAGCTCGGCTTCATGCCTAAGGGAAACAAAAACATAAGAGTCAGGAAAAAGGAATAAACAACATTAAATTGTGGCTAAATACAAAAAACTGCTTTGATAAAAACCAACTGATGGAGAAAGTGCTTTTATTTATTTCAATTAAATTGAAATTTTTGAACTATGGCTGCTAGCTGACTGGCTCAAAAGGATCCCATCCATGAAATAAAGGGGAGTGGCCACAAATTGTTCAGAGGAGAAGAATCCTTAAATTCTAAACTAAGTGACTGCAAGCATAAAGATTAAGTTCTCTTACTGTTGTTGTGCAGCCAAGTCTATGTGTACTTCTGGAGGAGCAAGAGCAGGAGACTCGACAAAGTGAATATTTGGGTCCCTAGAGTCACCAAAACACCATCATCAGTGCCAAGTATTATTCGCTACAAATACATAACATAAAGTATTAGAACATTATAGTATTACCCAGCAAGCTTTCTGGCAAGATACAAGAAAGGCTTCTCAAAATTGTAGTTGCTCTTGGCAGAGATCTCATAGTACTGCAGATTCTTCTTCCTGTGGAATGTAACCTGCTTTGCCTTGACTTGCCTATTCTTCACATCAACCTTGTTTCCACAGAGAACAATAGGTATATTCTCACACACCCTATCATTGTAATAATACAATGTTAAATCAATCACAGATGCAACACCAAAACCCGCCTAAGAAAATCTCTCAAGTTAAAACAAAGAAGAACACTTCATTTAAACACACCGGCACAGATCACGATGCCATGTGGGAACATTCTTGTAAGTCAAGCGGGCAGTAACGTCGAACATTATGATGGCACATTGCCCATGGATGCTGCATATGATGACAGGAAACTGTTAATAAAAAATAGGAGGTCCAACCATGCACATTTAACTAGCATTACAATGTCAAATGGAAAAGAGAACCTTCATAATAACTGAATAATATCATTCCCACAAGGGTAGAGAAATATTAGTATTATACTCCAATATCTGTGATTGATAACATTTGAATCTAAATCTACCCCAATCATAGCCCATAGTTTTTTGCACTTGAGCTAAAGCAGAAACAGCTCTTGCCTATATAAAGTTCTGTTCATTCTTAGTTCCCTTATACATTCATCTAATCGCTGGATAGGAATCAGAGACACATCAAAAGTAAGATTGAAGCTATCCAAACTGCAATGTCATCAGAGAATCATAGCAATGCACATAATCCACTCAACAGTCTGCTAAATAACAATTTCATGGTATAAAACAATTCAAATCATCTGTCCATTCATATGCTGACAAAAAGGATTCAATACTGCAGCTCTGACAGTAGCGACAATGTTGAAACATGATATCAACACATTGCTTAGCAAACTTCTATAATGCACATAATCCACTCAACAATCTGCTAAATAACAATTTCGTGATACAAAACAATTCAAATCATCTGTCCATTCATATAAGCAATGCTCACAAAAAGGGTTCAATACTGCAGCTCTGACAGTAGCAACAAAGTTGAAACATGATATTAACACGTTGCTTAGCAAACTTCTATAATGCTTTGATGAGACCTATTTAAAAACATAGAGCTTCAATGAAGTCTATAACTCCTATATTAACTTACTAGTAGCCATCTCTGAGCCCACCAAATTTTTCTTGCCCAGCAGTATCCCAGCAGTAGAAACGAATTTGACCGCAATTAGTAAAGAAATCTAAAGGATGAACCTCCACACCAATGGTTGCTATATAATGCAATTAAAGAAATATATAAAAACCAATACAAATAATATTAAGTAATTAAAAATGGAACGCAATATACAAGCCTTATACAGAAACACTTACGTTCATACTTCTTCTCAAACTCCCCAGTCAGATGCCTCTTCACAAAAGTAGTCTTACCTAAACCATTAAGTCAAGCCCAAAACATGACACTTATTAACCAAAACCATCAATCATTCAAACAACGCGTCTAATATAAAATAAATAAAATGGAAAGTAGTTCCAAAAGGACTATCACTTTTCGTCAAAACTTCTTCAAAAATAACTGAAACAATAAAAGAACGTATTTACATTAACTGTTAACATGAAACTCCATGTTTCTCTAAATTACACATTATATTTCATATTAGCAGTCTCTTTCACGAATAAGAATGGACAAAACCAAACATACTGCGGTATTAATAAAAACGAAAACAAAAGAAAACGACCACAAATTGAAAATAAATAAGTAATCGATAAATATACCAGTCCCTCCATCACCGACGATTACAAGCTTAAAGCTCGGGTAGTCAACAGTCTGCTGATTTGGCAAAGCCTGAAAATAAGAAAACATAAAGATTCGATTAATAAACCAAACTAGAAGTATCGGAAACGATACATCAAGATCTGATATTGTTAAACGAAACCTAAATTATAACAAGAAGATCGATCGAGGAAGAAAAATAATGAGAGAGGGAGCTTACCATTAGTATATAGCGATAGAGCAGGCGATGAAAGGAGCAAAGAAATGAGATGGACGCTGAGGAGGACGATGAGCATGGGCTTATAAGGGACAGAGGAATTTGAATTAAGGATTCAAGCGTGGCTTTAAGTTAACGCTACTCCACCAACCATTGGATTTAATTACTATTTAGTACTTCTTCTTTGTTCTGGAACATCGTTGACCGTCAGATCTTTGTTTGCCTCAGATGTACGCACATCTTTCCGCTCCGCTTTGTTTTTAAGCTCATTTTCAAATTTCAAACTCATCCACAATTGATTATTATACTTTTTTAGCCCAAATTCCTTATCCCACCCAAGGTTTCTTTAAACATATTTCACCCTATAATTTTTAAAAATTAAACACTTATTTGTCAATCAAAATTAATTTAATTAAATTTAATAGTTAACTATTAAATATTAATTACTAGAGAATTATTTTCATCCTTTTTAATATAAATTTAAATTTATTAATAAAAATATTGAATAATATAAAATTATTAAAATAAAATAATTTAATTTAATATTAATATTAAAATTTAAAAAATTTAAAAAAATAGGATAGTGATTGACAAAAATTGAATCACGCCGTCGAACTTATACCTATCAATCTTTTCTAATCATTATTTATGTAAACATAATAAATTATGTCTATCTAGTCTGGTTTTCATCTATCATTATTATCAATGACGGTGATTAATATTTTGAATTTTTTTATTTTTAATATTTTTATTAAATTATTTTATTTTTTATTATTGAATATTTTTATTATAAAATTTTGTTTTTTAATTAAAGGTATTTTAGTACATAAAAATATTAATTAAATTGGATGAAAAATGTTTT
Organism: Anacardium occidentale; assembly: GCA_026122585.1. Classification (NCBI taxonomy): domain Eukaryota; kingdom Viridiplantae; phylum Streptophyta; class Magnoliopsida; order Sapindales; family Anacardiaceae; genus Anacardium; species Anacardium occidentale. The sequence goes on along the minus strand of JAJEJH010000067.1, from coordinate 957,535 downwards.
AGGGGTGGGTCTTTAACTTTTCAAAATTTGATGGGTGAGATCATTTAGAAAAACCTTGGGTGGAATTAGTTTCTTGGCCTATTTTTAAATAAAATATATGCATGTTAATCCATGTGTGGTTGTAAACATTTGCATGAGCAATTAATTTTCTATTAAAAAACACTTTTTCACCCTGAATGTAAAAAACGGTGTAAAAAATTAAATTATTAATTATTTTACTTTTTAAACTAACTTGTTACCTTAAATTAAAATCCATCTAGACTTTCTTTTCTCTTTTCATTTTTTTTATTTTCTTTTGGATGTTTTGACTGATTCTTACATGCAACATTAAAGTATTATCCTTCAAAAAAAATAATTTTGAAACTAGCCGTCTAATTCAATTTAATGAATCGAACTTCAACAAAAATGTTAAAATTCGAATTCTGAACCTAAATCGTTTTAGAACCCAAACTTAAATAAATTTGGTTTGGTTCAATAAGTCTAATAAATAGACTACTTGATAACACATTATACAATGAATTTGATATTAGAATAGGTGTTTTAGAGTCAATTTTTTTTTTATGACCCAAAAACTCTTATCCATACCAACTAGTCAAATATAACTAATCGGACAAAATAGTTTCAAAACTAGGTCAAATTTGATTCGATTTAATGAATCAAGTTTAAACAAAAATAGTAAACTTCAAAATTTGAACATAAATTTTTTTAGAACTCAAACAAGTTAGATTTGATTCAATATGACCAATAAATAGATACACAATTCACTTAATAACATATTATACAATGAATTTACTGTTACAGTAAGTGTTTTGGAGTCAATTTTTTTATAACTCGAAAACCTCTACTCATACTAGCTGATCAACTCCAACTGATTAGACAAAATAAACCTAGAAGTCTTGTAATCACTTAAATCCACAACCTAACCCCTAAGGTTTGTTTTAGAGTCAATTGTTTAAGGCTATTTATGTAATTTTGTCCAAACATGATAATTTTTGTTAAGATGATTGACATTCATTCATCTTTTTATATATATATATATATATATATATATATATATATATATATAAACTTGATCATAAGAATCCTATAAACACGTATGATGGTTGATCTAAAAGCATCTGTAGCCTCAGTTTTTTCCTAACAATGACACTAATAATACTCAATAATATATAAAATAAATATTAGCTGCTCCTGATTGGAAGACTCCAATATTTTTCTCTTTGTTACATTATTTTTACTGTGAAAGGGTTTTATAACATTAAAAATCATATAAGTGGTAAAAAATTAAAAATTTTGGATTAAAATCTCATTGTCCTTGGATCAGGGTTATTATTATACGTATAATTTAAGGAAAAATTGCCTACTACTCGTATTTAAAAGCTCCATCAGATTGAATATATTTTTACTTCATTCGTCAAAATAACAAAGCCTTTTTCGTTCACAAAGGAGATATGTGTGAAGATTATTAGGAAGCCTCTCAAGTGCTAGTATGTGTGAATAAATTGAATATGTGAGTTTTGGAAGAGAAAAATTTTCTCTCCTCTTCATTGATAATCGACCAGACTATTATGATTATAAAATATGTTTCAATTTACATGATACATTTTAAAATTATAATTTTATTAATTTCTACTTCACCAAATTAACCCGAACCTTTAATTTTTATTACATGGGCCTAATAATGTATTTAATATATATTTTTAGATATTGTAATATATTTTTGAAAATCTAAATTCATTTCTTTAAAACAACTCTAAATAATTCACTCCTCGTGTATTAAACTATAATCTTTCAAATCGTTACAAATAACCTTTTATTATATATGATTTAATAAGTTAATGTTGACACAAACCGTAATCATCCTCGAATGTGATATCAGGATCACCTGACAAAGAGATGTTGTATAGTTTCTAAAGAGGGATCCTTAGAATGAGAATTGTAATGCACATGGAGAATCAAGAAAAAATACAAATTAAACTAAAACCAAAATCGGCTGTCCCGCAATTTAAATTGATTGAACTGTTTAAACCCCAGGACCAGCGTCACTGTTTCCTCGCACTTTTCTTGTTCCCAGCTTTCACTCTCACTGCATTTCGCAAACCCTGCTTCGGTTCAGAGCAGGGAAAATTGCTCACCAAGGGGCAATGAATAGACTCCTAAAAAAATCGAAATCCAGGATCCGAATAATCTAGGACGTCCCTTGTTTTTTCGTTCTTAGATCTTGACCGTTAACTATGCTTTAAGTATTGCAAACTTTTGGGTCCCAATAGAAGATGAATAAAAATTAAAAATAAAAAGTAACGTTATATGAAACAATAATTACAAGTTATTTAATATGACAATCAAATCATCTTCTTCCACGTAACCAACTAAACCACACATAATCGTGTCAATTATACAACTTTATTATACATAATATATAATAAAACTATATTTCATCCGACGACCCTACTCCGATTGAAACTTGAAATCCGACGCCATGCGAGAGGCGATGGCTGAGTGATACATGACGTCATGAAAAGAGGTGTCTTTGGTCATCAACCGGAGCTGCTTGGCCTTCTCCTCCGTGAAGCAACCCGGGGTGAACCTGGGAGACTTCATTGATTTCACCTCAACCTCAGATTCCGACTGATCTGCTTTACCGTTGGAGTCAATGTAGTCGGGTTCGGAGTACCACCCGAAGAGCGGGGTCCACCAGTTGGAGGAGGAGGAGGAGGAGGAGGAGGAGGAGGAAGAACGACTCTGTTTGTTGGAATCGGGTTTCCGGTGAGCCGATGATGCATAGACTTGGATTCCCGCAGGCCTGAAAGAAAGAAGATTGGTAGCCATAAGTCGTTTTTGAGTGTATCTGGAAGAGAGAAAGGAGAGAGCGGAGTAGAGATGGAAGCAAGCAGTTGATGAAATGACAAAGTAAAAGGAGAAGTGGATAAGAACGGACAGGTGGGGCTACCTATTGAACTTTTTAAAACCCTTTTTACCGGCTATTCCGGTTTCTTCTTCTTGTGTATGATTGAAGGTGAGTACAGTCTTAATATGGGCCATTTGGTCTTTCGACCTCATTATTATAAATTGATGAGTGGGCTGGTTAATCGGATTGGAAAGAAATCAGGCCGCCGAGCTACGACGGCCCGACAAGTCTGAAAGTCCCAGGTATGGCAGTTGCAGGTGTGAATCTGGGCTCTGGATGGAATTTAATGGAAAGTGTTCAATTCAAGACAGTCCAAGCTTCCACAATAAAACGACAGAGCCGGCTTACCAAAGCGAGAGTCCCTAGAGAATTGTATTTGGATGCACGCATTGCACACAAAAAAAAAAAGCAAAAGCAAGAGAAAGACTTCGATTACATAAATGAATTACCCACTATCATTAAGAAAGGAATTTAATTAAAAAAATAATTTAAATACTAAAAAAAATAAATCTGAAAAATAATTTTAATCATTATTTTTTTTTGTTTTTATAATTTTATTTTAATGTTTGTGGTAATTTTTCAATCAGATCATATATACAGGATGTAATTCGTATATAAAAATCATATTTTCTTATACTGAAATAATCTCACAGTTATTTTTTCATACACTTTTCATAAAATTTTTTTTCTTCAATGAAAACTCATATAACTAAAAACATAAATTTTTATTTTTAATAATTTGTAAAATTATTACAAATCAAAATAATATTATTTTTATGGAACTAATTGATGAAACAAAGGGAAAACACAATATTAAATTCAATATTAGTTTACCAAACCATTTGTTTAATTTTAGTCTCAATTTAAAAACAAAAACAAGGACGATTTATAATAGAGATCAATAAAGAGAAAAAGAGAAAAAAAAAGGGAGAAGAAAATTTAATATTTTTTCATTTTTTAAATATTTAATTTTTTAATATTTAATTTTTTCATTTTAGTCTCTGCCCCTGAATCAGGAGACCATTTTCAGCCTCTTGGTTGGATTATCGCTACTGGCTATTTTTTTCATTTTTTTAATATTTAATATTTTAAAAAATTTTTAAATATGTTTTTTGAAAATTTATATTTTTTATTTAAATATTAAATTATATTTTTTTTTGAATGCAATGTAGTCAAATATATAAAAAAAATCAATAAATAGATAATTAAATTTTTAAAAATTCAAAAATAAAATTTTATCTTCTCAACAAAAAAACCCTTGGATGGAATGAGTCCTTAATAAAATATAAGATCTTTTAAAATGGAACATTGAGTTGAAGTTGCCAAGTCTGGATTCTGGCGTTATGGCTAAGATTTAATCGACAGAAAAGTCAACTCCTAATACGTTGACTTCCGAATTTGAGTTGAGGTGTAGGACTTTATGGTGATTTAAATATGAAGGTAGGGTTATTATGGGAATTCCAAGATTCATTCAGTTTCTCGAAATGTTGAAATTAGTGGTCTGGTTCCCCAAGCAAAAGCAAAATGATTCACACACCTTATGCTGTCGTCATATTTTGGTAAATAAAAAAAACCAAAATCAATTTAGGAAGGACAAATAATTCAAATACCATAATTTAAGGTGTATATGGTAAATTAGCTAACAATTAAAATGATCCAATATCTTGTCGTCACATTTTGCCAAGTAATTAGGAAGAATAATTTATTAAAAGACCATATTTTATGATGTGTATACCAAATTAGCTAACAATTAAAAGCCTATATATATTTTGAGAGTGGTTGCTTAATAATTTAGAATTAGATTTGAGTCAAGTCAGTTTAAAATAAAGTTTAAATTAGATTCAAACAACCTTAAAACAAGCTTATTTTTTATGAGTTTGAACTTATAACAAATTCAATTCACAAAAAAAAAATGTAGTTTTAGGTATTTAAAACATCCGATGAGTCTAATTAAGTTGAGTTTGATTTCAATTCATTTTAAGCAAACCAAGTTCATTGAGCTCAAACTTAGCTCTCTTATATAACTGAGATGAATCGAGTTCAAATTTAACTCAATTTGAATATAATCTTACAAAAATTAATCAATAAATAATTACAATTCGCTTAAAAGAGATTTAAATATTAATAAAAAATTATTATTTTTTTTTTTGTTAGAGAATTTTTGTGATCGTTGTGATGTGTAAGGTTAAGCATGTATTTTCCCTTTCAGGTTTAGGATTTTTTTTTTTTTTCGAATGCTATGTTTTTTAAATTGAAATTGGTTTGTAGTTGCTGAAAAAAGTGTTTAGGGAAAGTTTAAGTTACGGGTGTGGTTATTTTAATTAATTACCATCTATAGGTTATTTAGCAAATATAAAACTTAGGGATTTAGGGGTAGGTAATCTTTAATTACTTTGCTGAGGATGTTAGAGGTAATATGTATTAAAAGATTACTAAATTAATCTTAATTTTATTCTTATTATATATTTTTAGAACATAATTATCCTTATTTTTGATATGAGTCTAATAATTTTAAAAATAATAATTATACCCTCGAAACACCATAAAAAATAAGGCATTATTGTTATAATAATATGATGAAATAATTGACAGAGGCCATTATTGTTGTTACAAAAAAAAAAATTGTCCCGTTTGTCTTGCTTTAATTATAAAATTATATGAGTTAAGAAAACAAATAAAGTGGATGAACAATAAAGTTTTACGTAATAACAATACACACAAGACATCATATAAGATGACTTTAGAATGAGGAGATTAAAAAAGACATATACACCCTTGATATGAAGTTGAATATGATTGACCATTGCCAACAATAATTAAAAACATACTAGTATGAGGTTGAGAAGAGGATAACATGGAAGCATTAAGTGTTATGTGATGTATACCACTCGAGTCTAAAACCCAAATTGAGTTAAATGGATCACACACAAGTATAGTGGCAAGGGGAGCAAAATTGTGTTGTTGTGGAAAAACCCTAGTCGAAGTAGGAAGTAAAGGGTGTTGATATGATAGTTGAGATTGTTGTCGTTGAGTAGATTAACCACTTCGACCACACCCACGCCCATGCCCACGATTATTATGATCACAGGAATGGGAGTTACACTTACCAAAAAAGTTCGATGAACCAAATGACTTGGAGAGGGGTGAATGACATAGCAAGAATCAATGTCTCAGATAGAAAATCCAATTATAACAAATGAGTCAAATATGAACTTAGCTTTTCTGTCATTGTTTGATCAAAAGCTTTCCAAAGAGTACATAATTTCTCATGGATGAACCAAAGATAAATCCCTAAAAGTGGATTCAAACAACAGTCAAAAAAAGATCAAGTTTCACCAATGATAGCATAAGGTAAAAATAAAAAGTGGATAATATTTGGTGAAACCATAGATTTGATCTAAGTAAAAACCAATATGTCCTCTTACAAATAACGAGAGTGAATAAAGTTAAAGGTGTTATCGTGAGACAAATATGATAAAAGTTGTGCATCATTGAAAATGAGATATTATAATTTGTGAATGGCTACAATATCAAAAAACCAATACTTCCATAAGAGATATGTATTACATATCATGAGTGATGAAAAGAAACTTCCAATGCTCAGGGACAACAAAAAACGAGAACTTGTAGCAACAAAATCAACATTAATAGGTGGAAAATACAATATTGATAAATGAGGTGCCACAAAGTTTCATAAAAATCCAACAGATGTGACTATCGATAAGAAAAGGCCATGGGTTGGACTGCCAGGAAGTACTGTAACTATAGTGGTTTTCGAGTCGGCCATAGAGAGCACCTGATAGCTTCTAAAAAAAAAATGATAAGAAGGGTGAAACTGTAAGCTTTCAAAGTTGTGGGGGGCTGCGGTCCGAAGAACAAGATGATTTTAGAACAATGAAAAATGTTAGCTTTTAAAATTGGGGGTACAAGAGGAAAATTGAGGAAAATTTTGACGTATTTTCTTTTTATATTCACGTCACGGAGTCATCAGTAACGTGTGCGAAGAATTATTAGAGCTTTTAATTGCTACATCTCATATAATCTAAGACCCGAAAAAACCAGAAACAGGTGGTAGGAGGGGTCCACCGAGGGGCAAAAGAGTCATAACAATATTTTGTAAAGGGTGGCGCAAGGACGTCAGATTAGGGACAGTGTCCAAATTAACTACAAGAAACAAAATAATTGTGTGTTAATGGAGTGCGGCAGAGTTTATCTGAAGGAGAAGAACTGAGAAGAACGAGAAGGCCACCACAAACGAGGTAGGATAACAAGATAGTGATCAACAATGGCTGGCCAGAGAAACAAAGGCGTGTTTAGAGTTTCAGTCTGTGGTGAAGGAGACTTAGAGCAGTTGTCAAGAGATGGTAGCCAATACAATTTTTCAATCGGAGTCCTTCCGTCTCTTGGAGCAAGAAGCAACCGGACAGTCAAGCTCAGAAAATACATTGTTTCGCCTTATGACCGTCGTTACAGGTGTTTCCTCTTTCTTTCTTAAGATTTACGTTTTTCTTTCGATTATTTTAATGGTGGCGTTGTTGACTTATTTGTCGCAACTCAGTTGTTTTCTATCGATATTTTCTCCTTGCCTGATGTGGAGGCAAGAAAGTGGCATTGAGCCGTGTGAAGCTTTGTTTCTAACACTGCAGCATTACAGTTTTCAATTTCTTTTACAGTTAATATTCTTTTGTTTGTCATTTTGCCATGATAGAAAGTACGTTTTTAGGTTTTCATCTGTTTGCTTCCCGTGACTTATTGTCACTATTGCTTTTTTCTTTGTTGTTTTTTTACCTTCTTAGTGATTAAGAATGATAAACAGTTATTATGCCCGATAAACAGTGATTAAAAATATACAGTTCATTACAGATTTGTTCCTTAATATGGTTTTGTCGCAATAAAAATATATTATTTTAATTAATTAAAAAAAATTGTTCGGCCGGTTTTGGCTGAATTTTCTGAAGTCACCAAATCTGATCCTATTTTTGACTTTGACTGCTCTTTCGGAAATATTCTAAAAGAACTTGAGCAACTGCATTATTTATTTGTTTTTTATTGATAAATGGATGTTTTTTTTATTTTATTATTCTTATACGCTTTCTGCATCCCTGTTTTTTTGGTTCTCTGTAATTTTCGTAATCTTTTACGGAGAGCAATTATTTTGAAAGAATTAATATGTTGAAAATTTCTAATGATGATTATAATAGCAAATTAGTTTCAGCCAAATTTTAGTTTCTTATTTTACCAACTACAGTTTGTTTGCGAGGTTGCTAAGAACTATACTAAAAAGTAAGACCTTTTTGCTAAATGTAGCTCTGCTTGAAACTGATTCTTGCAGGATATGGGAGACTTTTCTTGTCCTTCTGGTTATCTACACTGCTTGGGTGTCGCCATTCGAATTTGGATTCCTTGAAAAGCCAGAGAAACCACTTTCCATTATTGATAACATTGTTAATGGATTTTTTGCCGTGGATATTGTTCTCACCTTCTTCGTTGCTTACCTCGACAAAGCTACCTACCTACTTGTTGATAGTCCAAAGAAGATTGCTTGGAAATATACAATCTCTGGGTTTCTCTTGGATGTTATATCCACAATCCCATCTGAACTCGCTTACAAAATCTCTCCTAAACGTCTCCAGTCTTATGGGTTATTCAACATGCTTCGCCTTTGGCGTCTTAGAAGAGTTAGTGCCCTGTTTTCTAGGTATGATATTTTTTTTTTGACATAATTTGATTTAGATGATTTAGCGTTGACACTATTTATTTATTGTTCACGGTTCAACCGGCATTAATTCTTGGAACAGATTGGAGAAAGACAAGAACTACAATTACTTTTGGGTTAGATGCTGTAAGCTAATATTTGTAAGCCCTAGAAAACCCCTTTGGATTATATCTGTGAAGGAAATGCAGTTTGTTAGTTTTAGTACGCCTCACTATAGAGCTCTCATGGTAGGTCACCCTGTTTGCGGTGCATTGTGCTGGATGCTTCTATTATCTCATTGCCGCACGTTACCATAATCCTGACAGAACCTGGATTGGAGCATCCCTGGGAGACAACTTCGCTGAACAGAGCATTTGGATTCGGTATGTGACTTCATTGTACTGGTCTATCACTACACTAACAACTGTTGGCTATGGGGATTTGCATCCAGTTAATATAAGGGAGATGATCTTTGACATCTTCTTTATGCTCTTCAACCTTGGATTGACTGCTTATCTGATTGGTAACATGACCAACTTGGTTGTCCATGGAACTAGTCGAACCAGAAAATTTGTGAGTTTGATTCTTATTGTTATATTTTTGTAAATTGATTGGTTATATCAGGTGAAGATCCTGACATTGTAGGTTCTGTTAGAATGCTAATTGTTTTTTCCTTTCTGTTTGAAATTTAAAATATCAGAGAGACACCATTCAAGCTGCTTCAAGTTTTGCTCAGAGGAACCATTTACCTCTTCGCCTACAGGATCAGATGGTAGCACATTTGTGTTTGAAGTTCAGGACTGATTCTGAGGGACTCCAGCAGCAAGAGACTCTTGATTCTCTTCCTAAAGCCATCCGATCAAGCATTTCACATTATCTGTTTTACTCTCTCATGGACAAGGTGTACTTATTTCGTGGGGTTTCCAATGACTTGCTTTTCCAGCTGGCAAGTCTCTGAAGTAACAGGTTTTCTCCTTTGGTTTTCTAATTTTTTCTTAGACAGTACTTACATTACGTCTTTATTGTACAAATAAATTTCAAAGGTCTCAGAGATGAAAGCTGAGTATTTTCCTCCAAAAGAAGATGTCATTTTGCAAAATGAAGCACCAACAGACTTCTACATCCTTGTCACCGGGGCTGTGGTAATTTCTGAAGTTATCTGAAAGTTATAATATATAATATTGGGCACTTTTAGTCCTTTTTTCCTTTAACTATTCACCTAAAGTTGAAAACAATCTGCATTCTGCCAAGAGCAGGAATAACTAGCAGTTGCATTGAGATTTTCATTATATTCAAGATTTTAAATAATGGAAGCTGATGTTATGAATTCATTTACAGGATCTATTGGTTCTCAAAAATGGAACTGAACAGGCAAGTATTATCACTTAAAACACTCAGGAGACTTGTTTATTAAGAAAGGATCTTTCGTGGATTGAAAAGTCCTTTTCTCATAGTGAATAATATGATAGCTGAATCATGTTACATAACTGCAGATTATTGGGGAGGCTAAAGCTGGTGACATTTGTGGCGAGATAGGGGTACTTTGTTATAGGCCACAGCTATTTACAATGCGGACAAAACGATTGAGTCAACTATTGCGGCTGAACCGTACAACATTCTTGAATATTGTTCAGGCTAATGTTGGTGATGGGACGATAATCATGAATAATCTTCTCCAGGTTTTATTTCGGATGACATATGTTCATTTAATCGAATGTAGAGCACTTGGGAGATCATAAATATTTTGATGCTTTATGAATTCCATTCTGACAAATTACAAAAAAAATATATATATATCTTAGTAGATTCTAACAATCAAAGGCAGTTTTCTATTAAGCGTCTGCCATAACTTTGAGGGTAGACTTTAACATGCTCAATACAATTGGTTTTGATTTTTTTGGCGGTCAGCATTTAAAAGACCTCGAAATCGAGGACCCAATTATGGAGGGAATTTTGTTGGAGACTGAGACCATGCTAGCTCGTGGGAGAGTGGACCTACCTCTCAGTCTATGTTTTGCTGCACGTAGAGCAGATGATTTACTGTTGCATCAACTGTTGAAACGAGGCCTTGATCCAAATGAATCAGACAACAATGGAAGAACACCTCTGGTTTGTGAAACTCTCCCTCTCTTATATCTGCTGAAATCAATATTTGATCACAGCAACTATCGTTTTCTTTTTCCCTTTCTGAATTTTTTCCATATGAAATAGCATATAGCAGCATCAAAAGGAAGTGAGAATTGTGTGGTCCTCCTACTCGATTACGGTGCAAATCCTAACTGTAGAGGTATGCCCATATAAAAAAGTAAACAACTGGGGCTGTATTACATGTGTGTTAAACCTTCCAGATTGTCTCTATCTTCTCTTTTTGATTTCCTTCCAAGTTATTCTTGAACTCCTCATTTTTCCCCGATAAATTGTTTTCATTCTTTAGAATTTGTTTCTGTTCTATTTCGAACCATCTTAAATATTCGAATTCAATGTTCTGTGTCCTGTAAAGCGTATGGTTAGTTTGTCATTTCATATCTATCATTTCTTAAAATGGGAAAGAAACAGATTATTAACTATAATTTGAAGTTCTGATTTCTTAAATATGAAGTTGTAATCATTAAATATATTTTAGTTTACCTTCATGTGCTCCATCAAAACAACTTGTACTTCAATTTACACATATCAGCAGAGGCATGCATGTGTAAATTTTAAAATTATTATAGTATTATAACTCCGTTCCTGGCTGGTGCAAGATTTGGTCATTCATCTCCTTTCTCAGTATAGAAGTCTCAATAATGCAAAGTCTCATTCTGCTATAAATTATCCCAGTCAAAATAGTTAGCCCTCTACAGTTTTTTTTCTTTCTTGCAATGTGTTCTTGTCCTTGTTATGAGGTCACTTTATCTGATATGCTATTTCAACTTATTATAATATGTTTCTCTAGTCAACTTCATACTTTAATATTCACCTGAGCCTGCCACATTGCACTACTGTTTTTTGGCCCCAAATACTTAAGTGTCCTATGCTGTTGAGTTGTTGCCGTATTCTTCCCACTTCACTTGTATATTTAGAAGAATTTCCGCTTTTGTTCTATAAATGATTTTGGGATTGAGCATTTAAAATTGTCTTTATGCAAAATTATTCTTCTAAGTGTTAACTGGTCCAGCAAATAATTCAAATGATATATTAATGTTCACATATGGCAGACTCAGAGGGGAATGTACCGCTATGGGAGGCAATGCTGGGTTATCATGAACATGTGATAAAGCTTCTTTTGGATAATGGTGCAAACCTTAATTCTGGTGATATGGGTAACTTTGCATGTACCGCAGCTGAGCAGAACAACTTGGAATTACTTAAAGAAATTATTCGCCATGGAGGGGATGTCACAAAACCTAGGAACAATGGCTCCACTGCTCTTCATATTGCAGTTTGTGAAGAAAACATTGAAATAGCCAGATTTCTCTTACAACAAGGGGCTGGCATTGATAAACCAGATGTTCATGGCTGGAGCCCATGGCACCTAGCTGATCAGCAAGGACATGAAGATATAAAAATCCTTTTCCAATCTTTTAAGGAGGAAACTGGAACTCAACCTTTTGCTTCAAATCCTGAGCTCTTGCATGAAATTCGCTCCCTTGGCAGGTTTACAAGTGAGCCAGCTATTAGTGCCTCAGCCCAAGAGGGCTCGTTGTCGAGCCAAAGATGTCCTAGGCGCAGCAGTAATAACTTCCACAATTCATTATTTGGAATATTGTCAGCTGCTTGCACAACGGAGAAAGACTTACTCTTATCAGTTGATCATTCTAAACATGTTATGCCTGTTGGTGTTAATTGTACAAGAGTGACAATTAGCTGTCCAGAAAAGGGAGTAATCACAGGAAAGCTTGTGCTGCTTCCAGCAAGCATGCAGAAACTTCGTGAAGTTGGTGCTAAAAAATTTGGGATCTCAACAGGTAAAATTTTAAGTAAAGAAGGAGCTGAAATTGATGATATAAATGTTATTAGAGACGGTGACCATCTCATTTTTGTCCCTTGAACCATGGGGTTTTTTAGTATAGAATACAAGCAAATCCAACCAAGTTTTTGGGTTGGGGTGGATCACCAAATTTAATGATTTCAGTAGAAGCATCCTGAGTCTCTACCTGATAAAATGAGACAGCAACAGCTAAAGGGAAATCCTTGCATAAAACCGGAAAAAACTTGGTGTTCATTGGCTGCGACACCTACCTGACCATAAATTTCAAATTTACTAGCTTGTGGCTTGATGCCTTCTTTGGTCTACTTATATATATATACTCGTGTAAGAATACAGAATTTATAATGTAGACCAAAAACGACACCTACTTCATAGTAAATATGGAGGAACGACAGACCAGTCTACATGGGAGAATTGGAGTGAGGCATGGATAACAATCATCCCACAGGTACATAGAATTATGGCAAATATCAAAACCTACGGCATTCCCAAGATAATAAAATGATGTGTACATATCTTTTATACTCATTTTATATAATTAGAAAATGTTATTATGTGATTAAATAATTTTAAATTAAAAATACATGAATTAAAATGGTAAGGAAATTGAGAATTGGTAAATTTGTCAAAAGGACGAAAGAATATTTCCCACCTAAGATTTGAGGAAATATTTCATTTTTTATTATTTAAGTTTGAAAAAACTCATGTTTTGCATGGTTCAGAATCTCTGCTCATGTGGTAACTGTAGACCGTAGATAAACTTTAAGTTCGTTTAAAGGAGTCAGCTCCTTCCTCCCATCAGTTTTATGTGAAGAAAGCAAGAAAGATGGCTAACTTAATACAAAAATATAGCATCAGGATCTGATAATATACTATGGATAAAGTAAAAGAAAAGTTATAAAAAGAAACCCCACAAAGATTCTTCAGCATTCAAGCATCCACAAATTAAGACAAATTGTTATCAGAAAATATAATAATAATAATGATCAAGTGTATGACATGGCAGGACAACTAAACATTCAAGCAAATCATAGAAAATAAGTGCACAGATATTATTTATGCAACCCCATTTTCCTCATTATCAGCTATGAACAAATAGAGAAAAATGTCAACGTTCTTTTTCTTCCTTGCTACAGCAAACCAAATTTGCCAGGTAAAATGTACACTGTAGCTTTTACATACTGAACAACTTCAAACATTTCAAATACATTGTATAACTTAACCTCCCATCCTATCCATCACTACAAAAGCTTCATCATTTTTAGACGTTCTTCATGTTCTGAATCCAGTTTAGGTGGTGTGTAACTACCATGAAGATCCTCCACAATGTACTCCTACAAAAGGTTTTAAACAGTGAGTGTTTCCGTGACTCAAGTATTGAAGCAACATTGTCTAGGCAATCTACTTTACCCAATCAAGTATCTGTAAAGGTACGAAAAAAAGAATTTACAATATAGAAGTGGTTCAGTGATTACCTTTGTAAGCTCTTTTTTGGTAAGAATGTGGTAGTGTCGCTGCCAGATCTTCTGAATAGCCATTGTGGCAGCAAGGAAACCATAGGCTACGCCAAGAATGGCGAAAATGACAACAAAAACAATAACTAGGGCAAAGCATGCTTCCATGGACGCAGGAAAACAATCCAAAATACCCCAGCCATAGCAGCAGTTTTGGCAATTAGTCATCCTTGGGTCATTATTGTTGAGTGAGGAACAATGTAGTATGAGCCCAAAAAATCCAAGCAGCACAAAGAAGGCCATGACCCCTGATAATGTTCGAACAGACCATATAAGAAAACATGTGTCGATGCATCAGGAATTTCTACATTTCACCCCTTTTACCCCTTGTTCTAGACACCATGCAGGTAGAACGATGAAAATATGGCACACAATGAAAAACGGAACAACAAAATTATGTTCCACATCAAAGATTCAAAACAGGAATTTGATGACAAATATGAAGCATTTCAAACAGTCAATTGAGATTTAGAAATAATGTATCTCCAATCAAATGTGTGTGTGTGTGTGTATTACTGAATTTAAAGAAGTTTACCTATACAGTAGTAAAATGGAATAGGATGCTTTGACAGGATACGGTCCCAACCATCACTGAATGAATTCCTGAAGGTCCCATCTTTATCCATGAGGTATGCAAAAGCACCCATTGCAGCAATCACCTGAAAAATAGACAATAGTACTTTTACATAACAGCAAGTGGAAATGAAGTACTGATCTTGAGAAAAGACCAATCTAAATTTTGCTTTCTTCTAGGAAATGGTATAGATCAAAACTCATTGAAGGAAAATGGAGGCCAGGCAGACATACCTAGGACCTAAAAAATAATTTTTAGGGAAAAAAATATTGTATATAAGCTTATGCATTCATTTACTTGACACCAAAGAAAAAAAAGCAGTATAAAAATAATAATAATATGAAATAAACATGAAATCAAAAACAAAATGATCACTATTGCCAGAATCCAAATTATTGATAAGGCTTAAGAAATGACACAGCAGAGTAATGTGGTACAGTCTTGTTTTTAGTTGAGTAACACAGTAAGCAGTCACCTGAAGTCATTTTATAAAAAACCTATGCTAAATATTTTAAGCCTCAGGCAACGCAAATTTTATCCTTCCATATTGATTTGCATCGTGTCAACCATAGATTACAACTAGGCTACCATTATTAGGCAATCACCTTTATGGGTCTCCAATAATTTACTTAAAAGACTTGTATTAGATCATATATGTCAATAAATCTCTCATATCAATAGTTTCAGAACTAGTTTTATTAATTGAATACGTGCCCATGCTAGCATACAACTTGGAAACACTATTTAAATTGAGAGGCCAACAAAGAAAGAAAGTATCAGAACAATTAGACAGATAAAATAAGCTATAGTAAAATTATGTGAAGGAGATTTTTCAGAAAACAGCTGAAGCAGTTATGAAACTTTGGAAATAAAAAAGCAGTTATTTCATTTCCTTAATTATTAGTTTCCCGAAGGCAAAAATTACTCAAACTAGATTCAATGCTTAATCAACAAAGAATGGGATTGTTCATGCACCCTATTAAATGATGCAGAGGAGAGCAAGACTACTCACAGATTGTACAGCTAAAAAAACAAAGAACACATCCCTTGCCACAAACAGTCTGAATTTTATTTTGCGCCAAGAGTTGTCCTCAAACAATTCAACTCGAAGGTGAAATTGGGCTTTGCAGGTTGTGCAATGCGAAAAAGCAAATCCTTCCTATAAAGGGAACAGGGGAAGGTCGAGGATTAATACAAGTTAAAAACTATTCAAAATTAATATGCATTGCATCCTTAAAGGCTTAAAGAAGAATTGTAGTCAACCTTAACTGACCGCCAATGATCAAGACAGGAACGATGAACAAACTGCTGAGTGCCTTTGCACATGCATGGAGATATCAACTCATCCTCTATGACATTAAGTGATAACCATTAGGCCAAAGAAAAAGCAGATGCTCATTCAAGAAAACCTTCCACAAGAAAATAACAAATATGCACCAGTATACTGAAAATGTGTACTTATGACATGGCCAAGAGAAAAGCAAAGAGAAATAGAAGAAAAATGAAAAGAAATAAACAACTTTTAACTGTCACTTTGCATCTCCAACAAAAATGAGGCGCCTATATTAGAATTGAGCTTTAGAACTATTTGATTTTAATCCATTATGTCCTAACCCAAAATCCTACTAGTATGAAAGAAGAGTTCAACTAAATCATCTAAACAAGCAAAGAACATATTAAACATGGTAGAAATTCATATGTATTTAGAACTTGAGCAAACAAAAATCCCCAAAAATGTTAATTAATGAAGAATTTATCGTTATCGAAATAAAATTCAAAATAAAACCAGGACAACCTGCCAAAGCATTAACAGTATTAAGTGCCGCCATGTTGTTAAGCTAACCAAGAGAATTAAGCATAATCCTAGCAAATTACTTCAATTTTTGCATCTAAAACTATAACAATTAAATCCTTTCACGGTAACCCAAATGTCACATATACAATCATATTTTAATTCAAACCATAGAACAGAAACAACTTCAATCGAATTGATGGGAAAAAGAAAAGATTGATCAAAGAATGCATTATCACCTGGTTCGCCATCGCATTCAAGGCAAATACGACAGCAAGGAGTGGAACCATCCTCGAGGTCTTGATTCTCGAGGTCTTGATTCTCAACGTCTTGATTCTCAATCAACGAGGAGCTCTCAATTGAACTAGAACTTGCTGGTTGCTCATGATTCTCCAGCAAAGGATCCACATCGGTAGGGTTCCGTTCATCAGTCGTCTGTAGCTGTAATTCTCCTTTCATTGCTCGTCCACTTTCGAAAACAAAATACAAAACCCTAAAAATTAATGTCCCAAATCCCGAAACAAGTCCGATTATTAAATTATGTGGATATTGTTGGTACCAAACAAAACACCTGGAAATTGCAGAGAAATACAAGACAAATTCACTGGACTTTTCTCACCGCGTCGTTCATTGGGCCAAAAGACACAATCTCCCACCCAGGTTTCCCTAAATAACAAATTTTCAATATTCAATATTTGATAAGTTAAATATTCATAATTTAACGATATTAATCATTTAATGTTAATAATCTAAAAAAATTATTTTATATTTTTAAATAAAATTTTAAAAAAATATAAAGAAGAAAAAATCTATAAAACAATATTAATATAATAATAAATTAATAAAAATACTAAAAAATTAAAAACAAATTTTATAAAAATAGTTATTATTACCAACTATATTAATTGCGATGGTCATTAAAATCTTAATTTAGTTGAAAATAATCATTTAATTCACTTGACAGAGAATCTATCAAATCTTTAATGATTAAATCTGATAACCAACCAAATCAGATAACTATTTTCAAATTATTATAGGTGATGGTAATAGTTTTTTTCAAAATTTATTTTTTGTTAAATTTTAAAAATCAATAAAAATATATAAAAAATTAACCAACGTCGCTGATAGCATTACTGACGATAACAGGTATCAAAAACCTAACTAAGTAGTCATAAAAAGCTAATTGATTCAGTTAATAGATAAATCTGATTGCTCTTATCATCAAAAATGACTGTAAATGGCTAGAAATTGAATACTTTGTTTAAGTCAACTATTTGCAATCATCTGTAATAACGGATACGGTAATCAAATCATGTGACTTTTTATAGTCATCTAGTTAGGTTTTTTATGGTACATGATTTTTCTAAATTTTTTTATACATTTTAAAATTTTATTTTAATATTTAACATTTTATTTATATATTTTAATATTTAATTAATAATTTTTATATATTTAATTATTGTAATTAATTTTTTAAAAATATATGAATATTTTTATTATTTTTATAAAATTTATTTAAATATTCTAAAATTTTTATTTAAAAGATAAAAATATCTTTTTATTTAATATATAATTGTTAGTTATTAATTTTAATTAATAAAAAATATTTAAAATTTTAAAAAATAATAAATAAAATTTTACCGTTTAAAAAAATTTTTCGGTAGGATTATGTCGTTTGACCATTTTGAAATCCGATTGCGTAGAAAACCATGGCACTGGCAACAGCACCTGCATTAAATTGATGATTAAAAGCAGTGCCGTGGTTTTCCAAGCGTTCACATTTTGAAGAGGCCCAAAGATTCTACTCAGGCAAGCAAGATTTGGATTGGGTCAGAATTTTGACAGGGACCACCGTGTTAGACATTTGCGTCTAAAATCTGGTGGAAATTTTTGTAATTAGTTTCACTCATTCACAGGTCAATGTAGTACGCAGCGTTCCGCGGGGCAAACACAAAAGAATGGGCCATCTATAAGAAATAATAGACAATTATCGGGTCAAC
Organism: Anacardium occidentale; assembly: GCA_026122585.1. Classification (NCBI taxonomy): domain Eukaryota; kingdom Viridiplantae; phylum Streptophyta; class Magnoliopsida; order Sapindales; family Anacardiaceae; genus Anacardium; species Anacardium occidentale. Next base: position 939,082 of record JAJEJH010000067.1, on the reverse strand, counting down.
CCAATAAATATTTTACAGCTTTTATTTTTATAGGCCAAAGCACTTATTCCCACCCAAGATTTCACTCAAGCATTTTGGCCACCCTTTAATTTTCAAAAATCCAAACACCTACTCTTTGACCATTTTTTTATACAATTTTATTAATACTTTTATAAAATAATTAAAATGCCATTATTAAAAAATAAAAATTTATAATAAAATGATAAAATAATATTTAAATATAATTATATTAAATATTTTTAAATATTAGTCATCTAATTTCATTATCGATGACTATCATTGCCTTTTTAATTTTTAATATTAAATAACATTTTATGTTTTTATTATAAATTTTTATTTTTTTATATAGATATTTTAGTTATTTTATAAAAAATGTCAAAGATAGTATTTAAATTTTTAAAAGTTAAAGATGGAAATTTGTCATTAAGTGAAACCTTGGGTGGGTTAAAGGCTTTTGGCCTACAAAGCATCCTATCTTTAACTTTGACCTCTAACTATAAGTGTGATTTAAATAAGTTCAAAAAAACTTTAATTTGAGCAAGTTTAAATAGAGTTCAAGTCTGATATTCACGAGCATTGTTTCATAAGTAAAAAAATTTAATTCAAATTGACTAAAACAATATATTAAAATATCATCGTTATTGACATTTGCATGTTTGACAAGTCAAATTAAGCTTGAGTTCCCAAGCTTAGTCTCGAGTTTGGGACTCATAGAGTCTAACCAAACTTGAGCTCGGCTTGACTCGAATCCATCCATAGATATGGTTTAAGTTCAATAATAAGTTATATTTTCTCACCCAAAGTTTGGTCCCAAAACAATTTCACATCCCTTGATGATATAAATAATATTTTTTCATCTAAAATCCAATTTCATTAATAAAAAAAAATAATCATATAAGAGTAAAATAATAATTTTAATATTTAAAAATATAAAAAAAATTATAAAGTACCTATTTTATAAATCAAACTTAAATATTTTGAAAATGACAATACAACCCTTCAATAAGTACGAAAACTATGTATTTTCACCTTTGAAAACTCAAGCCATCATTCCATTGTGATCTCATCATCACTGGTGGTGAAGTCAATATCAAATAGAGTGGAAAAGATTGATTTGAATAAGATGAGCCATTGAAAATTGCAATCGACATAGAAGAGAGCTAGAAAGAAGGAGATTGATAGATGCAAGGAGTTTTCAAATTTCATTAACAAGAAAAATGAGGTGGAAACAACGATATCATCGAAAGAATAAGTTAGAGATGGATAAATCAATGTTAAAATTGTTTGTATAAATCGAATCAGTAATAAACATGAGCTATTAGAAATGAGATTGTTGGTTAAGTTTCAAAAAAGAAGATGTCGAACAAAAAAAAAAAAAAAGAAGAAGAAATGTGTTTTAATATAAATTTAATATTTAAAATGCTTTATATATTTTAATTAATTTAAAATTATATGATAATTTAAAAAATTCAGGTTATGAGAATTTCATATAATATTTTTTAAGTCAATGATGAAAGATTCCCAGTGGCTTATTAATCACCGTTGACAATTTTGATTTTAGAAGAAAAGAAGAAGAAGCAACCAATCATAAGGTTCTGAGAATAATAAAAAAAAATTCCACAAAATTAAAAAATTAATACATTTAAGCTTAAAAAATACTCTAAATTATTCTTACAATTTCAACACTGCAAAACAGGGTGATTGAGAGCTCCTAGATTGTATCTTGAAGCCTTCTGCATCTTAGTAATATATATTATCTTCTACACCCTGCATTCAAAGAGAGCGAGAAAGAGAAGAGCAGTTATGATGAAATGCAGCCCGGTAATTTATATCCATGGAAGGTATACTTAGAGAGAGAGAGAGAGAGAGAGAGAGAGAGAAGGGGTAAAGTAGAAACTTACTGTTGATATTCAATATTGACGGAAGTAGCGGTGGAAGAGGAGTTGGTTATGGCGGCAAAGGCGGCCTGTGATAAGACAACGGTGGTGCCAGTATCGGAAGGTCGGGAGGGAGATTGAAGAGCATATTCAACAATCTTGATTTGGATGGTGACGCCGAGTAAGCAAGTGTTGGGCTGCGTGGCGCTTATGCATCGTACCAAATATTGTCTCCCACATGACGCACCATTGTCCCATATCCCATCTCCGGCCGCTCCAAAGAAATTGCTCGACGGAAACTGGGTTTGGTCGTTTCCATAGCATGTTGTGGCTGTATAGAAGTGTATCGAAGTCAATTAGCAAAATGAGGCAAAAGGTTTTCAATCTTAGGAATTACGTCGTGTATTTTGCATATATACTTACGTAAATACGGAGGAGTATACCAGGTAGCCGATCCCAGATCCGCATAAGAGACGTCGATGAAAAGCTGTAACCATGATGAAACCAGGAGAATGGCACAGAACTGCAAGGGCCGTGACCTGGGCATTTTTGCAGCAACAACGGGCTTCAAAGAATTTGGCTCCCTTTAGCAAATTATCTTCTAGTTATCCCTCTAGTTTAAGAACAGCTCCTTTTAGTCCCATTGTTTCAGATATTAATTTGTTTATATAAACTGTCCATCGTTTTTTTTAAGGAGGGGCCGGCTTGACCATTCAATATGCCAACTGAGATGGCGTGTTGAGCTGTGAGAAACCAATACTAATAAACGCACCATAATTCACGTCCAAGGTTTTTCAATGATTTTTGTGAAGGTCCAAAAAGATTGATTCGATATCAACCAAATAATTGGATCAGCGTGCTCGTGGTGCTGGTGCAGTTCATTGAAAATTCAAAACCATCTGATGGGGGTTATCTTTCTTTGTCAAGTTGACTGCTGACCTAACATTAATATCTCATGCTCAAAAAGGTAAGGGAAGAAGCGAGGTATTGTCCCAATTTCGAGGAGGCTTTGTTTTCCTCTGAATTTACTTCATCTCATAAGATAAGATTGATGACTGGCATGGATGAGAGCTTCCGGATCATTAAAAAAAGGGGAAAGACAGTTGAGCAAACCAATTTAGGCCAATTTTTTAATACCATGTATTTAACAACAGATTCAGCCGTTGATGAAGTATCCATTTTTCATTTTTCTTTTCATTTGAATAAACAAATACAGCAAACAGCAAAATGGTGGTTTTTTTTTTTCTTTTTTTAACCTGGGATTAAAAATCTAAAAGAGGGTAACCTTCTTAACAAACAGCAAGGCAGAGTCTATCCTCTGCAAATATCCAAAGACAACATGCATAGAACTAATGGAATATTTTGCTCAAATAGCCAAGTAGATGGTACAGGAGAAATTATTTCCACAACTTCCGTAATGACATGTTTTTCTCAGTCTCCTTCTTCATCACCTTTGCAACTGCCATTTCAAAATCTTCCTGCGTTACATGTACCCTCCTCTCCCTTAGAGCAAACATTCCAGCTTCAGTGCACACAGCCTGAATAAACAGACAGAATAGTAAATAAAAACAATCAACATAAAACACCCATTGACATTCAGTTTTTTGGTGATCAGATTGTGAGTTATAGGAAACAAAAAGAGTGTAATTCGAGTCGTTTGTTATTAAGGCAGTGCTTGTGTTTTTTGAGTAATGGCAACAACTCCTGTGGGTGAAGCTACAATGCAAAATTCTCTAGACACAGGCAAGTTGCAATTTGCTACATAAGAAGAACAAAAGAGCAACATGTGCAGCTGCTGCAACCAATGTGCAAAATTATCACCAATCCTTATAGCCAGCCTGGTTTGCAATTCCCGTCATTTGAAATTTGCAACAGTCACTCCATCTATAATATCCAGTTCACTTGGCAAATTAGCTATGGAAGTTGTGTGCGTGTGTATATGCGGACATGGCTGCATCCGGATGCATTGTGACTCAACTAAGAATTCTGTGGAGCCAATATGTATTGGCGTGCTAGCAGCCAAATCAACTAAAGGATTGGTTACAACTATAGCTGGGTAACCAAACTCACCATGAAGATAATAAATGATAATTACATGGACAGCAGCGTACTCTCCTCACACTTAACATATTTTAAAATTGTTTTGATAGATTGTTACATCTCTGACTCAGTCAATTAGTTCTAGAAGCTCTGATTAGTCAGTGAAATGACCATCCAACTGAACAATTTGGGGCATAAATGGAAAGCATTGTCGATTTGAAGAATTCCAAGATTCAATCTTGCAGAAGCACTATGGTTTATAATTTTTTAATTAAAGAGAAAATTAAGGACAGCAATAACAAGGCAATGACAAAGAATTGATCATACCTTTAGCTCTGCACCAGATGCACCATTCATCTTCTCAGCAATCTTCTTCAAATCAATCCCACGCATCAAATTCATTCTCCTAGAATGTATTTTCAGAATATCTAGACGAGACTGCATATAATGGAACAAACATAACAGCATAACACATGAAATTAAGCATATCAACAGAAAACTGGTTAAAGAAATGATCCCAAAAGAAAAATTGCAAAGATGATGTCGCTTTATATAAAATTACCTTAGATGACCAAAAATACACAATAAAGTCACAATATTGACATGGGTATTTTTGCACAAGAGCACATATTCTTTGTCTTTTGTTTCCAAATAACTTAATCTATTTAAAAAAATTACTAATTCTCAGCTTTATGAGGATTACATCACAAGTGACCCAATTATCTCAACTGCTTTGACTTTTGCAAAGTTGTGACCACTAAATCATCTTTGTCTCCTTCATCAATCAAAATATTCAATGATATAAATAAGCTTCATAACAACAAATGTTAACATACCTACGGTGTTATTACAACTGGATCAGACTGACTGGTTTGGCGGGTTCAACCATGAACGGGTTCACGGTCCGGTCCCTTTTATTCATAAACTTTGATTTTTTAAAAACCAGCAAAACACAGTAAACCGATCAAAACCAACCGAACCGGGTTTACGCAATTAAACCTTTTTTCTTAAAATTAGAATTAAAAACACTAAAAATTAAAACTCTAACACTAAAAGTATATTGACAACAAACTAAGATCTTAATTGAATGATTTGTAATTAATTTTTTTCACTTTATCTATGTAATAGAGTGCGAATGGTTTGATTAACCTATTTGAATTTTTTTTTTTTTATATTTTTACTAGTTTTTTTATTTTACTCAACTGAAATTTATGTTTCAAAAAAGCAAATATGCTTGGTTGTTATTGGTAATTGTATAGAGTTGCTTCTAATGAACTTTGTATGGTGTATGTTTAAAAAATGTATTGAATATTTGATAATAGTCAAGAAATAGATAATAATTTGGGAATAGATCGAACCGGTCGAATTGTGACCCGGTGAGGTCATTGGTTCAACTACTAGTCCGGTTTTAAAAACACTGCATACCTATCTCGTACAAGAACACATTAAACAAGAATTATTTATGAGGATAAAAACATGTGTTCCTTCTTATTCTAATATTCACATAGAAACATTTTTAATAAAAATGCTTTTTATACATTGAATTTTAGAGGGATTAGAAGAAAGAGAGATTTATTTTTAAAAACTGTACAGCATATCATTGTGATGGTAGCATTTACCTCTTCATTAGGATTTGGAAATTCAATCTTCCTGTCAATTCTTCCTGGCCTAAGGAGAGCTTGATCAAGGATATCAATCCGATTTGTGGCCATCAAAACCTGTTCAAAAAGTTTAATGTTAACAAACATAACAAGTCAACTAAAATAATAATAGCATCCTGTTTCCTAGTTGATTACATTTGCTTACTGAACTGAAAATCAGTACCTTGATCTTGTTTGATGCTTCAAATCCATCAAGCTGATTCAGAAGCTCCAGCATAGTCCTTTGCACCTCACTGTCACCATTGCCACTGCCAGATTCCATTCGAGCAGACCCAATGCTGTCTATTTCATCCATAAAAATGATTGATGGAGCATGTTCCCTGGTGAAAAAAAAAACAATGAAAAGCCACACTAACAAGATAAGAAACCATTAAGTAAACAAGAAAAAATGCAACACATCAATCAGCAGACAGATTACTCATCCATACTTCAACAAGAAGTAAAAACATCTACTGAATATTATCAGATACCAATTGGAAAGATTTAAGAAAAAGAATTATAATTGTTATAAAACAAGTGGAAAACGCTTAACTCATGTGCCACTAACAATTACGTAATGAAGAGAGACAAAAGTATAAAATGCACCAAAATTAAAATAGTGCATTAACCTTGGAAGAAGAATCAATGGAAGCATGAGACAGTGGGGAGAAAGCAAACAAACCTTGCCATGACAAAGAGTTCTCTAACCATTCTAGAGCCTTCTCCAATATATTTCTGAACCAATTCTGAACCAGAAACCCTGATGAAAGTACAATCAGTGTGATGAGCCACAGCTCTAGCCAACAGTGTTTTTCCAGTACCAGGTGGTCCATATAGCAAGACACCCTGTTATGTAAGAGAAAACAAAGAGAGACAGAGTTTGTAAAAGTAATATATCTCTACCCAAACAACAAGATGAGAAAATAGATGCAACATAACAACAAAACTAACCTTTGGTTGAGCTATTCCAAGACTCTCAAACAATTCAGGGTGTTTGATAGGAAGCTCAATAACCTGTAAAGGTGTTAAACCACATATAAATAAAGAAAATAAAACCATCAAACAAAAAGATTAACAGTAAAGGACAAAAAAAAATCAAAATCCCCCATTGACAACTGTACATCCATAGAGAATACATGTACAGTAAGCATACCTCCTTTATCTCCTTAATTTGTTGATCAAGACCACCGATCATGTCATATGTAGAGTCTGGAACTTTTTCAACTTTCATAAGGTTGACCAGTGGATCTACTTTGCTTGGCAATATTAAATGAAGAACATAGCTGTCATTACGAAGTGCTACTCTTGTTGACGGTGTGATCTTGGTAATATCAATGTTTTTGTCAATATCAACAACATATTTTCCCTCTGGATGGACCTGGGAGAAGGAAAAGTTTCAATAAAAATATATTTTATAAATTTAATTGTTTTCAATGATCTGCAAACTAACAGGGGAAGCTATGATCAGCTAAAACCATTACAATATTAAATGCAATCTATCACCCATTGTTGCTCATATGAAAAGCACCTAGCTCATCATTCAATATAAAATCACATAGCTCTACTATTAAATGAAAAAACAGAGAAAATACGTAGCACATATAAAAACCAATTTTAAATAATGATAGCTACCTGGACAAATGGCACATATTCATGCTTCTATTAATTCAAAAAAACCACTAAGTGGTTCAGTAGTGAGAGATATCAGCTCTATGTGGAAGTATTGCATCTAAAAATTTTCTTTTGGTACATTTTTATCCATACTAGAGCTTTTAGTTCATGTACATGATATGAGCAAAACAATAATAGTAATGCTACATGCACATATAATAAGTACCAATTTGGATATCAATAATGATGTATTACTATATGATTGGTTTTACTTTATCCTTAAATCACAATCATTCAATCACATAATAATACATCAGCATTAGTACTCATTATTTATGCATATAAGATCACTCTTATTGTTTAACTCACATCATGTACATGAATTGAAAGTTCTAGTATGGATTTGGGGAGGATTCAAGCTGAGTTGAACTTGAGCTTGTACTTGCTCGAGTTCGGCTCAGCTTAGGGAATTGAGCTTGAACCTAGATGAGATTTGATTGAGGGCTTGACTCGAGTTCGGCTCAACATGGCAGCTATTAAATTTATTTATTAATTTTGAATTTATAAATTTTTTTTTTTAAATTCATGTTTTCTAATCTAAGAAAACATGAAAGGAAGTTGCATTATGATAAGAAAGGAAAAGATTAAACTTATTTAAAATGGATGAGTTGTTGAAATTCCTCTCATCAGATATAGGACTCTTAGAATTGGGTTGTAAGCTTATTTATAGTGGATTAAGTAGGTTGTTAAAGTGTATCTTTCCAATGTGGATAAACATGTACGAACTGAAATTTTTTAGACTCTACAATATAAGGGCACATAGTTTTATTGAAACAATAAACCCTGAATTACCCTCCACAAATCACAGGAAGATCTACTTGAATCATGATTTTTGAAGCCAGATTCAAACAGACCAAATAGAATTTATTACCATGATCTTAAATGTTAATAATTAAAAAAAAAAAACTCATCATCTAACTAAAAGTACATCTAAGTTAAATAGAGGGACCAAGAAACAAATTAATAATTACATGCAAACCAAAGCCACCATTAAAATAGCAGGAATTAAATAAAAGAAACTAAAAATAACAAAATTTCAAAATCTTGAATCTTTTTATACTTACTATAACGCCAAAAGATATAAGAGGTAAGTAACTGACCTTAACAAGGACCTTATTTTTGCCCATCACTTTGACCACTTCACCAACATATGATCCAGGCTCCTGAAGCAACTGTAATTCTTCTCTAAGCATCCTAACTGTTAATTTGACATAATTTGAAGAACGTCAAAAAATAATCTGGCAAATCTCAATCCCCTGCTAACTAAAACAGAACGTTTATGTTCAATTAATATCAATCCTACAAACTACCCTATCCAGTCGAAAAGTTCATAGTCACTAATAACCTACTACAGGATCAACACCATTGAAGCTATTCAGAAATCAGTAAGCAAACCCTCGGCTAAAATAAATAAATAAAAATAACAAAAAAAATCTAAGAAATGGTGAAAATTAGTGTTAGGGTTGCGAAGAGGAACCTCTTGAATTGAGTTCATTACGCTGGGCTTCAAGGCGATTGAGATTATGGGTTTTTTGACGGACTTGGAGCTGTTGTTCGTGGATATGTTGGAGATAGTATTGCCTGAGCCCCTCTCCTTGTTTCGATGCCCCTTTGGCTGAGCACGCCTCCTCCGCTACAACCGATTCCGGCTGCTTAGTTTCGATTCCCACAGCGGCCATTGCAATCGAATTCGAGTCAAATTTCTTTGGGATCAAGTTTCCTGTTTGGTTATGCCTTTGCCTGTGGACTCGATTGATGTTTGTAGCCTACTGCTAGGCCTAACGCCGTTAATTAATAAATTTCACCGCAAAAGGAGCCCATTTGTGAGGGGTTGTTAAAAAGCCCATTTATTTTATTAAAAAAAATAAAATTAAATTGGCCACATTTTAAAGAATCAATACAAATATAACTAGTAATTAATAATTCTAACTTTATATTAGTGTAACTAGGGCTGGATTCGTTCATTTAGGGTACAGGTTCGTATTTGATTTGTGTTCATTGAATGTAATATCATTCGGCTTTGTGTTTGCAAAAAGTGATATCATTCGTATTCGATTCAATTCATGTTTGTTACTATACAAAACAATGTCAACATATTCATTTTTGTCAAATATGAACATATTCGTTTTCCCAAAAAAGAAAAATAATTTTTTCCTAAAAAAGAAAAATAATTTTTTCCTTTCTAATATATTAATTATAGAACGACTTTGTTTTATTTAAGAAATACAAACCAAATATAAATATATGAACTGTTATAAAATGTTTATATTCGTGTTTATAATCACCATCAAAACATTCAAAACTCGTATTCATGTTCAGGTTTGTTGGTCACTAGTTCGAATAATATTCATTCGAATTGAACACGAATACATACACGAGTGTGTTCGTATCCTATCCAACCCAAAGCGTAACTAATTAATTTGATTAAATTTTTTTTTTTCCTTACATCTCAAACCTTTCAATAATGTCTTACACACTCCATCCCTGTACAAACTTCAATTATTAAATCAAAATTTGTTAATCCAATTTCAAAATATTAAATTCAAGAGTAATAATTATGTTAATAAAATTATTTATGAGTTTAAGGTTTTAAAACACGATTATGGTGTTGAGAGTTTTAAGTTTGGAATTGATTGTTATAAGTCTTTTTTTAGTATCAAAGCCTAGCTCCAATGATCCAAAACCAAAATTCATTCCTCACCATGACTGAATTATCAACCTTTTAGAACACTTGAACTCTTTCGATGGTTTAAGTTCTTAGTAACTTTCAATGAAACTGAATCAATTTTAAACCCTAAACCTAAACGTGTTTTTAATTATATGACTACCCTTGACACCTTTAAGTCATACACTTATCTCCAAGCACAAAATTTTCCATAACAGCGTAAAGCTATGAATAATGACTTTGACGCTCTTATCAAGAACCAAACCTGGGAATTTGTTACAAGGTCAAACACAAATTTAATAGGACCATCGACTGTTGCAAGGCTCGTCTTATGCCAAAAGGTCTCATGCATCACTTTGGGATTGATTATCATTCCATCTCTAGCCCTATTATTAAACTATTTATTATGCTATCAGTGTTTCACTTATTGTCTAATTTCCATGGCCCTTTCACCAACTTGACCTAAACAATGGCTTTCTTCAAGGCCACATAAAAGATGATTGATTTCCTTAATAATGCTAAGTGATAAAATGCATATGTATTTGATAATATTTCCCAAACCAACTAAAACTAATTCAATCCCACACAAATAGGTTTCAAGTTCTTCAATTTAACCACATCTATAACTCAATTATCAAAACAAAAATTATATTATGACCTAGACCGACATCCCTAATTATGATGTAAAACCTTCATATCATAAAATGTTTCAATAACACAGCCATTTATAATAAAATATATGCAAATTAAGAACGAGATAGTGAGCCATAACATTTTATCCCCTATTACTAGTGAATATCAAGCGAAATATGAAGGAATAACGATGACAAATTCAAGTGATAACTAACAAGACCGACAACTATGAAGATTAACAAGTGATTTTATACATTAACTCTTCAATCCATACATGAATTAAGGATACATGGACAAATCTTTTGTCCATCTCAATCTCTTCTACATTTGTTTATTTATCAAAATAATAAAACTATATACACACTTTTAAGTATAGATTTATGTATCTTAATAATATGTTATCATTTAATTATAATATGATTGAATAATTTTGAATTAAAAATAAATTAATACTAAATCACATGATGATATTGTTAGAATAGGTTCTTTAGAGCTAATCTTTTTCACAATATAAATAAATGAAAAGTCATATTAGAACATTTTAGTAACCATCTTTCTCTGTAGCTGTATATGTTTACACATATGTTTAAATAAATGAAATTAGATTGGTAAAACCACAACGAGGGATCAATAAGACAGTTGATCGTGAGAACCTTATGATCACTTTAAGTGGTTGGTTTAAATATATTCATAGTCTCAGTAATATCCTACTCAAGGGTACATATAATACGATAAAACTATCATAGTATTGAAAGATCTTATCGAAAACGATAAAACTTGTGTCAAGATTATGAGTGACAACTTGATGCAATATATAGTTGCATTTTAAAAGCATGTCCACTGAATAGATCCTTACAAGAGGATTCCACACGAATGGTAACCTGAAATATATCCTTTAGTGAATGATAGTGTATATGATTCTTAGACTATTATTAACCTTGTTATGATGGAATCTTTTTGTAGATGAGGAAGGTCCCGTTAATTTGATAAAAGAAAAGGCTTTCGTCAAATTTTAAATCCGCATATTAAGCTACCAATAACATGTATAAATTTTATCTCTTCTTATTTTATATGTATAATATATCTTTGATCCTGAATTGAGATTTTTTCATGGTTTAAAAAAATGTATTTCATTGCCCAACAATTTAACTATCAATTTTGTGTATAAAAAAAATACTAAATACATAAATATACAAATAAATACTTAAAAATATGGGCACATAAACATAACATTGCTCTTATAAAACATAATAAAAGTTGTGTAGTTCTTAATTAATACTATACCACAGAATGCCCATTACCTCAGCCATTGCGTTGATGGGGTTTTAAACTATAGTATATGATAAGGGAATTTTCAATAAATTTGGGGGGCTAAAAGATTTTTTTAATTCAGAAGGCCAAGCAGGTAATTCTCACCCAAGGTTTCCCAAAATAATTGATACCCAAAAACTTTTAAAAAGCTAAACTACCACCCCTTAATCAATTTTCATCCAATTTTATTATCATTTTTTATGAAAGGACTAAAATAACCTTTACTAAAAATACAAATAACCTTAATATTATAATAATTTTTTTTTATAAAATAATATTAATATAATAATAATATAATTATAAAATTGTAAAAAATTAATAAAAACTTTTAAAAAAATAAATTAAAATTTAAACTTAACTAGATAACAAAAAATGACCATATGATTCAATTGACAGTTAGATCTAATTACTTCGATAATTGAAGAAACTAGATCTGATCTGACATTTGGCCATCTTTATCATCGATAAAGGTAAAAAACAATAAGTTTTAAGCATGTTGTCTATTTTCGATCATCTTATATAGGGTTGGATTCGAGCCGAACCAAACACGAACAGTAACATGTTCGTGTTCGGGCTCGTTCGTACTGTTCGAGTTCGGGTTCGTATTCGTGTTCGTCGAACATTTTTAGTTCGGGTTCGTATTCGTGTTCGGTTCGTATAATTAAGTTCGTATTCGGTTCGTATTCGTATTCGATTCGTATAATTCGTTTTTATATTTATTAAAAATTATAATTAATACAAATAATTAATAAAATTTAATTTAAAAAATTATTATTTTAAGTTCGGGTTCGTGTTCGTGTTCGGTTTGTATAGTTCGTGTTCGGGCTCGTTCGAACCGAACTTTAAAATTACAGTTCGTATTCATGTTCGTATTCGGGTTCGTTCGGCTCGTTTCGGGCTCGTTCGAGCCGAACTCAAAAACGAATCCGAACATGTTCGGTTCGAATCCAGCCCTAATCTTATATGGTGGAAGCAATCAAATTTGACAGTCTGTTAGATTTTTGATGATTATATCTAATCACCTTAACCATTGAGACATTTAGATTTGACCATCAATAGAATTATGTGATTATTTTTTATTATTTAATTAGGTTTACTGTGGTAATTACCACCAATGACTGTAATTATTTTTTAAAATTTTATTTTTTTATGTTTTATTAATTTATTAAAATTTTTATTTAAAAAATAAAAATATTTTTTTATCATTTAAATTTAACATTTGAAAGTTAATGGGTGGTTATTTGATTTTTTATAAACTTTTGGGTGAAAGTTTGTTAGTTGGGAAAACCTTGGGTGGGAAAAAGTAGTTTGGCCTATTCAGAATGGAAAATGAGGGAAACCAAAAAAAAAAAAAAAGGGTCCGCGTATATAAGATGACATCAAGCAGAAGTGATTCCCTCGTAACTCATGTTACCCACCCAGCTATGTTTTCTTGTATAACAAAATCGGCTATAGTTTTCTCTCACAGGCCCTAGGGTTAGGAGGATTGGATTTATGCAAATTGCCCAAATACGATCAGCTATATCCATTTCTGTTAATCTAATTTTTGTTAATATCATTTTCTGATCACAATTTAAAACAATTTTAGTCGAATTTTGATTATTTAGGGGATGGATAAGAAGAAGGTTGCCGTTCCGCTTGTATGCCACGGTCATTCTAGGCCCGTAGTGGATCTGTTTTATAGTCCTATCACCCCCGATGGATTTTTCCTCATCAGTGCTAGCAAGGGTAAGCGAGTCACTTCGTTTTCGTTTTCATTTTCATTTTTGGTTCTTTTTTTCTGTTAATTTATTATAATGTCATAAATTTGTAATCGCTTGTAATCGTTGATTGATTTTGGAATGCTAATTGTAATGTCGGTATGAATTTTGTAATTTCTTTCTATCCTTGATTGCTTTTGGAATCCTATGATGATTCATTGGTAGCTTTGGATCGGTTTAATCCATAATTGTACTCGCAATGAGATTCTGAATTGGGCAAAAAGATTTTATAATTGAATTTGTGGTAGAAATATGCTGACATGAGCTTATTGGAAATAGTTGATATTTTAACAAATTTACCATTGCTGAGTCTGATGGTTGTACTGGTGTAATTCAGATTCTAGTCCCATGCTTAGAAATGGAGAGACTGGAGATTGGATTGGGACCTTTGAAGGTCACAAGGGTGCGGTGTGGAGTTGCTGCCTGGACACCAATGCTATGCGCGCTGCATCTGGTTCTGCAGATTTTAGTGCGTATGTAATTGACCCCTCTTTTCTCATAAGAATAACTATCAAATTCTTGTTCCAGTACATATCTGCAACATGCTTACGGGGCTTTTACATTGAGATTCTTTATAACCTGGTACCTTTTTATGATTCCTATTCTATGAGAGGTTGGTTAAGTTGAAATTTCTATTTAAATATCTTGCCTTGGCATGTATCTTCAAACATGATGATCATTGAGTATGTAGTGGTTTCTTGATGTATTTGTAATTGCTGGTGAGCCAGAGATAGAGACATCCTTTGGTGTTAATTTGATGCAGCCAAAATGATGATAAATTTGTTGTGTACTTGATACTGATCATAGATGAAAAGATTCATATGAAATTTACACCAAAATCATCTGTGCAGGAAAGTATGGGACGCATTAACTGGAGACGAATTGCACTCGTTTGAGCACAAGCACATTGTTCGAGCATGTGCTTTTTCAGAGGTAAAGTTTTTTTTTTTTTGGTTTAACTTTTCATTTTATATGAGATAGGATTATTCTATTCTGAAAGCCATTCGTTGTTTCTAATTTTTGGAGTCGATTTGTTCATATTTTTAGCTTGAAGTTAAGCTCAAGTTCAAGAAGATTTATGTGCGGAATTGCTGTGTTATAGTTAATATATATATATATATATATATTTTTTTTTTCTTCTTCTTAATGATTAGTGTTAGTCAAATCATTTCAGTTGCTCTCTGAATGTGGTATCTTCACTGTCTGTTTGTTGTGGTAATCCCATGCATCTTAATCATTTTGGGCATTTTGGTGGATTAGTATTTATCAACACATAATTATGCTCATGTATGCAATACATTTGATGTTTTTATCATTCGGTACACAGGATACTCATCTTCTACTGACTGGAGGAATGGAGAAAATCCTTCGCATTTTTGATTTGAATCGTCCAGATGCACCTCCAAGAGAAGTGGATAGATCTCCTGGTTCAGTCAGAACTGTTGCATGGCTCCATAGTGATCAGACAATCTTAAGCTCTTGCTCTGACATGGGTGGTGTCAGGTATGCCCGTTTCTCTATTATGTTTAATGGTATTTTTATGTGACACTTGTTACAGAGAAAGTAATTTTTTTTGATATCTTGGTCTTCGTTTTGATTCTTTTGAATAACCATGATGTGATAGTTTATTGTGAAATTTTGGGGGGCTATTCTAATTATATATGAAGGCAGTTTTAGATTGACCAAGGTAACAGCATGGGCCCAACTGCCAAGCTGCATTGTCATTTGCCAGAGGTTTGGAAATTAAGTCTTAGAAAATGAGGTTAAAAATTTAATTCATAGGGATTTTATAATCTTTTGGCTCAAGGAAAGACAGATTTAAAAAAATGTTAATTTCTTTGTATATTTTGCAGATGTTAGATAACTTCTTGTTACTTGATTAAAAGTTGTTGGGAAAGTTATTATATTGTATTAGGTTATAATATTTTATACATGTTTTCTCCATCAAGTTGAAGTTGAAAATTGTTCTTGGGATGGATGGTATTTGCCATTTTTTCTAATCATTACTAAAATTATTAGTAGTTGTACAGGTTGTGGGATGTGAGAAGCGGCAAGATAGTCCAAACACTTGAGACCAAGTCATGTGTGACCAGTGCTGAAGTGAGTCAAGATGGTAGATATATCACAACTGCTGATGGATCGACAGTTAAATTCTGGGATGCAAATCAGTAAGTTTTAGATCAGATTGACTATGTTCTTTGCCCAGGTTTCCACCTTACCCTGTCTAAAATTATTAATTCTTTCCCCAGTTTTGGGCTTGTTAAGGGCTACAACATGCCATGCACGACAGAATCAGCTTCATTGGAACCAAAGTACGGGAATAGGTTCATTGCCGGTGGAGAAGATATGTGGATTCATGTTTTTGATTTCCACACTGGTGATGAGATAGGTGTGTTCCTCAACATAAATTCTACATGACTTTGCATGGTTCACGCTACATTTCGCCTAACATCATAGTTCTTAAAATCATTTTTAGGTATTGTTACTCTTGTTGTTACTAATTCTTGCCTGGATACAGCATGCAATAAAGGCCACCATGGTCCTGTACACTGTGTGCGCTTTTCACCGGGAGGGGAATCATATGCCTCAGGATCCGAGGATGGAACCATTAGAATATGGCAGACAGGCCCTTTGACTCATGATGATACTGAAGCTGTATCAGCAAATGGTTCAGTTGGAAAGGTTAAGGTAACTGCAGAAGAGGTTTCACGCAAGATTGAAGGTTTCCATATTGCGGATGAGGGGAAAACTAAAGAGAAAGAAGAAGCAGGAAATGAGTGATAAGGCCAAAAGATTTCTCATCCTTTTGCTTGCCATAATGTTCAGATATCTTAGATAATTTCACCGTGAGACAAAACCAGAATGTTTTTTTCTCAGTTTCTTGTTAGTGATGCATTAAGTAGATATATTCTGGCCCAAATGTTGTGTAAAAGTTTATTTAATTTTGACTATTTGGTATAAACTTCGAAAGAATCATCCCAATATCCAACCAAATGCGTCTGGGGCTAATTGTTAGCCTTGACCAAACACTAGATTGGAAAATCCAAATTTATATAAATCTTATATTAGAAGTTTATACTTTTTAATGTGGGATTGTAACACCATCGAATCACACTGAATTGGAATTACATAAAATCAGCTGGAGTTGATCAGTGATTCGGTTTCTTGATCTTGTTCTGAAAGCTAAAGTAGAAAGGAATATAAGTAAATAAGGGAAGTAACATGACCATAAATGTAAATATATAAGAATGTAAGGGCTTTTAATTTGCAAGCATGGAAGCAGAAGGGTTAATTTTGTAAAAAACAAAAAAAGAAAAGAAAGAAAAACAAAGCTGAATAAACAAGTAACCCTCCAAGGCTTTGTTGGTTGAATTGCAATCATCTTGTGTTGTTCGTGGAGTGGCTCTCGCCTTCTCGTTGTATTCCATATCTCTGTCTCTGTGTCCCAGTCCGCAATTATCATTGATTTGGCGGGAAAGATGTCGGGAAAAGGGGCGAAAGGTTTGATTATGGGAAAGGCCTCTGCCGCTAGCAAAGACAAGGACAAGAAGAAACCAATCTCTCGCTCCTCCCGAGCCGGCCTTCAGGTTCTTTTCGATCTCTCTCTATATTTATATGTTCTTCTCTTGTATTGTACATTTCGCTTTTAATTTTCACCCATTTTCCGTTCCTCATTAATTTTATTTATTCATTAAAGAATTGCCCGTTTGATGCATATTAGGTTTTTCATTTTTTAAGAATTTTGTTTTGTGTTATGTTTCGAGGGACTCACTAAATTCTCATCGGAAAATGAAAATCAATAAAGGTGGATTTAAACAAGTGAGATACAACGTACATTGTAAAATGGGTGAATTATTAAATAGTAGTTTTAGGTTTAATCTTTGAGGTTTGAAGTTTATGGTAGATATGTTGAATGTTTGGGTGAGTGATCGAGAGAAAGGCGTTTGCATTGGCCTAAGTTAGTCGCATTTAGATTCTTTGTAAAGAATATGATGCCTGGTAATCTTTTAATTTGATAAATACAAATGTTATGTAATATGTTGATTATAAATGGAGCTGTCTTTTGTTTGTGATGAACTACTACTTCTTGACTGAGTTTTATCTGGCCATGGCGTCTGGTAAATATAGATGAGAGAGCAATATATTGGTTTAAGATTGTTTAGCATCCTTTACCTGGTTCAGTGATTCAGGGGTTGATCATATAGAGCCACTGTCTATTATCTATGTTATCATTGGAGTTGGTGAGACTAGTTAGTTATTGTAGGTGGTATATGAAATAGTACATTACAAGGTATTACTGTATGTGGTTTGAAGTTTTGAAAACCTGATGTAGTAGGCATCTTGTCTGATTATTGAATTTTTATCTTTTAGATTTCATTTTCGCATGATACATGGACCCTTTTCTTAGAGGGAGTTCATATGTAATTGATCCCACTAACTGGAAAGGCCAAACTGTAGCCTTCATTTTAATCATTTTATTGATATTATTGAAAGAAGCATTTAGTGTTTTGGATCTTGTTTAAGTAAATTGCTGAATACTGTTGCATTAAATGTTACCTGACACCAGGTATTGCATCTTCTGTTTCTTTGGGTCCTTAGTAAATAGCTTGTGTCATATTTAACGTGCAGTTCCCTGTGGGTCGGATACACCGTCTTTTGAAGTCAAGGACAACTGCACATGGGAGAGTTGGAGCTACTGCTGCTGTGTATTCAGCTGCAATTTTGGAGTATTTGACTGCAGAGGTGTTGGAGTTGGCAGGAAATGCAAGCAAAGATCTCAAGGTGAAACGTATAACTCCCAGGCATTTGCAGCTTGCAATCCGTGGTGATGAGGAACTTGATACCTTGATCAAAGGGACCATTGCTGGTGGGGGTGTCATCCCTCACATCCATAAATCTCTCATCAACAAGTCAACCAAGGACTAGTTGCAAATGGATTATGGCTGCATATATATTTATTAGTCTCCACTCACAATTTGGGAATAGATTTATTATCATCTGATTAAATTTGTAGATTTTCACCGCTGCTATTAAGCAGTATCCTACATTTATCTGCCTTATTCTTATGCTTTATCTTTGGTTGCTGAACCTGGTATGCTGGTTATGACATACATTGTGGATAATGCAATTCTCTGACAAGTTTATTCTTTCTATGGTACTGTAAGGTTGTCATGCATGTTCTTGTGACATCTCATTTTTCGGTTTCGTCTGTAGTATCATTGTTCACACTACCTCCTATCGGTAGAGTACAGGTTCTTATCCGCAATTTTAATTTCAATAAGAGAGAATCTTGCATTCATATCCAGTTCCTGGGGATGTTTATATCCTATTGGATGAACAATGAGTAGGTTTTGTCAAAGAATTCAAACGGGTCCCCTTTTTGGTAGGAGTACAACTGTTATTTTGGTTTGAAGACTCTCTTCATAGATTGTTAGAGTGGCTTGATTGCTCGTTAAGTTAGAGTGGCTTATTGCTCGTTGCTTGTCAGGACGTCTATACTTCGAATAAGATTTTAGCAAGCTATGAACCATTAAATACAAAACAGTCATTTACCATTTAATCATGATGTTATTGATTTTGATACTTGCTGATGATAGATTGTCCTCGACATTAGTTACACCCACGCCAGTGTTTAACTAAATTTTACCAATACTTATTTTATAAGAATAGCTTACTCTAAAACCCTAAAACAATTGAATGCTATATAGCCAGCCACAGATTGAAAACTACTACCCACATCCCCACATGGGTGGCGAAAATGAATTCCAATGTCCTTACAAGAATGAGGAAAATTTCTCCATTCATGTCAGCAGCCCCAAGTTCAGGAATCAAATGGTTGATACTTTAGGAACCTCCACTGGGAAACTGTGGATTTCATCCATCCATGGGCTCTTCTCCTTTGCAGGGTTTATGGTCCTCAAAGCCTTCCACACCGCACTGTTACACTTGAACCCTGAACCAAATGCTATTTGCCATGTTCTATCACCCTTCCTTATCCTTCCCTTGGCTTCTGCATAAGCCAATTCGTACCAGAGGGAACTACTTGAGGTGTTGCCAAAACGATAAAGAGTCATTCTTGATGGTTCCATGTGCCAATCAGACAGCTGCAGATTCTTCTCCAATTCATCCAATACAGCTCTTCCTCCAGCATGAATGCAGAAATGCTCAAAAGCCAGTTTGAAATCTGGAATGTAAGGCTTGATCTTCATCTTGAAAAGTTTCTTTCCAACTAATGTAGCAAAGAACAGCAGTTGTTCAGACATTGGCAGAACAAGAGGCCCTAATGTGGTGATGTTAGTCTTCAAGGCATCACCAGCAACGCCCATCAGATCTTTTGACAAACTAACACCGATCTTCCCTTCAGAGTCTTCTTCTTGAGTAATACAGGCAAAACATTTATCATCAGCACCCTTGTGGGTGCGGACAGTGTGCACCAATCTGTATTTGGATCTTCTTCGGTCAGAGTATTTATTTGAAAGCAGTATTGCAGCACCACCCATTCGAAACAAGCAATTCGATACAAGCTTTGACAGATCATTACCAAAGTACCAATTCAATGTGATATTTTCCATGCTAATAACCAATGCATAAGAGTTGGGATGGACCTGAAGGAGGTTTTTGGCAAGATCGATTGAAATCAAACCTGCACTACAGCCCATCCCTCCCAAATTGTAGCTAACTATATTCCCTCGAAGCTTGTAATGGTTTATAACCATAGCAGAAAGAGATGGAGTGGGATTGAACAAGCTACAATTCACAATCAAGATCCCGATGTCTTTGGGTTTCACAGAAGTTTTAGCCAAAAGCTCATCGATTGTGCCAAACATCACAGCCTCAGCTTCTTTTCTAGCTTCTTTCATTGATGGGTTTGGAGGAATGTTAAGGACAGCCTGTGGAAGGTAAGTTGAGTCACCAAGTCCAGATCGTTCAAGAATCTTGCGCTGGAACTGGAGATTCTCCTCTGTAAACGTACCAGTCATCCGGGACTGATCCATGAAAATCTTTTTTGTGCATTTCCGAGATTCTTCAGGCTTGTAGCAGGAAAAGTTTACAAGGTAAACAGGGCGAGAGCGATTGAGAAAGTAGAGTGTCAAAAGGAAAACAAGCAGAGTAGAGCATATAATAACAGAGATAAGGTTGTATTGTAGATGCTCCCAAAGATCATAAAGATCTTGGAGAGAAAATGTGGAGACTTGTGCGGCAATTAGGACTACCAGAGGCGAAAGGAAAAGGTACGTTCCATGAGTAACTAGGTAGTGGTACCCAAGCTTCACATATTTTAGTTTAACAGACTTTTTGAAATCAGGGAGATTTCGTGTTGATGATGGGGGATTCAAGGGCGTATTCAGATTAGGCTCAGACATTTTCCCTGCCAGAGACACAATTTACCAAGGTTTTAGATAAGATGCCAAAAAAACCATAATAACAGTCAACTGAAGTGCACGATATGGACTTCCAAAGACCAAAGGAGAATGTCAAAACTCAAAAGCCGTACTGGAAAAACATAACTTGTGTAATCATTCATGTTGATTTAGATCTGAACTATACTTTTTTTCCATTTTCTCTTTAGTCAAGATTACTTTCTCTCCTCCCTTAAAAATATGTAGAGTGAATAGAACACTATGATAATGGAAGTATGCAAGAAATGAACTCTACGGAAACCCAGGCTTGGAAAATCTAAAATGTGAATTCACCAAAACTCTCTCTGAAAAAACCTAAATCCTTCTTCATTCCCAACTCAACAACCATGAAATTCATCAATCAGAACTAAACTAAGGTGCTAAACCCAGACTACCATTCTTATAGAAAGGACTATATCAATAAAAGTAGCGCACCGACTTGAATGCAGCAAGAGTATTAGAAAGACGAAAAACAAACCTTAGGTGTGGCTGGTAGCTTGAATCCCGACAGAAAAGCCAAGGAGAGCAACTTGAAATTTGGAAAAAAAGTAAAGGCCATAATATGCTTATAAGAGAAGAAAAATTGAAGGCCATAATAAATACACCGTACACGTTTAAGAATCTTGTAAGCTTTATACAAGGAAAGAGACAATGACGACGCCGTATTGTTTTGAAATGTTTGAGCAAAGTTTACTTTTGAGTCTCTTCGGAACATCAAACAGACTATACTTCGTTGTGTTTCTTTTTTATTTGGATATCCCGAGGCTAGCACTGGCTGTGCCTTTGTTTTTGAGCATCAATCTTGCTAGTGAGAATTGAAATATCTGAGGAGATTTGAAATATATGATTAATCCAGTACAGTATTTAAGTTCATGCAGATTTTTCCTAATGGGTGACACAATAACCCAAAAACAAAAGAGAACATCTGAGGAAAAAGGAAGCAGATAGTATTGCCGTGGATTCCATTCATATAAGAATCTACAGCTTTAAAACTGCAAAAAATTCCTAATATGAGCACCACCCAGATACATATCCGTTGATATATGCTTGTACCAGATCATTCATCAGCAATTTTCAGATCAAAGTCTCAGGGGCACTTCAAGGCCAAGGAGTGTGTTTGACTCAGTATGACCATGAGTATACTAATCCAGTGAGAACTCCTCAAGCCATATCAGTACTTCATTCCTCTACAATGAAACCAGCCAGGGCACAAGTACAAAGAAGGCTGTTAATAAATAATTACAGATGCAGAAAAATCGTATTTGATGAAATTTAGTCAAATTTATAGAATACTTTGCATCAACATACTCGTTCAAAGTTATGTGAGAGTGATGAACAGTAAACGGTGGTGAGACAAATCCCTAATAGGAATAAGAACTCTTTGCATAAACAAGACAAAAATTCCTACAATGAAATATCTGACAGTTTGATTTCCTATATTCTATAAATTCATATTTTCCAAACATGAAACAATAAGAGTTTATTGTATTTATTGTCAATCATAAAGTTAATAAGCCTCCAATTAGGTGAATTTGAGTTATCACCAATGAAGTTTACATCAACATGACTTCACAGGTTGATTAATGACTATTTCAAAGGTTGAGAAAAAGAGCAGTATGTTGGCTTTTATTTGAAGCTAATGAAATTCCTTTCCTGGAAGCAGATGTTGAATCACCCTAATAATCACAGCTAGATATTTGAGAAGGTTCAGCTAAAAATTGCAGGACAAACATTGCACCGGATAAACAGTAGAAGCAATCTCAGGATACCTGAGGATGATATGCTTAAACAGAATTTGAGAATTATACCATTGTAAAGCTCCATGTTCGGCCTGGATCATTGTATCGAGCCAGCAAACAACCTTTCTTAGGTCTGAGACCATCGCTGATAAGGCTAGTGCGCAATGCTTTCTCTTTCTCATAAACAATATCTTCGGTAGGCTTCCCACTGAACTTTAGTACTGCAGCAATGCCTCCTTCTACCTTTCTCAAGCTAACTGTTTCTTGATAAGGATCTGGTAAGCTGGACAAAGATCATACCTACAGCTTATGATCTTAATAATAAAATGGACAGACAAATGCTAATTTTCAAATGATTTTTTTCCCTCTGCATGTGTGAATAATAACTTAAACATCTATACATCATATTAACAGTCTCAATTCTAACGGTCAAGCCAATATGGAGGATAGGCCTCACTTGTTGATATCTTTGTCGAGTGGAAGCACAATTTGGATGGATACTTTTGACATATCAGCACTACATGCCTGAGTGAACACAGGAGTCGTCATAGGCATCTTCTCTGTTGTGGAATTTTTTCCGAAAATATACCTGCATATATGAAAGAAACCGTAAATACTATCTTGAAAAATATTATCTTAGGAAGCACATAGGAAAAAGAGTTACTGACTGGTATTTCAAAAACACATACCCAGCAATGTCATTGAAACCAGAGGACCCAGAAAGCTTGTCTCCATTAGTTTCTACCACAACAAATGGGGTGTACTCTCTAACCTATAAAATCATTATATATCTAGTCAAACCCGTAATTATATGGCACTCACTCATATAGATTAACTGATCATTGAAACAATGAAATACATATAGAATAAGTTCTTATCCAGAAAAGACAAGAGGGCACAAATTTATGTAGGCAAAAGAACTAGATATGTTGCTGGAAAATATGATCAATAGATTGTAAACATATACAGCCATATCAATTAACATTCTAAATTTTACTGAAATGGAGATATTATAGCACCATATAGGTCATCATCACTGCTGGTGCCTTTAATTCTTCCAAATAATTAGTATGTTTAAAATTTTCATTTTAAACTATCTCCTCATTTTATCAGTCAAACTACAAATTTCTTAAGGGAAGGAATCTTCCGAATCTCCTGGCACCAGAAAAGAATTTATGTCTTAATTCAAGGTTACTGCATTTATATAGAGTGTAAGATCCAAGCTTATCTATTCACAAAAGACCACCTTGAAGAGAAACTTAATAGTCTTGAATTTGCGCAAATACTTCATGCATTTTTCATAGTCTCTTATAAAGTCTCTTTTTATTTCTTTGATCATTGAAATGACTTCATCACATATGATGCACTAGCTTTATACAATTGCCTTTTTGTTTCTCAAAAATTAAAATTCACAATGTAAATTGGTGACTTCAACAAAATGAGAAACAAACAATGATATGTATTGATTATTTCCTGCACCATGTGTAGAACCATGTTTCACATACAACTGATAGTTATTTTCCCACCGTCATTTTCTGGGACATTAAAGTTTAACTCACGTCTCTTTTTATTTTATATTCTTTTCTTTGATAACTTAGCCACCAGTAGTAGATTCCACTTTTCAATATTAATAATAATCAAAAAAAAGAAAAAAGAAATGATGTGAATTTCTACAAGAGAATATACGCATACAAGTACCTCATAGTTTGCAGTTCTTTTGAGTATCTGATATTTTGGCGTTTCCAAGTCAGGAGTCGTGTAAATCCATAACTGCATATAATCAGAATCTACACATAAGAAGGAAAACTGATTTGTGCTTACATAAACATAACAATCAAATGGAATTTAAGCCAATAAAGAGTGAGTACCTGCTTAAATACATCCCACAGACCCTCCAGTGAAAAATAGTCATTGTTCACTATGGAATCCCAAAAATCCTACGAACATGGAAAAGCAAGATTACAAAATTCTAGTACAATTTATTGCCTTCATTTTTCATGGTGAGAGAAGTAAATTATACCACATGGCTGCAAAACTTCCCAGTGTCTGGATTAATTCCCATAACAGAGTTGCCAGTAAAAATCAATTCTGGTTTCCATGGCAGAAGGACAAACTTCATTACCATAGTCCACCTTGTGGTTATCTCATATGGTCCTGTCTATAGCAACTCAATCAGTCAAACAAGCAAAATCTTAAGAAAGGCAGAAAAAAGATGATGCATCAATAAATAAAAAAATGATATCATAAACTTTAGCAGCAAAAAATAGTAAAGCAATATAAGCATATAGCAGATATACAATCTCAAAAACTAAGCAGGAAGTTTAGGACATATCTCAATATCTGAAAACTTTTACTTCTCTAACAATGACTGAATAATTTAATAAAACAAAAAACCTAATTAAACCATTAAATAAAAGCAAATGTTGTTTAAATGTAGACATTGTTAATTTCTTACACTGATTTATAAGCTAAATTACAAGTAAAACATTTACATCCATGCAAGAGTACTATTTTTTTTTTTTTTTGGTAAGTAAAAAATTATATTCAAGAACAAGGATCAAAGCCTGAAACAAACTAAGTTTGATGTGCAAAATCAAGCCGGCAAAAAGTTAACCCAATAGCGCAACACAGCAATGAACACCGGTCATAATCTTGAAGACTTATCTAAGTTCGCACGAAAATACAGTTCAAGAGGACGAACCAATCAACCCTAAACCCAAGAGTAATATTTTCATCAAGACTGACGATCCAGATTCCAATAAATCATAAATATAGAACTAAAAATACATAAATTAACTCCGAAACTGGCATACTTGTATAATGTAAGTAATTAACAGGTATCATACCAAATATTTCTTTACCCACGTAATTGCACTGAAAACAAGTTCAGCCACTCAAGTGACAGCAGTTCATGGTAACATCAATCATCAACAATCTAAACGACATTGACAATGCTGGCATGACAGCAGTGGGGTGTCAATTAAAATTCACTCTTTCGGTTTTAATTAATAATTAAAAATATTACTTCAAGAACGAAAAAAAATTAAATAAATAACAATAAAACACACCTGCTTGGCCCAATGCAGCTGAAAATCAGGCCTGAAGAGTATTTTCAACAGCGAAATGTTAAAGAGATAGCCGCTTATCGTATCATGCTTGGTAATGGGGTCCCGGAACTTGACCTGCTCATCGTACGCCGTCCGGTCAATCCCCTGATCATCAAACAGGTGGGGAAGATCATCATACAAAAAACCCACTAACCGTTCCATGTCGAGTGTTGATCTAGGTGGACTGCTTTGGTCCACCGCGCTTAGCCTAACGGTCCATTTCAAATTTTCGATAGTCTTAGCGGCTAAATTTCTTGTCTTAGAAACTTTCGGAGGGAGAGGAAGCCTAGTGGGTCCTCTGGCGCCCAGTTGACAAGAAGTAAAGGTAACGGCAGCATTTAGCCGGAGATTTTGATGGGCCAGTTGTCTTCCGGCCATCAAACCTGTTTCAGATTCGCACTAATTGTCGTTGCTTCCACTACGATAAATATTATTATGAATCTGAGGGTGTAGCTTCGGATAAGATAGCCAAAACAATGAATGGTCATCGTTTGCTTGTTTTTGTGCTAACGAGGATTCATGGCTGAGCTTTAGGGAGAGTCCTGGGAGCTACCGTAATTATATATCAAGCCCAATCAGAACCGAAGCAACGGTGAGTTCGAATCGAGATAACTCAAACTCGAAAATTGTTTTAATCTGATTCATATTTATTTAGCTTGATTTGAAATCAAGTTTGAGTCAAAAGATGTGGTTCGTTTTTTATGCTTAGTTGAATTCAAATTAAAAATAATTCAACTCAATTTGACTTGTAAGTCAAGTGTATAACTTAATTCAATTCGAATTTAACTTGTGATTTGAAATAAACTATACTTAAAATAGTTTTATTTTATTTATTATTAAATAAAATATTATTGTTTTTTTAATGAGTTACAAATTTAAATAATAAATTTGAACTATAGATTCGAATTATAAATTTAAATTGAATTATTTTAATTTGATATGAATTCAAATCATTCATAATTTAAATTCAACAAACTCAGACCAAATTTAATATACTATTTTTTATTTAAATTAAACTTAAACTAACGAATATTTAAATTCATTTTAGTTCGTTTCCACTCTTACATAAACTACTTGTGCATCCATCGGTTTTATTAATATATAATAAGCCAAAATACTTAATTTTATCCAAAATTTTTCTAAACGATAAAATAAATTTAATTATTAATATTTAAATTTAATAAAAAATCGTTAAATGATAATGGTTATAATAATATTGTTTCTTTTAAATAAAAAAGAATTAAAAATAATAAAATAAAATTTTGAAAATAATATTAAACTAAAATAAAATAATAATAATTTTTTAATTTTAATAATATTAAAATAAAAAAATTTAGAAAAAATATCATTGTTACCGACAACATCATTGACAGTGATGCCTAACAAAAATCAAACTAACACAAATTTAAAAGTTGGTTTAATTTGATTTCATTCGATGTAAATTTATTTAAATTATTTTAATTCGATAAATCACTCTTAATTTGAATTCGATAAACTCAATTAAATTACCTTTTATTTAAATTAAACTTGATTAAATAAATATTTAAATTCAATTTAATTTATATTATGTATGAGTTGAATTATAA
This sequence comes from Anacardium occidentale, assembly GCA_026122585.1. Taxonomy (NCBI): domain Eukaryota; kingdom Viridiplantae; phylum Streptophyta; class Magnoliopsida; order Sapindales; family Anacardiaceae; genus Anacardium; species Anacardium occidentale. Next base: position 911,653 of record JAJEJH010000067.1, on the reverse strand, counting down.
ACAAAATTCAAGCCATTAAGACACAAGGAATCGCACTTTAAACGTAGAGTCTAAATCCTTCTCGTCGCAATCGGTAGTTGGACTGACCCCTTCATGCATGAAAAGATGCTTTATTACACACCACGTCCTTGTACTTGCCGACGTGTCATTAAAATTCTTACGTGGTTCGACAAGAAATTGCCACGGCGGTTCTGCATCGGCTCTTCAACAGCCTTCATGCATCACTCCACGCTCTCCACGTGGTTAACCTGCGTCGAAATCATGTCCTCCCCGTTCCACCCTCCTATATAGCTCGCGCAGCCACCTCTCCACCACATTACAACTCCTTCAACGCAGGAAAAGAGGGAAAAAAATGTCACCATTTTCCAAGTTCGTTGATATTCCGTCATGGGGCAAGAAGCATGGAGATGGAGACGATGATGATGATGGAGGATATGATTATGCTCCTGCGGCATGCATAGAAGGCGAGGGTGATGGTGATGACGATGGGGATTACAACTACGCTCCTGCAGCACCGATGGAGGCTACATGGATCCATGCCTCAATCACACTTAACTTATAACTCGACCTTCTTATCACCTCTTTATAAAGTCATGACCTTAGAATGCTGCATTTTTGCTGGTTACGTTTTAGTTGGGCCTAAAGCACTTCATGATGCTACATTTGATGTCATCTATGTTCATCATCATGCGAATGAGACATCATACTAATCATGATTATCTTAGTTAATTAATTATCATATGTTATATTAATGTATTTTACTATCCTAATAAGCCAGCCACTGCCCTGTCTTTTTGCGAAGGAGATAAATAATAAATAATAATAATAATAATTTAGCAGTATATAATCATGTTTTTTTATTCTTATGGTGACGACGTCGTTCCTAGACGCGTCGCCTTCGGTGTCCAATGAGAATTTTTTCTCGGTTAAAAAATTATCAGGCTTGTTATGACGTGGGACGTAGAAAAAGATGTACTTTGAGTTGTGTTTTTGAGCTGGTGGTGTACTCCTGAGCTCGGCCAAGAGCTTTTAGAACCACTCGGTTATGACGGCAGAATTCTCAGTGAAGCTCAACAAGTGGACCAGCCAAGTAGATATATTAAACATAACTGGCCCAAGTCCACGTGCATGCTGTAACCCAATTAAATATAACATTAATAATGTAAAAAGGAGTCAGAAGGAAGTGGGCTAAAGCTGTCTATTTTTCGTGGTTTTTGCTGATGTGAAAACCAATAAAGAGAACAGGATGGAATGATCAATTCTTATTGGATGGTGACATAATTTTAGTATATTTTTTATATTGAAGGGTTTTATAAAATAAACGGAGTTAATTTTTTTTTTTCATTGGTTAATTTTAATATATTTATTTAATTTAATCTATTTTATTTTAGTTTAAATTTATTTATTGATAAAGATTCAATCTATATTATGCAAAAATAATTCAACCAAAAAATATTAAATTTCAATGCAAAAACAAATGTTTCAATATTCCAAACAATTATTTTTGTTTTTACCATTTTAGCCAAGAAAAATCAGTAGAATCACCGACAAAAGTTGACGGAAATCTGGGTAAGTGTGGTAAATTGTGCATAAAAAGTTAAAACTGAATCTAAAGGTAATTAATTATGGTCATTTTAATTAATTACCTTGTTTATTCTGTAATTTGTCCCCCCGGAAGTCAAAGTCAACTGAATCAAACAACCTCCCCTCCGCCTTTTCTATGAAATTTCTATCATCCAAATATCTTAATCGTATTCATGGATCTTCATTCATTCCCTCGAGGAACTGCTTTGCTCCATCCTCAAGACATTTTGATTGATTTGTTGTGTGGAATTGCAACTCAACATTAGATAGCAAGGTTCTGTTCTCCATTTTCCTAGTAAATTTCCTTCTGTTCTGTCTCTCTGTCTTTTTTTTTTGGCTCTATACATTGTAGATCGAAGAATTCTCCTATATATAGCAGCTGAAATTTGACCTGAATGACTGATTGAAGATTTGCTCATATTGGGATAGTATAATTTGTGGAATTTATACAAAAGAGAAAGCATGTCTTCGATTCGATTTGATGCAGGTAAACAATACTATACGACGAGCAGTCTTGTAGTTGGTTATGCTCTGTGTTCTAGCTTGCTAGCTGTGATAAACAAGTACGCCATCACCAAATTTAACTACCCGGGTCTTTTAACCGCTTTGCAGTACTTGACCTCGGCTTTGGGTGTTTGGGTTTTGGGCAAGTTTGGTTTTTTGCATCACGATCCCTTCATTTTCGATATGGCCAAGAAGTTTCTACCGGCTGCAGGTGTTTTTTATCTGGCGATATTTACAAACACTAATCTTTTGCGTCATGCCAATGTGGATACGTTTATAGTGTTTAGATCGTTGACTCCACTTCTGGTTGCTATTGCTGATACTGCATTTAGAAGACAACCTTGCCCATCAAAGCTTACATTTTGTTCACTGTTGGTTATTTTGGGTGGTGCTGTTGGGTATGTGGCAACGGATTCAGCTTTCACTGTGACTGCCTATTCGTGGGCATTTGCCTATTTGGTGACAATTACTACAGAGATGGTCTATATTAAGCATATGGTCACCAATCTTGGATTGAACACTTGGGGTTTTGTGTTGTACAACAATTTACTATCGTTGATGTTGTCGCCTGTGTGTTGGTTTTTAACTGGGGAGTACGTTCATGTGTTTTCTGCTCTGGCTGCAAGTACTAGTGGTTGGTTTGACAGTGAAACATTTTTCGCGGTTGCTTTGTCATGTGTGTTTGGTTTGCTTATTAGTTTTTTTGGATTTGCGGCAAGGAAGGCAATATCTGCAACAGCATTTACAGTGACGGGTGTGGTTAATAAATTCCTTACAGTTGTGATCAATGTGCTGATTTGGGATAAACATTCCAGTCCTTTTGGTTTGGTTTGTCTCCTCTTCACAATTGCTGGAGGTGTTCTTTACCAGCAGTCAGTCACTGGATCTGTCAGTGGTCCATCACAACAGGATCAAACCGCATTGAAGCCAATCAATAATGAAACTGTTGCTGGTGATTTTGTAGGAAATGATCAAGGGAAGAGCATACCTGGTAAACATACTTCTGTATGAATACTACTTGTTCCTTTAATTAATTCTTTAGTCATTGTCAGTTCTTTATATTCTTTACATATCATTCCTATATAGGATCTTCAAAAAATGTTACTTTTCTAGAATTGAATTACTGTGTGCTCCTGCTATATACTTTTGATAATTGATAATGTTACAATGTTTTGGTTATTTCTTGGTGATAAAAGCTGTGTGTGCATTGCTTTCATTGAGTGCTGGTTGTCTTCTCTGAATTCAAGGAGTTTGATGTGCTGTCTTTTAATAAGGAAGAGCCAAAATATTGTGCAATTTGGCTGATGGTATACCATCCTTGCTATCTGAGGAATTTGTTTTACTCTCTATTTTGGAGCAGCTGCATCATCTTAATCTTACAGGAACTGATAGAATTAAAGTTCATTTCTTCATCTTTTGCCACCATAAAGTTGCTTACCATAACTGTTGATATAAAGCAGTCCATTTGATATACAAAATCGGGGCTCATTATGTGCTTCTTTGTCTGCCCGCGTAGGAGTTTTTCCTTCTTCTTTGTCTATTTTCTGTAGTTGATCAGTATTCAGTTTGAAATTATAGACAAATAGCATGAATGGCATCAAACTAGCTGCTTCTCTTTCATTTGCTTAGGAGACTGGTGTTGGATTATATACTTGTGATATTTTAAGCTTTCCTCGTCTGTTTTACCATGAAAGAATGCTTGAGTTTGACGGCAATGACCCCATTGGAAGACACAGAAATGATATTGATTGTTGTGGAAGTTTTTAGATCTTGTTTAGGCTTCTCAAACTTGTGGCTAGTGTCTTTGAAACAATTATTTCCCTATTGTGAACTTTGGACACGAGTTTGATTGCGGTCTGGCAATCATAGCACAAATATGAAGATTTTTTACAATTCGAATTGGAATTCCAGGCCTCCTGGGGACTACTTTATCTTCCTTTCAGCCATGATTTCCCTTATCCTTTTAGCCTCCTCTCATTTTCTTGACAAGCTATATATGTTTGATTCATATGAACCACCATTGTCTGGGTAAGGCTCGAAAAGATGTTGTCTTTCAGCAACCTCAAGGTTTCCATGTATATACAGGCACTAAGAAGAAGTCCGCTCAGAGCAAAATGATCTGGCGTCATCTGCCTGTTCTTTATCAAGTCCTCAGCTTCAGCTATCTGACCAGCTTTTCTTAATATGTCAACAAAGCAACCATAGTGTTTGACGCCAGGCTGCATGTTTGCAAATTATTGTGTGTGTATCCACGAATATGGAATTACTAGTGTACTTGGTGGGACTGGAGAATTGGGGGAAGCCTTGACCGGCTTAGTAGAGGCTTCCCGAGTCTTTGAGTTGGAGAGCAGAAAACACTACAATTTTGCTGTCTAAGAAGAAAAGGCTCGTCCTCAGCATCTAAGCATGAATTTGTTTGAGCTCTGACACTGTGGAAATTTTCTCCAGAGAAACAACAGAAGGGTATGTTTGAACTAAGATGTTTATGCTGTAGGGGATATCAAGAGAGGATGAGGGTGGCCTAAGGTTCAAGTGAGAGGTTCATCTTTTTCTGTTCTAAACTGGGTCGCAATGAAGACGATTGATGATCTAAGTAGAAAGAAAATCTGTAGAAAAGCAAGTGAGAACAGGCCATACTGGCCGGCCTTCATCCCACTGAATTTGAACCTGTAAAATGCAGAATGGTATAAAAAGGAGAGGTCTGAATCGAGCCCCACTCTTCACTCAACCCATTGCTCTGAAATGACTCAAGTAATTAGTGCTCAAATTTCAATAATTAGATAGTGTCACTGGCGAGACAATATCAAACAGAATGACGATCAATTTGTTTAACGTGTTAATGGGAATATTATTGTGAGCAATCTAAATAGCACTGTGATTATCACAATAAAGGTTTTGTAGGATTAGAATCAGGGACCTCCATGTCTAACAACAACCATTGCAACCTAATAAGTTTAGAAGTGGTGTGTTTCTGTACTTGGAACAACAATTATGGTTTGAATTTTAAAGTGTCAAGAGATCAAAGAATTTCGTAAAAATAAACAATAACTAGTAATGGAATATCCATCCATGGGATCACTTGCCCAAGTAGCATGGATTGAGCAAAGAAACAAAGATCACAGAACAAGATAAAGACTTCCAACTAATTGTAGATATAGAGTCGAATCATCTAAAATGGTGCCCTTTTTAGGTAAAAGTTTGACGTTAGACTTCGATAGGGTGTTGGCGATTTTATTGTTAGCCAAGTCGCATTGCTTAAAAAAATTAGTTACATATTTGGCTAGAGATAAATAATAAATTGCAATGTCAAAACAAACCTTCAACCTAAGGAAATAATTTCAAATAATGTACTGAGAAATTGTTTCAACTCAAAAATACCTTACAGATCGTCGTCAAAATCATCTAAATATAACCACAGATGCAACTGGCTTCTGCCTTCTTCCCTTGGAGCTTATGCAAAATATAACTTCTATACCTGGCTTTGTTGGAGATCATTGCCATGAAATCAATCAATAAATTCATTGGTCATGTTATATCTGATCAAATCTTTGTTCGTCAATGCAATCTGCGATCAAAGTCAGCTACGTGGCTTTTTCTCTACAAGAAGCACTGGCATTGTCACGCCACGCTTGAAGGCTTTTCCGCTCAGTCCACTCGCTGGTTCAAGATCTTCATTGCCCATTTGTTGAAACTAGCAGTTTATCCAGGTCAAAATCTCTACTTCTTGACTGCCAATGGAAATGTTTTTACTTTCGTCTGTTAATCTCGTTAGCAGGACAGTAAAAAGAATCCCTGATAGCTCACTTGGTCCACATAGAACCTCTTCCTGACGACGATCAGGGCTGAAACTAGTGACTCAGTCCAATACATCTCGATTTTTGTTTGTAGAGTTAGTTCATAATTGTCCAATTTTATTCGATTACAGCTTTGAAACGAACGCCTGAAAGTCTTTGGAAGCAAAGAAAGTTGTCAACAATTTCATATTCCAGGCGTCAATGAAAGAGAGCGTGACCATATGTTCCTCAATGCGATAAACAAGCCAAATGAAAAGTGTAGCGGTAGCCATCGGATCAGAGAATAACAGTGTTTTGTTGATTGTACGATCGAGATTCAACAGGGGAGGGAGTGCAAACGAAAGGCTACACTAGTCTGGAGACAGGCATATGAAGATCATAAGAACAAAGGGTGTAGAACATGGGAGGAAGTTGAAAGGTATAGAAATATGGGGGTTGGACTTAAGGAAAAATGGTAGAAATTGGGAACACATTTCAAGAGTTCCAAGAGAAATAACAAGGAAGATTAAGAAGCCATAGGGGTTTCTGGTGGGATGAAAGCAGATGGGGTAAAGGGTTTTAACATGGCAGACACCCTGTCTCCATTATTGAAGTTGGGTCTATCACAATGTACTGTATTGGATTGGATTGGATTGGAGTTTAGGCTCCTCCAGGCTCTTGTTAAATCTTTGGTATACAAATTTGACCGGATCAAATTATCTCAATAATAGATACGATCCTCGCTGTATTATGATGATAATCACTTTTAAAAATTTTGTATTATATTTTTATATTTTTAATTAATTTTAAATTTTTTTTATTATTTAATATTAAATTTTATTTTAATATTAATATTATTTATTTTTATAAAAAATATTTTAGTGATGGGTATTTAACTTGATGGGAATTTGTCCTTTGGCCTATTTAAATCAACCTCTCACAATCAGCTTTAAAAAATTGATGTAGTGGCACATTTGTAAATTTGGATTAAAAACCATGAACATCAAGGAATCCTTGTCAACTTTTATGAAGATTCGAAGAAAGAAACTTTTGTCAACCAAGTCTTCTTCGCTCTTGTTCAACAGTAAAACATAAGATCCTTGACTTTGTCTTTCAAAGGAGGTAGTGGGCGGATGTGGTGCATTTTGCCATGATCAGGGGTGTCAGGTTCCATGTAGAATCGAGCTCGATAAGCTGCCAGATGAGCGTAACATGCAGGAGGCACTGCAAAAATTGTTAAATAAACGAGCTAACATGTCATATTCATATTGTTTAAAAGACAAGGGCAGGGATAGCCAGAATTGTACCAACGGAGACCGAGCGTGTGCACCGGGCATAACTGCAGCCACATACGAAACTGCAGTTTAAATAAGAACAAAGCAAAGCAAAGCAAAGCAAATTGTAGGAACAGCATAGGCAGTAATTTCTTACGTATAACAAAGGTTGTTTGTCAGAGATTGTATCGCATCTGCAGTGAAATTGTTCTCGTCCCAGAGGACGTTATAATGAGCAGGTCGACTTGTGCCCTGTGAAGGAGCATTTCTGTGTAAGCAAATGTTTGACTAATATCTTGGGATTGGGATTGTAATGCAGAATTTCAAAGCAAATTTTCCAGCTCAGACCTGGATTCCTGCATGACTGCATAGGTAAAAGTCGAATTCAGTAGGGTGACAAATCTTGGTGTCCACCACTGTTCCTGCAGTGCAATTGAAAACATCAAATTTGTAATAACCCAGTTGTTACTTCTGAAGAAGCTTTGCATCAGCGTTTCAGAAAGCAAGCTAGCTAGCTCAGCCACAGAATTTGATTGGGTCTATGGCAAAAAGCATGCAGTCACACTCATTTCTATTCCATTGATTAATCACAACACACAACAGTTATTACCAGGTAGGACATTTCCGCTCTTGTCAGTGCTGTTTCTGTCTTTGTGGTTGCCTGAGAAGAGTCTCGTATGATGCCGCTTTTGGACCACAACAAATGTAACTGGGGGTTGGTAACTTGCTTCTAGCGACGCACAAGCCTGAGTAGCCAGCATGTAAATACAGGAAAGACATACATGATTGGGAAAATCAGAATGTGCAGTGTTAACTAACCTTACGAATGGCATCGAGTTCATAAAGCAGAACCTGGTAGAACTGACCTTCGCTAACACCATCCCTGAAAAAATTATTGAGTACAACACAAAAATTATTACAATTGAAACCCTTGAGCCTTAGCCTTTACTCAACTTCAGGCACTGACTGTACCTGTAAAATATAATTCGCAGTGGTTTTTGTCCAGTGGCCTTCTTAAATGAAAGTAAGAGCTCCCTGCAGCAGAATGAACTATTAAACTGCTAATAAGTTCAACAACTCATACTTAACACAGAATTTGAGCCCATCAATGGAAACGCAATATCTCAAAACTTCATTAACAGTATTGCCTATATTAAGGCTATTCACCTTCTTTACCAACTGAAATAGAACCTCATTATTTCCAGGCTTTTATATCTAAAGCTTGGCATTGTCAGCCGTGTTGAAGATGAGCAAAACAAGATCAACAAGCTATAACTAGGTATAACGTCTTCACTCCTATAGAGCATTATGTGGGTGACTCAAATAGAAGCCATGAATGTACAAACCTGATCATGCCTCCAGTAACCGTACCCCTCTCAGGGTCTTGCCAGGTTTTGAACAAATCTTGAATCAGTTCTTGTCGATGAGGCTGGGCACATACCAAACCTGTGTACTTTGTAACTTCGGGCCAGTCTTGTGAGGCTACAACCTGTGTAGCAACAGTAATAATAGCTAGGATACATTTAACAATGAGCTTCTAATCCACAGGGTTTAATTCACTTACAGCAGCTATAGATGGACTTGAGTCCTCTCCTGACTCTGGATGAGTTACATCAGCTCCAAAAATTATCGTCGGAATGTCACTGACCAAGGGAATCCTCCAAGTTAAAGCATCTAAAAGCACAGTATTTCTTCCTCCCATCTAAAGAAAAATGAGCAATATCACGTTTATAGGAAAAATTAAGGAACATACTATATATGGAAAGTTCGGTGTCAGTATTAGCAGAGTCACAAACAAAACAACTGATTATAAGGACCTTGACATTGATTTTTAGAGACAAATTTTCTAGGTATTGCCTGCTGATCTTGAAGACATGTTTTGCAAGGCAGCACTGAGAAATCAACCCCAGATCTGTCTCACAAATTCGTTTCAGCTCACCTGAAGGTAGAAGAGTGTATTACTTTTCTTTGCAGAACCAAAACAGAGTTTATGACACTCAAAATGAGATTCCTAACATGTTTGAGACCTAATTTTCAATTAAATGAGAATGAGAAAAGATGTGCACATGTTCAAAATATATAATTAAGGTATATTATAAATATAAGGTATGTGACAAAGCAAGGTGCTATGTATTGTAGTCTTAGAACTTCAGATTCCAACTTCCTGCACTGCATATTTAAAATGTGCCTTCATATTATTATTGTAAGATAAAATATGGTGGCAGAAACCATTGCTGTACCATATAAAGGGCCATTATTGTTGGGAAGAATGGCAATAAGTAACTCCAGTTCATCCCCTTGAAGTTTGGTTGCTGAAGCATAGTAAACATAGTTTAGTGCTCTCTTCACCTGATCTGGTCTCGCTGAATAGACTGGAATAACAGGTTCTTGGTTAAATTCCTGAAAAGAGGGTGCCACTTGTTACAAACACATGCATTGGGGACAAATGGAAGCAATTGTATAACATTGGGTAAAAGTAGCCACTAGATGTCACTCATCCATCCTATAATTCTACATAGGAAAGCCTACCATGCCAGAGATTTGGCACCTCTGAACCAACTGTTGACAAAAAGCTTCTGCAGTGTTCTCTTGGACAGCTTGAGAGAAGTTAACACATGACCAATGTCTTACCCTGCTTCCATTTATCACTTTCTGAAGTTAAAGAAACATATTTGTGTTAGAATACATCAAAGTGCTGTTCAATCTTAATAAGTTTCAAATCTTGACATTAACTAACCTTATTCATCATATTCCACTGACCAACTTGAGGTAAATATTCTTTTTCTTTTCCAGCATCATTATACTTCAACTATTAACGAAGGTATGTAAGTACAAAATGTTAACAAAACAAATCTGAATCTTGTAATGAGTAGATGACTTTGGACATACCCAAGGAGCCGGAAGAACTCGAGCCTCAATTGATGCAAGCTGGCTGGCTACTTTGATTCCAAACTCACTAGCATATTCATCTTGCCCATAATCATTTTGGTGAACTGTCTGAAAATGCACAACAGAATTCTTAAAATAGCTAGCATTTTATTTTGGGTGAATAATTTTAAATAAACATTCTACTCAAGTATTACCCCACAACCCGTAACAAATGGGTTGTAAGCTTACAAGATTGAGAAAATATGATGAGAAAGGCCTAAAGGGCTAGTATTTACCTTCACTTAAACAATTATTATCTGTCTAATTCATTCAGTTTCCTGCTATTTAGTATAGTAAAAAATTAGCTGAAAATTTTCAAGGATCTGCAGAAATAGACCTGTAAGATATCCATCTCTTGTTCATGAGGTCTTTGGCATGAAAATTTTAGTAAAGAAATTATCTGTTTTCCATTCAACCTTTTTGTGTATCTCTGTCCCTCAACTATCTTGCAAGCCTGTAATAATATTCAGAGTGAATTGGCTTGAAGAATCTTTGATTGTTGCATATGCAAAGGTTAAAAAGAAATGAGCAGAGACCTCCATGGGCAAGTACTTCTGATTTCCAACTTGAAGACAAGGTAGATGGGTATATTGAATGGTATAGCCATACACTTCTTGGAAGTACTCAACAACTGACTTCATATTCATTTGCTCATCAAGTGGGAACCTGCTAACAGGACAAGCCAAAAAATAAACTAGAAATTAGAATATTGGAAAAACAATTTGCTAAAATATAACAACAGAGGCAAAGCTCAGGATAGTAATTACTACATTAGCTCCCTAGTTGGCTGTGTTGACAACCCTGAAATCTTATACTTCCTTCGTATGTTTCCCCTGTGAGTTACGTCAACTTTGATACCTCTAAGGGATTTCTTGACCTGTAAATTATTGACACAACCATAATTTAGTTATATGACAAAAAAATTCACTAATTTTTTTAAACTACATTCAAGCCTCACATGAGACAAGCCACAGAAACAAGGTTTACGGATTTCATCTGCCATTCATTATTGTACTTAGTTCCCTGAATACAGCCCCCTTGGCTGGTTAACATATTTAAGGGCAGACATAATTTCTCTGTCCTATGGATAAGCATTATTCTGAAACTGTTAATTACATCTAAGCGCATAGGAGACACCTTGATCAAGTATGTTATTAACAAGCTACTAGAAATGGGCTTGCATAGGTAGAAAAAATGTATAGACGGCTCTTAAGAAGTTACCAACAACTCTCAATTCGAGGCAGCAAATGAAAAAAATTAAATCTCTTTGAGGAGTTAGAAATGAGCAGCACAAGCTCATTTACATGGATAAACAAAATGCTTTTATCATGTGATGTAAGACCATGGCAACTATGCTTTAGAATTTATGATATTTCAGAAAGGTAATCTTGGCTTTAACTATGTATAATACCTTAGAACGGTCAGCATCTGACAATGGCTTTGTATACACATCTTTATCCAAAACTTTGGCAACAAATTCAATCACAGGAAGTGGTTCAATGAAAGCAGTCGTGGACATGTCTGGAAAGGCAAGAAACACACAGAAAGAAGAATGGTAACCATGGAAGTGAAAATGAATGCCATAACAATAATAAATTAAATGAATAGAATGTCTTCGGGGACTCTACCAATATTGAGTGACAGTCCCATCTGAGTAGGTCTTATACTCTGGTAAAAACCACGCCATGACTCCAAACCACCACCAAGCTGCTCCGGTCTCTGAAAAATAGGAGAATAAAGGAACTTTCCAAAGACCGAGTACCTAGATGCATTCATACAAAGAGATGAAGAAAGAATTATATATCTATTGGGTATAAACTCAGTTAAATTAAACTGAAATTTTTGCTAAATCAAATTAAAAGAAATAAATTGAACCTTTGAGCTGCAATTTCCCTTAGCACAACATCTATAATCTTAATGGATTTTCGAGGGGAATCAACTTGTTTCCCTGCAAAAAGGTTGCTTATCTCTACCATGCTAGTAAGAGTTATAAACTTGATCACCACTTTAAATTCGTGTTTCCTAATACAGTTAGGGAAATGTTAAGCAGCAGTACATCAGCTTTTATCAAACAGGCCAAACATGATGAAACATGACCACTTTAGACCAAGTATTAGACGTAAACTAGTAACTTACCTTAGGTAGCATGTGCCTGTCTGTTGATCAACCAATGCTATGGTAAACTCTTTTGAGGTAAAAGGCAGCTTTCCAGCAGTGTAAAGGGTGCTTCCTCCATCATAAACAGGAAGCCTCATCCCCAAGTCACTGTTTCTATGATTTTTAACCAACTGGGTCATAATAGCTCTTCTCAGTTTAAGAGAACGAACTTCAGGGGTAATCTTAACCTGTGCCAGGAAACAATGCCAAAATAACCCTACATTAGCTATTAAGACTATAAAAACATATTTCAAAACTATTACTAAACTTACACTATAATGACTCAAGTCCGATCCTGTTAACTCGGTAAGAAAGTGGTTGGCTTTAACGATGCATTTGGTTCCCAACTGACCATACCCAGGCCTGCATTGGAACTTAGGACTTTTGCAGGAACTGTTTGAATTTAGATGAACGGTTGCATCTTGTAACCTCTCTACTTTGGCTCCTCTATATCTTCTTCTTCCTTTCCTTCTTTCATTGCAATCTTTTACATCTTCAAAGTTATCTCCAGTTCTTGGCATGGCTTGAAATAATTTCCTCTGGTTCATTGACACGACATGGTTTTCCTCAGGGACTCTTATTTGTGTGACGGGCATATCTGTATAAAAAAGCACAATCACTGAGTTCTTCAACAGAAATGCGTGGACTCTAAAGACACATGAAGCATTTTAATTAACTAGCAAAGCGCACACATCCGTTCCAATATTCACACACGTAGAGATAGAATGCAAAATGGTATGTCCAAGATGAGCTATATATGAGAGGTGATGGCTCAATAATTTGCGCTTTTTGTTGCAAGTCTTTGAGAAAATATGACAGATGGTATTAGATTTTTTATTGTAAGACAGAGTACGGACACAGCATGGCTGCAAGCTAAAAACAGGCAGGACGAAGCATCATGATCAACAGTGTTTTATCACATCTCAGTACTACGCTTATGCATCTCTGATCAAAAGCAGACGTGAAAAAATGCACCATTGACAGCACGAAGGTTTGAAAACGAAAAAGATAATACTTCTAAAATTGACTGTACGATTTTCAGTGTACCTAATCCTTTTCATTTAGGCTTGCCTTCGTATCGTTGCCAATCACAAGACTATGAGATTTACAGAGACAATTATGAAATGCATTAATCTGTATATCCAAAAATAATGAATAACATGACATCAGTATGATTGCGGTGGACAATCCATTTGCTTTTATTATCGGGTTTTTATGGTGTATTGCTTGCATGCAATGAGGCTTACAGACCAGCATAAGAACATTTATAATATATATCTCTCCATCCCTTTTCCTTTTCAGTGGAGATGAAGGAGCTTTAACCCATCAAAAAGCTTATCTAAAAGTGACAACACAGACATCAGCGGCTAAACTGTTAAAAGCATTGGTAAAAAGGACAAGGCTTTTAAAGGTGATGGCCAGCATGAGTTGTATCGTTAGTGTATGTAGTTCTTCTTCTTGTTTCCAAACCCAACACGCTATTTGGCGTTTGTTCCTGTCGCTACGCCTCCATTTCCTCCTATTGACAGACTATAATTATAAGGCCAGGGATAATACAATAGTATTCAACGTTCAACTTAACAATCACCCCAAGCCATGCCTCTTACTCAACAAATGCATGACATCACTCCGGTTAAATGTCAATAAAACTAAGTATATTTGTAATTCTACATTATGCCCGGACCATAATTGAAGTAGGTTTAGAAGCTGATGTGGAAGGCCAATTAAACTTGAAAATAAACATGGGCAAGCAGAAAAATTATGGCGAAAAAGCTGAGGTCCAACTTTGCAAGAACGCCATGGCGACTAACAGTTAGATGCTACGGTGAACCCGAAAACAAACCTTTTGCTTTACGTAACTGTCTTTGCATCATCATATTATTAAAGACTTGTCTACCTAGCCATTAAAGCAGTGCTTCTTCTTAAAACTGGAACCTGCCAAACTCCACCAAACCAACTGCCCCACTCTGCACATAATATATTAATTTGGTAAATAAAACAAAGATAATGCCTTGAAACACTGCTGCTAGCAGTCATGAGTCAAATCTTTCACTGCAACGCATGCAATGTGGTTGAAGATTCAGAATCCTGACAAATTAATTCTATGGAAAGAGAGTTTACGAATTGGTAGGTACGTAGCCAAGTGAACTAGATCACGCAAGTGTGAATGCTAGAGTAAAAATAATTGGAAACAGAAAGTTTAAATATTATACGAGGTGAAACTGGCTGTGAGAGGATGAAATATTTATGCGCAAGCTGCCAAAACACACTCAGATCTTCGTCTTCCCCAAATAATTATCGAATTGAAAAAGAAGAAAACAAATAAACCGCTTGAAAACTTAAACCATTTCATAATGTTAAAGATATACACTAAACGAGAAAAGCCACTTAACCTGGAAAATTAAAAGGATTCACTCTGTTTACCAGGCGATGAGGAGGTACTTTAAACAAGAAAAAGTTTGGGATTTGCTATATAAACTTTGAGATGGGCTCTTAAGTATGAAAGCCTGACCTGCATCTGCATGCATCCATCTGTTGGAAAAAACATAATAATAAAATTTGTCAAAAACTAATTGACTGAGTTATTTGAAGAAATCAACAAAGGGGCAAGATTCCTATTTTGAGAGAATGATTAAAATGTTGGTCGTGGATGCATGACTTAACTGATCACTAGAAAGCTTTTCAGTGAATTCCCAAGCTGGTGCTTTTGCTTTAAAGCCCCAACAGTAACTGAATAATTGAGAGAAAAAGACAGTATCGGGTTCTTGACTGGTACGTCACCGGAATATGAGATTCCAGCAAGAGGGAAAGAGCAAGAATGAGAGAGAGCGAGTTGCAACGCAGAAGAGTAACAGTGGACGCCACTTTAAAACACAAGTTACTCACGAGACTCCTAACATGCGATGGCAAAAATTCATGTGACCTTGAATGATCAAACAAAGAAAGTTTCTAAAGATACACTTCTTGGGAAGTTTTTAAACTTGGAGATGCCTTGTTTCGATGGAGTACTCGCACGTCCAATATTGTTCCAGGAGGTTATTAGGGGCAACTATGACGCCAAGTTTTGGTTTCAAATAAACTGTCCATGTTCGATTTAGTTGTTTGAGTTTGCCCGTGCGGCTGGCTTGGAATTCAGTCATTGAACTGACGTGTATTATTATCTTCCAACCTCATTGACAAAAATAATTTGAGAAACACATTTTGGCAATGTAGTCTCTGTGAACTAAGGTAACATGATGACGATTTTTTTAGGCCAAGGGATGAAGAGAGGATGATATCGACATAGTTGAGTTGACGTTGTTGTATTTTTTCATCTTGTTCAATAGATTTAGCATATAGGTGTTAAAGTACGGACAATAGCCACCAGATCCATGGGTGATGTGATAAGTGTCACAGTTTGTAATGTTGATTTTTTGCCACATCCAACCCAAAAAAAAAAAAAACTTACTATTTCAACACCGCACGCATAGCCAAAATGAATATGTAACGGGTTTACTATTTCGTTACGGAGACTATAAAGTCATCATCTAAAGATTGTCTTGAAAAAAAAATACGTTAATAAGAATAGACAACTTATAAATCTCTTACAGAAAATCTAATATACATTCTCTTAATAACATTGCAGCAAGCTTCTTTATTCAATAATGAACAAGAAGCCAATGCTTATTAATTTATTGTGGTAAAAGACGAACACGTATATTTAATTAAGGAAAACCTAAAAAAATCCATACGTTCTAAGCACAGAAGATAGAATTCAGATTTGATTATCTAAACAATCAAATATGCAATGGGCACCTAAGTTACTCACACCAAATCCATTATTCGTTCTCAGATCATAAGTCTCAGTTTATCAATTCAGAATCTCATGTAAAAACCGTTGTAAACTATCATCATCGAAAATATCTAATTGGGATCAAAATAAAGTGTCTATATTATTATTATTCTAGAACCAATTATTTTGAGTGATGTATTTATATTATGTAAATATTATTATCATGCATCATGTTTATAATTAATTAAATAACATTTTTTCATCTTATTGTTACATGTGTTTTATGTTATAAAATTGTATTATTTTACTTGGATTAACCAAGCCCCATTTCGGAAGTTGAAGAGTTTCCTTAGGCTTGTAAGACACCGAAAAATTTGGTAGAGGTTGATTCTAAAACAGAAATATGAATCGTAATTGCAATCAAAGAAGAGAGATTGTTAGTCGCATACTCGTATGTTGGTAACGACATGGTGCACCACTAACTAAAATGGTGTTTAGACTCGACGAGCTTGGTGGCAAAGGAGAAGATCAGGGTCATGACACGAAGTCGAAGATTAGATTAGGAGGAGTATGGGCATGGTTTTGATAATAGTATTTATTGGAAAAATCAATCCAATTTTTATAAATTAAATACAATCCTGAAATCATTTACCTCGATCGATTGTAATTTGGCATGACCGTATTGATGTGCAGGAAAAAAAAAAAAAATCCATGACACACAATTGTAGTTATCAATTTTCTTTACAGGATTTTTATTCTGTCTTTTTGGTGTAGAATAGTTTGTTTTTTTTTTTAATTAATTGCGGTAGTTTTTGAAACATTTTATATGTCCAATGACTTCTAGCTGTCACCGGGGTAAGATTTTATACGGCCAAACCACCTATTCCCACCCAAGGTTTCCCTAAATGATGTGTCACCCAAAAGTTTTTGAATAACCAAATACCTACCCTTGACTAATTTTCTTCTAAATTTATTAACATATTTTACAAAATAACCAAAATATTCTCTACCAAAAACATAAAAAATATTAGGTCGAATAACATATTACCCCCTAAGGTTTCGTTTAATGACAAGTTGTCATTTGTAAAACTTTTAAAACTCAAGTACTCACTTGTCCAAGAGGTATTTTTGTCTTTTTAAATTAAAAAATAAATTTTATAAATAATATTAAAAACAAATTTAAAATAAAAAATTTAAATAATAATAACAAATTATAAAAATTAATTATTAAATTATTAAAAAATAAAATAAATATATAAAAAAGTAGTCGCTGCCGCTGACGGCGGTAGCTACTTTCGGCCACCTAGTTTTATAGACAGTTGGATCTGGTCGCCACGATAGTGAAGGCGGCTAGAATCAAGTATTATGATGGTTTTAGTTTTTTCTAATAGCGAAGATGACTAGACTTAGCCATCTTTGCCATCGTGGTGGCTAGATCCGACTACCTGATAAGGTTAAAGGCGGTCCAACTATTTTGTTATATATTTATTTTATTTTTTAATAATTTTTAAATTATTATTATTATTTTAATAATTTTTATTTTAAATTTGTTTTTAATATTATTTGTATTAAATTTTATTTTAATATTAATATTATAAAAGGGTATTTTGGTCTTTTATAGTAAAAAGGTGGGTGCTTGCATTTTAAAAGTTTTGTGGGTGGCAATTGTCATTAAGTGAAACATTGGGTGGCAATATGTCGTTTAGCCAAAATATTAATATTAAAATAAGTTTTAATATAAAATAATATTAATACAATAATAAAAAATAAAAAAATTAATAGAAATAAAAAAATTTTAAAAAAGACCTTTACTAACGATAATAACTATCAAAAATCTAATTAAGTGACTAAAAATGATTATTTGATTGAATTAATGGTTGAATCTAACTACAGTTTCCATCAAGGATAGTTGAAATCAATTGGTTTCAAATATTCTGATTGTTTTCAGTCATCTTTGATGATCGAGATAGATATTTGATGAATAGATCTGATGGTCTTTGGCATTAAAATTACTAATTCAACTGCTAATTCAATTAAGTGATTATTTTTAGTCATTTGATTAGGTTTTCAATGACCACTCTTACCGACAACGTTGTGAGAGGTGGTGGCAGCTTTTTAAATTTTTGTTAAATTATTATTATTATTTTATATTTTAACTATTTTTATAAGATTAAATTTATAATTTATTATTTTTAAAACTTTTTATTTAAAATAATAAAAATAATTTATTAATAAATTACATATAATTATTTATTTTAATCAATAAATAAATATTTAATTAAAGTTTTGTCATTTAAAAAAGCCCTAGGCGAAAATAAGCTGTTTGGCCAATTTATAACAAGGGTCAAATTGATCCCTCGTGGGTAACACACATTTTTAGCCGCATATTTTATTCAGGGGGTTCTTATTCTGTGTCTCAATTGTTGTGGACAAAATTTTGTAATATGGGTTGGGCCAATAGCCGGAGTTTCGAGCTTTCGGGTGGGGGTAAGAAGAGAGAAAATGAAAACGGAATAATGAAAAAAAAAGAAAAAAATTATTTTTATTTTTGTAATTTTAGTAAGTAAAATTACTATTATGACCTTTTACAGTTGTCATCTATAAAAAGTAAGATTTATGTACTAAGGAGGCAAAAGTTGAGTGGGAAAATTTATTTCACCGAAAAAACCATACAAATCTGTGAAGCTCTTAGGGATGGACAAAAAGCCAGGCCCAGCAGTAGACCCGAGTGAGTAAGAGGCCGACGCAGAGAAGAGAAAAAGCAAAAATACACACACAATACCAAGCAATAGCAACAATTAAGCTTCTGATTCTGATATCTGTTGAAGACTTTGCAGAAGGTCATAGTGAAGATGACAATTGACGATGAGAGTTCTGTCTACGTCGGAGGACTTCCTTATAACGCCACCGAGCGCACCGTTCGCGAAGTCTTCGATCTCTACGGTTCTGTTGTCGCCGTTAAGGTCTCACCCACAGACCCACTATTTATTTCATTTTATTTCTCTTTCTCTCTCTTTTTTTTTTGTTTAGGTTTTTTTATTTTTAATTACCGTTTAATGCTGCTGCTGCTTCTTTTTGTCTTTAACTTTTCAATGCTTCATATTTTCATGATTGTGTTTCTCTTCGGTTTCGTAGTAATGCTAGTACACTGTTTACTGAAACTTACATGTTTCATACTTCTTATTGAAATTTCCCGTAGAAATCGACTGGGTGATTCTCTTATTCAATTTCAGTGGGTTGATTATTGTTTAATTATTCTGTTAAAAATCTCTATACGTGAATTGGAGTCGCCTGTTTGGGTTTCAGCTATAACTTTATTAATTTGTCCCATGATAACTGGAGAGTTGTTGGGTTTATGTTGCATTTCCAGTATTTGTGGTTGGGTGTTTTAGGATGATAAACTTCGTCTGTACATGTGGCTTCAGATTGTTAATGATCGTGGGACTAGGGGAAAATGCTATGGCTTTGTTACTTTTACAAATCCTCGATCGGCAATTGATGCCATCAATGACATGAACGGCAGGGTATGGATTTTCTCTATTAAATACTTTAAAAACTTACTTGAGCTACTGCTTGCCAGTTTTGGAGGTCCTACGTTTATTTTAAAACCTTACATTGTGGAACTATGATAGACAATTGGTGGACGAGTTGTGAGAGTAAATGAAGTTACAACCAGAGGTGGGAAATCAAGCTTTGGGCGGGAGCGGTTTCGTCGTGGAGACTGGGATAAAGTTCGAGATCATGAAAAGGATGATGATCATAATAGAGATAGGCACTGGGACAGGTACAGTGATAGGTCCAGAGGACGTACTCCATCTCGAGACCATGAAAAAGATAAGGAAAAAGGATACGAAGATGCCCATGATCGTGATCCATCAAGGGACCATTTCTCTGATAGAGATCAAGACATACATCTAGAGGCTAATGAGCTAGGGGATGCTAGGTACCATGATCAAGAGTGTGACAGGAACAGTGAGTTTGATAGAAAACGAGATAGGGAAATCGATGAAGCCAATGACTATCATAAAAGTTTTGAGAAGGGTAAAAAATATTCATCAAGGAAACACAATGTGTAAGTTAATATGTCTTTCATTTTTTCTTTCTTTTCTTCCTTTATTAGTTAATTTTTTGTCATCAAAGGCCAATTAAAGCCAGTTATTCATTAGCTGTCTATACTAATTTGGCCAGCTTGTAGCATTCTTTAGTTATCTAGTATCAAGCCCTAGGTTATGGAATTGGCAATACATTGTACATGCTGCTCTATTTCTACGGCTTGTATATGCCACTGTATTTCTACGGCTTGTGTAGATCCCCTGTTCACCTAACAAAGAAGGAGCAAAGTATGAAAGCACACATGGTCACTCCCACGCACAAAGGCAGCAACAACAATCCTTCCTGAGTTGTCGCTGAAAACCTTCAATCCTTATAGAGAGAATGCACTATGAATTGTGTGACATAAATAAACCATTTTCAAGTCACATATTTCTATATTTGAATAGGTTTATTGTCTTAAATCTGCAAAAATAATGTAATAAAGAAAATTTCCATGAAGTGGATCAACTTTTAGAGTTACCTCAGCTTGTTGTGGGTTTTTGCTTTGGATACTTTTTGTCCATTGTTGATTCATCACTTATGTGTGATTTATTAATTTTTATAATAGTTCCAGTATGGAATGAGTGAAGGAAGATACTCACTTTAATTGCATGCATCTCTTCTTGACAGATGAGATGTAATTTCCTCAATGCTGCTGGTTTTTCATATATCTTGCCAATAAATATAACTTGTGTAGCACTTATATTTTGTAGTACTGATTTAGGACTTCAATGTCTTTTCATATGATGTGATATGAAACACTTCATCTTTCTTAGATGGATTGAAGTTTTACTTTGCTATTCCTTCTCTGTGGCAGTTCCACAATTGTCAATCAACATACTCAGGAACTTTCATCAAGTTTAGGTGATAATTACGGTGATCAGGTAAGTTTTTCATGTCATGCTTGTTGAATGGCCTGTGTTTGTTTGTGTTATCTTTGTCTTTATTTATCATGTTCCCTGATGAGGTGAAACAACAGCTGGACAGATCCATTCAAAGGCGGCAAGAACTAAAAAAGGAGGTTAGCTCTCTTCCCGGGATTTGAATTGATGGAAATATTATATCCAAAGTCCTTTGTTATTTTATATGTTGTAGTTGCTCAAATCATGCATACTATTGCATATTTCATGTCGTTAAACAAATTTTAAAGGCCGTTTGGTATGTAAAGTGTGCCCCCAGACAATTAAGCTTATTCTGACGTTAGTGTCAGGGAATTGAAGTCAGTATGAACCTGCAATATTGATTCCAGCAACCCATTGTTGTTACAGCTATCTATCCTCTTTCATTGTTATTATTGTTTTGTTATTTTCACATTAATTTTCTTGTGCCTAAAAACATTCTAAAGTTTGTTGCTTTCTCAGATTGCTGAGATGGTAGATGTCTTAGATGAAAAAGAAGGACTTGTTTCTGATTTACGGAAAAGATCCAAGGTATTTTTTGTTCAATGGTTATAGCACTTATTTTTGAGCTTATGTGTTTAATCTTCTACTTGACACTACTTTTAATTTATTTGTTTTGGTTCATTTCCTCACTTGGAATTTGATGGTGGATGCAGAAACTGGAGGATGAATTGATTGATGCGAAGAAGCTCTCTTCACAACGTCAGAAAAAGTTGACCAAGGTGATGTTATAGTTATCTGTTGGCTGTAAGTTACTCTGCGGGAACATTATCTGGGTAACTTCTTACATTCTGTGATTGATCTGCAGTTGTATACATGTTTTACGCAAGTAAATGAGCGTGCTGAAAAACTTAGGAGATCTGAACAGGAACTTCAGGTCAGCCTCTTCAGTATATAGTCAGTATGACTCTGAAACCATCCAATTGTATCCTGCAGTTAGTTTAAAGCTTGGTCTAGCTTAAAACGTGTGTGTTTACATGACATGCAGTTTTGTAGGTGATGCTGCTCATTATCCCTTATTATTGTTGACCGTAAGGATTGACTGAGTGGTAAAAAGCCTTTGATGTAAACCGAGAGGTCCAGGCTACAAATTTCAAATCTCCTGAGCACCATATGCTTGGGATATGTACATTCTAACTTTCCTGTCCACCAAGATTGTAGGGTCTGCAAGTAGCCTCTAATATAGAAGTTGCTGTATGTAGGAAGAGTATAGGGATTATATAAAAGAAAAAAAGGGATACAGTGTAGCTGAAACTCCTTTTTTGCTTCTGTAGAGGTGAAGAGTGGATTAAAAAAATCCTATTTCATTTATTTCATGAATTATCTCTTGTATATCTTTTGGTGGGCAATTCTCTCACCACATTGGAATACATATATCATTTAGGATCGTGCACCTAACTTGCAGTCCTATATATTAATTGGTTTATATCCCACAATTGAAACTTAATCTATGATTTGTTTCCCTGTAGGAAGGTCTTCTGTTTTTCCCAAATTAGCTTCTCACTGCCTTTACATGATATGTTTTAAGTGAGTCTGACATAACTCTATTTTCTAATTTTAGCTTGTTCTGACTGTAGTGCATGAGGTGCAAGCATTGCATATAATTTTAAGGGAATTTATGACACAACTTAGGGCAAAATATCTGGCATGTGTTGTAATTTGCATGTTGCAAATATTGAAACATTGATTATTGATGTAATGATAAAGCATGCAAGGGAAGTTTCTTCGTCTCTGATGTGAGAACTTTCAAACAAACTCCATGGAAATACTCTGTTATGCTAAATCATAAATGTTTTCTGTGCAGTCAGAGGTTGACGATTCAATGCTAGAAATTGACATGGGTGATGATCTTAGTTTAAAGGACGGAGGAGCCCGAACAAAAGCCATCAATGCATGATTTTGTGGTGTAATTTTGAGGGTTTGATTCAGTAATCTAGCAGTCTTAGTCAATTCCTCCTATAATTGTGTGATCTATCTATGCTTTTCTCTTATTACTGTGATCTAGCAATTCCTCGTAGCCGTTGTGAACTCTTTTCTTTATCTCTCTTCTCCCTCTTTTTCTTCCTAGATGATTCTGTTATTTGACAGTTAGTTTTATGTTAACATATATAGATTTTGAATGAAAAAAGTGTAAAATTTGTATATTCTATAGTCATAAAGTAATTTTATAGGCAAATCTTGGTGGGAATATGCAGATCACTCTTCTTACAATAAAATGCCCCCAAAGAATGGCAGTCACCTGGTTTGAAAACAAGGAAATAAAATAAAGACAACAAAGAGAAAGAGAAAGAGGTGCTTTGGAAAGAGTATTCTTTTGAGACATCCTCCTCTTTCGGTGCTCTATTCTTTCTTTCTTTTACCTATTCTTAATTTATGGGGATGATGACTCACAGTAAAATAAACAAACCCTTCAATTCGATACTCCCACCTCCAGTCTCACCACCTCCTCTGACCACCCCAGCTTCCACGCTCCCCCTATCCCTGCCATGTACTCCGCCGTGGACTCACCGGCAAATGCCAACAAAGAAGATGATAATGACCTTGACAAAAAGGAGCACAAGTTCTGACACTGATGCCGAAACCAGTAAGAACAGCAGCCAAGCTGCAACGCAAAATCCACAAGCCGTAGCCCCCCCTGTAGCAAAACCCTGTGAAAGAAGGCAGCTGGAAATGTCTGGAGCCATCCGGATTTGCTCCCCATCGATTTTAATCTACTGACCGTAAACCAAAGTTGCAGGGAACCCAGATACTCATCAGTGACAAGTTGACTCGCACAAAGCTGAGTTGAGTTGAAGATGGCGCTGAGTCGTGTCGAAGATGGCTGATGTTGCAAGAGGTGCCATTTTGTAGTAGTGGACTTCAACAAACTCCATCAGGTCATAACAGTGATGGGGTTTTTATACGGTCACAGAAACTAGCACAAGATTGTTAAGGGCCACCCTCATCATAAATTATATAGATCCATTTTTTTTAATTTTTAATCAAAATTCATAGATAAAAAGTTATTTAATAAAATTATGGTTAAACATAAGGGATTCCTTTTTTGTTTTTCAACAAATTTCAAAGACTTTTTAAACAAACTTAACGTAGGGTAAAAAAAGGCTTTTTCAAACACAAAGGGAGGGACATGTTGTTTCATCAAACCTTGGGCGGAAAGCACTAATTTAGCCTTTAAAATAAGGATTTATGTTAAAGCCGTCATTACGTGCTTGAGTAAGGGTAAATCTGTCAAAAGGGAAAACGCCAAAAACAGTCAGAAAATTCCAACAGCTCGTATAATCCAATTTTCAATCTTTTCATAGCCATCAAACTCTTAGAAGGAATCCAAAAACAAACATTCACTTTTTCATCATGTCGTTTTTACCCTTTCTCAAGATATTTAGCATAAGAATTTCAAATAGTAGTAATAAAAATAGGGTATCATCTTGGGGGGAGACCTAAAAAAACCCTAACCCTAATCTGATAACACTTAGAACTTGAGAGTTATTTCACTTCCATTGCTCTCCTCCCAATCTTCCCTGAGTGCAGCCAACCCTTTTCTCTCACCACTCTCACCTTTCCAGCTGCTGCTCTCCGACTTCCCATTTTCTATACTCTCCAACCGGTCTCCAGCGCCCCGTAAATCAGAATCCGGTGAACTATTATGGCCTTGTGAGGTGGACCTATAGAGGTGGAGCTGATTTTGGAGGTTGTGGTGGTGGGGTGGTGGCAAAGGTGGTACTGACGGAGGTGCTGACAGTGGTGCAGTGTAAAAATCTTGAAGTACAGGTGATGCAGCACAGAAATGTCTTGGAGTATGAGGGGATGGGTGGTGATATAGAGTGGGAGTTCCGCTGTGCGCTGCGGCTGCTGCCGTGGCATACTCTGGTGGGACCCAAATACCACCAAGGACTACGAGCTGTGCTGCGGGGGCTCCTGGTGCCTGGGGACTTGGACTAGGTCGTCTGGTGTGGAGCCTGTATTTCTGTTTATAACGAACAGGAAAAAAGAAAGAAACATCATTAGACTTTTACCACCATTTTACTGTGTAGTACGCAAGTCAGGATTGATAATAGTACGAATCTGTTTCCGGCCTGCCTGCTTGCAACTGCAAGTTTCAGTAGAAAGAGAGAGAGAGAGAGAGAGAGAGAGAGATACCTGCAGATGGCTTTTAACTTCATCATTTGTCAGACCGTCAACCTTCATCAACTCCCGGATTTGTTTTGGAGTAGCTACTGTTTGCATGGCCAAAAGGATTCCTTATATTTTGAGGATAATAATTATGACAAAAATATATAATTTGACTATCCTTACGAACTTGAACAATATAATAAATTTATACGACACTGAACACTTTTGGTTTGTTGGATCTATTGATTCGAATTCTTGTTTGTTCTCTTACCTTGAGAGCCACCGAGCATCTGAAGAGCATTCACGAATCTGCGATGCAAGTCCGGTGACCAACACCTTCTTGCTTTCCTATGAGTTTGAGTTGTATTTGTAGGATTGTTTGAATTGGTCTGACCTTCCGTTGAATTACAAGAGCCTTTTGCTTGTTCAATCGTAACCCCACCATTCCCAATCTTACCAAAATTCTCTCTCATTGAACAAGAAATTCCATTTTCATTATTATGATTGCACTTCTTATCTTCCATCTCTTTATCAGCAGATGCAAGTGCCAAATCGGGCAGAGCCCTTAACGTTGGACTTGGACACGAAATTCGTTCTTTTGAGAATGGAAGGAAAGCTCCTCCATTTCTCTGTTTAGTATCTAGGATCAGCTTGGGACTAACATTGAATCCCACATCAGTTTCTTTAGGGGATGTAGTATTGGTTTGCGGTTTGGTTTCATTTCCTGTTTGGCTCCAAAGTTGAGCAGTTGTCATCCAATTTGCCTTTTCGGAGATAGTTGGGGATATGTCTGAGTTTTCGGAACTTGAATTTTTGAGGGGTATGAATTCTTCAAGAACTGGTCGTGGCCCTTGATTTGCTCTGTAGGCCTGTAGTTGTTGCCTTGAAACCTCCACAGCTGAAAAGAAAAAAAGAAGAAATTTGAAAATATTGATTATAATTTAACTTTCTTTTGGAAATTTCATGTTGGCTTTAGTTCTTTACATATATGAATGTAGAATAACACGGCTACTTTTGAATTCAAAGAGATGGGGCTAACAGAAAGCAATCACTTGTTTCTATAAAATGAGACAAAGATAAATTAACGAAAAAAGTTCAGAAGCTAAACGTCGCAGCGAAGAACTTGAATATCCAGCAATAGCTAGAACCAGATTGAAACATCTTTATGTAATCATAATTAGGTTCACTTCTTATCTAGCTTAAATAAAAAAAATCATTAGAAATGCAACTAAAGAATAAGATGATAAGTGTGTTTGATGTATCTATATAAGTGCAGCACATAAGAAATAAAAAGATACAATACAAATACGAACCATTGGTGAGAAGTTGCATGCAAAGAGGAAGCTCACGCTTCAAACCATCAATCTTGAACCTTTCTTCCTCAAGACGATTAAGGACCTCTTCAAGCTTTTGGGTTTGGTCTGCATGGTCTCCAAAAGATTTTAATAACAGAGAATAGCTGTGTGGTTTGCAAGCGAGACTTAATTCTGAAGGAGATGCCATGGTTTAGGTAGGTATATTATGAACAATATTACAATAGCTCTCTTCTTAAAAGGGACTGTTGTTTAAGATGTTCATGCTCAAATAGGAAGTATAGGATATGTGGGAACAAACAAGAGCAAAAGATTTTGTTTTTGTGCGGCCTCTAGCTTTCTAGTTTTGATTTCAAAGAGAGAAAGGGAGAAGATGTTGTTTGTGAACACAATGAGGATCGAGGGAGGATCGTCTTCTTTTAGGGATGAGTTCAAGAGAATAAAGTAGAGAGAGATTAAAAGAAAAAGCCAAGGGATAAAGAGGGATGGTAACTTCTTGCAAAGAACAAAGGCTGAAAAAAAAAAAGCTATAAATCAGAGTGAGGTTTACTCTTTCTTCTCTGAGAGAAGGAATCAAACCTCTGACAGTTGAGGGGTCATGTGCTTATGGCCTGGTTTATGAACCTTCTTTGGCATAGTCTTTGTACAAATTCAAAATCATACAAAAGATGATTCTCCTTCTTACTGTTATCTCTTTTTTTTCCCTTTATCCTTTTGATAATTTATATAAAACCTTATTACAACCCTATGATGCAGATGCTTCTTCATCCTACTTTTATATTCTCTTAACAGTGTTTCATCTTTCGCAAAAAAAAAAAAAATTTCATTCCTCGTTTATCTGGTTTTACTTTTCGATAAATTTTTCCTAGCAAATACTGATTATATCTGGGTTCGATGCATCAAAAGTCTCAGAAAATACCATCATCCTCAACATGTTCCACGTTGAATTCGCAATATCCTGATTAGGGAATCATTAGTTCATTAGTTACATGAATGTTGGCGTTAAATAATAAATAATTACTGGCAGGTTATAATGATGATGATGATGATGATGATGATGATGATCATAAAAGAAAGGAGGGATTGTAGGGTTAGGATGAAATGATCAAGTCTCAGAACGTGACAGATTTAGAGACGTGTAGAAAGAAACAGTAAGTTGATAGAGTTCGTGGGCATCTTTATCAAAGTATTCGAATAAGGTAATAATAAAGAAACAATGATTCTGGGATGGTTAATAATAATAGAAAAGGGCTTGAAAAGAAGCATATACCAGGCATTATATTGTATTAATTAAAATTAAAGTAAAAATATTGAAGAGAGAGAAAGGGAAAAGACATATTCAGAGAGGTGCTTAGTATCAATCCACCATGCAACTTTCTTTTTGGTTTCAAAAGTTGCATAATTATCATAAATTTGAGTGCATTCAGAGAGAAAAGAAAGGGAATATCTAATCTCTCTATACATGAAAATTAGAAAAAAAAAGAATAAAATATCAGAGCCCAAGGAAGGAATATCTTAGTTCCAATTCTACGACTCTAAATTAAGGGAACAACACAACCTTCAAAGCTTAAAGGGAAAAAAATCCCACCCCAAAAGAACAATAAAGGACTCTAAGAGCTGGGAATCTTCTTCTGCTACCAACTTTAATGAAGTGGTTTGGAAGGTAAGCAGATTCTCTTCTCCCCCCTCCCTCTAAATATTAATTACTTGTTTATCTTATAAGTCTGCCTTTGCATGTTAATGAAGAACCAGGGATGATCCATGCAATTTATAAAGTTTAGGTGGGAGAGGAGTGCAGGGAATTCCCATCTGGGTTTTTGTATGAAATGTGAGAAGAGAAGAGAGACGATGAAATGGTTGGTTGGTTGCATTCCATCTTCTCCTACAAGACTCCAACCCATGCCTTTTCTCTGGATTCTCTCTATCTCTTTTTCCTTCTCAACTTAACAAAGCTAAAGATAAATGAGAAAGTAAACAGATTCTGTTCCTGACACGTGTCCTTTTATTCTCCTATTTCCTCCTCCTGAATATCCCTTTTGTCTGGCGCATGTTATTTTGGAAAGACTCCCTGCCGTTTCTCTTTTTATGTGTTAAAATTTGACGCCTAGCTTCTATGCTTTACTCCTTATCCTACCATAACAATTCACTTCTCTATGTGTCTCCTTGAGAAGCGATTGTCGATGGAAACACCAATTTATATTTCGATTGATGAATAAATATATCTTGAATTGAACACGTATTTTTTTAATTGACACTCTTTTTATATTGTTTGTTTATGATGCAAAACAATGATATATTATCTTATTAAATTCGAGTATAACATTTTATTTTGTATAACCATTTAAAAAATCGTTAAAATTTGAATTTTAAAACATTATAACCTCTTCCTTAAATACTGTAAATATGAATGATTACGTAAAGGAAAAAGAGAGGAGCACAAGTTAAACACATATGGATACCAAATATCATGTTGGCGTTTAGTATCCATCTCACAAACACTAAGTTAGGTGACAAGGTCATGAAACCAAGCAATTCTACCAAAGGTTTCTCTACTATGTCAAGTCCTCTAAACAACAGTAATTTGTAATATTTATTTTCACTCTGTTAAAACATTCTCTTGGAGCTACTAATAACATAATCGCAGAGGTATGCTCTCAAATAACAGTTAAATCATATTAAAAAATCATCACGTGCTTACATTTATTGTGTACCACCATTGTGGATATTAGGATCTATTATTGAATCTTTAGTGTTGTTATCGTAGTTTATTTTGTGCGAAAATCCAAGATCAATTAGTGACGATATTATTGTAATACTATTCTTCTCTTTGTAATACTCAAATAATATTAATAGGTTGGATTTAAACTGAGCAAGCTTGAGCTCACAATTTCAATATTTTCAAGCTTGAGCTCAAGCTTTAGAAGGGTTAAACTTGTCAAGTTTACAACCTTGACAAACTTGAATTGGCTAAAATAATGTCGTTTTGATTAATAAGTATTAAAATAAAGTCATGTTAATAACTTATTTTAAACAAATTAAAAAACTTGTAGAATAGCTTATCTCAACCCATCAAGCCTTATGCTCGAGCTCATATCTACTAAACTCGTCAAGCTCGAGCTTAGCTTGGATCAAATCTAGTTTTATAATATAGGCAAACATTGTTAAAAATCAATTCTCTCTGAGCTAACTTTTAACAATGTTTGTGCAATTCAAACTATTGGACAAAAAGTGTTACACATTTAATGGATAAAATGGTAAATTGACATGTAATCATTAATTGATGATATATGTATTATATGCAAATAGTACAGGTAATATATATTTTTGATTATGATGGACAAATAACTAGTGAAGAAAAGCCATCACAAGCCAAAATTTTGTTAGCAGCCCATAAAAGCCATAAAGATAGAAGAACAATTGATGAAAACTTTACATAAGCAATTGTAAGTTTATTTATTTTGCTATATAATATTGAGTATTGTTTAATTAATAAACTATTGCTCTTTTTATTGATTCTAAGAACTGATTCAAAAAAAGTTAAACGAGCCTCAAAATCCTATTCAAGAATCAAATACGAATGTTGCTGATATAAAGGATGATATATATATATATATGTATATATATAAGTTTGTTCCTTTTGTTTGTGAAAAATTTTCATCCATGTAATAGTCATTAGTCTTCAGACGAAAATAAGTAAGTTTATATATAATATAATATGAATTTGTTAGAAATGCTTGCATTTTATTTGGTTGAGTAACATATTGATTAGAAAGATCGTTGATGTTGACTGATTATTGTGTTTGAGTTAGAGTACCATTTGAATTGGATTAAATGTGTGTTTTTAGTTGATTATTGTGTTTATTAAACTTTTACATGAGTTTTGAGTAACAAAAGAATTGGATTATACGTTAATATTGGCTGGTTATTGTGTTTGTTGTGTTAGGAATGAGTTTGAGCAACATAAAAATTGTAATGAATAGTAATGTTGACTGACTATTGTCTTTGTTGTACTTGATATGAGGTTGATTCATTTTTCTAAAATCTTTATTTTTTTTTTTTTCCATATAGGAATTTTCTCTATGTTACCTCTATATAATCATCGAGGAATGATGAATCTTAAACAAGTTTTGATACCTTTAAATATTTTTTAATTATTTGCATTATATTAGTATTTTTGAATATTGTTGAATTATATTGAACACATAGGAATGAAATTGATATTTTTGTATATTGTAAGTACTTTATGGAATATTTATTTTTTAACGATAATATAAATTATTGAATTATATTTGAATTGCATACATACGGATTCAAAGATTTTCAATTTCTCTAGGAAATAATTAATTATATGAAATATTTAATTAATGTTAAAAATAACAGGTTTTAATTATTATTAAAATATAAAAATTAAATGCCAGTAAAAATAACAAAAAACACCATAAACTGAAATAAAAAACGCCGATAAAAGAAAAAAATTGTCGCTACAAGTAACAAAAACATTGTAAAAAGTAACGAAAATGTTAGTAGATGTCCTAAAAATGCCGGTATAAGTAATAAAAAATGCACAAAAAACATAAAAAACTATCGACACAAGTTACATAATAAAAATTATGAAAAAACATAGGTATAAGTACGAAAAGGCGTTGGTAAAAGATCTAAAAATATTGGTAAACAATGTAATAAACACTGGTTATTTTGGTGTGAATTATACTGGGAATTCGATTTCCATGGAAACAAGCTTATACCAACGTTTAGAAATGTTAATGAAAGGTCCAACAAATATTGATAGAATTTGTAATAAATGTTGCTAATTTTGAAGAGAATAATAGTGGGAAAACATTTTCAGTCTTAAAGGGTTTTATCGATGCTTATAAACGTCGATAAATGTTAAAAAACCGCATAAACAAATTCAACGGCATTTTTTTTTGTCACATATAGACGTTTTACAATTATCATCGATTTATGTTATACTGATGCAAGATTTAGTGTTGTTAGTGTAAATGCTTGCATAGATTGTAGTGGCATTTAAAAACACCACTAAAGATCAATATAAACGTTGGTAAAAACGTTTTTTTACTGTAGTGTTAATGCTAATTTAATCAGCTGACACACCTAAAGCTTGGAAAGCATATAATCCAAATTACATATACAAGGGAAAGTGTTTTAAATTTAATTTAATGTGGTGTTATACTAACTACTATTGATCTAAAAATATACTTAGCTCAGTTGTAATTAGTGTTGGATTCATATCGAGTTATCTTAGGATCAAACTCGAAATCAGTTTGAATAAATTTGAAACGAGTTTGTCTTTTATAAGCTTGAGTTGAGCTCAAGCTTGTTGTAAGTTGATGAAATCAATTAAATTAACTAAAACAATATCGTTTTGATCAATATGTATCAAAATGACATCATTTTAAACATTTAAGACATCTAAAAAATTGAGTCAAACAAAAATTGACTCCTATAAAGTCAAACTAAAGTTGATCTGAGAATTTAATTTAGTTTGAATCTAATTCTAATTCTAATATTATTTGTAATACCTTAGTCTATTCGAAATGGGCCAAACAAAATGTACATAATATTCGTACGCTAAAGCCCAATTTGGAAGCAGCATTTGCCTACAGCTTAGTTGTATCGAAGACAATGACATTAACATGTGTGGGCGTGAGAATAACACATAATTAATCAAATCAAATGGGATATTTTGATTGGAAACTGATTGTCCTGCCGAATTCAGGACAGATTCCCATACAAACACATGTTAAATCAAACAAGAGTCTTGTCTTTAGAAATAGAATTTTATGTTAAAAAAGTGTTTTGACTAAAAGATAAGATTATTATGCATATCTACAGCATCTGAACCAGAACCCATCAGAGTGGAGAATGGAATTAGAATCAGTTTGGTAGGCCTCCAATCAAAAGATATAAATATATAATTCAGAGTGACATTCAAGACTCCAATTTCATATTTTTATAGTATATAATATATGATTATTGAATTACATTATCAATTTTCATATTATATCTAAGATTAGACTCTAATCGAGTTTATTCGAGTTCATATTTAATTAAAGTGAGCTTGAATTTAAGTTTATAATTTGTATATTATTGTTAAGTTTGTAAATTTAAAAAAATTTAATTCAAATCAATTAAAATGATATTATTTTAATTAAATACATATAGAAATAACGTTGTTTTGATGATATAGGTTAAGAAACTCATTACAAAATTCGGTTCTAATTAATAACTAATTTTTTTATGGTACTAAATAAAAAAAATTGGAGACACTTATTTATAAAATCTTAAGCTCGTGATCATTGTAAAAAAAAAAAAAAAAAAAAATACAATTAGCAATTAATTATTTTACTATTAAATAAAAATAGTTGTAGAAATTAATTCCGAGTTTCAATCCGAACTTTCCGGGTAGAAGGAAACATATATAATCTTCGATATGTTTTTTTTTTTATTTAACTTTTACTTTATTTTTCAATTATTAAATTTTTTACTCACAAATGTTTTGCAATCTGCTTGGTCACCGTAATCGGGTATTTCAACTTTTAGAAGATAATAATGCGAACAAAAAATTGCATATTTCGTTCAACCTTTTTTACATCATTATGATATAAACTTACATTTTTACCCTAACAAGAGTAAAAAAATATGTTACGATCTTTAAGTTGGCCGAAGTCCTTTAGCAAGTATGCTCTTTAAACTTTTTTTTTTTTTCTCTGTCGGTATAACAAATATTATTAATTCGTATTTTTAATCTTGGATCAATTTCAGGTTCATATAAATTGAACACTTTAATTGAAGGTTAAGCTTTTTTTTTTTTTTTTACTTGATGTTATTATTATTGATATGAAGTTTTTTTAATGATTTTTTTACTAACCTCAATATTAATAAAGTTTTTATTAATAATTTTTATTGGGTTTTTCTTTAATTTATTGAAATAATTGGATACCGTTGTTGTAAAAGGAACCAAATGCATGATTTGGAGTTGGAATAGACCCATTTATTTATTAGGTTACTTCCATATCTATATGCTCACAACAAACACATCTCAAATTCTCCCTTCTACAATTTCGTGATACTTTGGCATTATGAAAATTTATAAACACAAGTTTTAATACAACAAATCTACGAAAGTTCCTGACAAACTCTTCTTGAAATCCAAAGGAATTGATGGCAATGAAGCTCAGACTTTGTCATTGTTACTAACATACGAGATGTTTTAGTTGGAAATATTAAATCAAATATCTTTAAAATCGAATCTCGTATACCTTAATACGCAAACCGCATTGAAACTAAATGCATGTAGTCATAGAAACAACCAAAGAGATGTTATGGTTAAATGGGTTGACGTCAAATATTGAATTTAGTCAACAAGCTCTTAGATTATATTTAAATCAAATTTATTTAAACTCGATTGAGTCAAAAATCATAGATCAAGCTTGATGAAGAAACTCTCCCCGAGCCAACGACCTACATAACACTCCCACAAGCTGGCTGGCTGACTACATTAGAAAGGGGAAGCCCAACAACCCACAAATTACCAAGTCAATTGATTATACCGAAAAGAAAAAATCTCAGGTTGATAATATATCTCATAACTGTCACCCACTTAAATCAATGTCTTATTTTAGTATAATTGTACAAGAGACTTAAACCCAAAACCTCGAAAACATTATGTATCTGAAAGTCACTCACACTATGGCTCAACCAACTCGTGTTTTGGGCAATGCCATCAAATGAAGTTGCTTCCACAGAACCGTGATCTATTCCTTCCATGCATCAGAAATCATCTACTGAAGTAATGTGGGCTTGCTCCCTTTAATGTAAACAAATCACCCATATGTATCTGCCAGAGTCAATACACTGTACATCACAGCGTGAGCCCTTTAAAGCAGAGAAGGAAATAATCTTTGAACTGATAGAGCAAAAATTCAGTTTTATATATTATTAAACGGTGGAAGAACACTGTTATATTTTCCATCTTGTACACATCCAACGAAATTTCTCTTTCACTCGTCAGTTTACTGCACCCACCAAGTTACTTTTTTAAAGCTGGGAAAAAAATAATAACCATAATTATAATGAGGCCAGATAAGACTTGCGGGTGATCCACCACTCATTTCATGGTAGTGGTTGTGATTATTCTTTCAGAACAAATAAAGCTTCTTTTTCCATCCTTCTGTACATGCACTATCAGTAAACTTTATCAATTCTAAGGGCAGTTCTCCTTGAATCAGAACTCTTGTACATTTGATGAGTCAGACTGATGTTTATGGTGTGCAGTGGAGATCATTGGATATGGGATATGCCAATAAAGACATATATATATATATATATCTGCAGTTAACATGGCGGAAGAGTTTTGGAATCTAAATTCGATGTTAAAGAAGAGAATAATGGGAAAAAGTCAGATGTAATTATGTTATCTTTTGGCTTTGGCTTTCTCTTTCGAGATTATGAGCATCTCCAACGGAACAAAATATGTGAACTATTTTTATGTTTACTGCGTATGATGCAATGTTGTCAAAGAATAAACTTCGAAGGCAAGAAACTCAACTCTGTGTCTTTAGTATCACTCAAAGATTTAAATTAATGAATAAGTTACCAGGTCACCTTTCTTTTCCTTTTTCTCTCATTGCTTGGGTTGCATGGCCATTAAAGATCATTATACAGTTGCTTGAGGATCACCCTTCCTATGTAAAGTTTGTGCCTTGACAATAAGATACAAGTATCTTTCTACAACCCACCAAAGACCTAACATGGATTTGACTCCTGAAACCCTATTCCAGGAAGAAGAAGAT
Source organism: Anacardium occidentale (assembly GCA_026122585.1). Taxonomy (NCBI): domain Eukaryota; kingdom Viridiplantae; phylum Streptophyta; class Magnoliopsida; order Sapindales; family Anacardiaceae; genus Anacardium; species Anacardium occidentale. The sequence continues at coordinate 876,434 of JAJEJH010000067.1, read as the reverse complement.
AGAACAGGATTGATTAAAATATATATATATATAGGAAACTAAAATTTATGTTTAAGGTTTAAAAAAATATTGTTTAATATCTAAAAAATAAAGGGATTTTATATTAAATTTATTTAATATATTTATATATAAATTATTAAAATAATTATTATTTAAAATTATAGATACTTTTGAATCCATTAGGTTTACTTGAATGTGATTGGCTCTCTGGGTCCATTTATTTATGGCTAAGCAAAACTATTTGGGTGCCGAAAGCACCTGCTTTGGTTGCACCAAAACACAACGATCCAGATATATGAAAGAGTTAAGCCGGCCAGGCCAAGCTGTTCCCCAACTGAACCCGTCGATTCAGAACTGGTCAAATCAATCTCTAAAATCCCCAATATGCCCCTTCACAATCACTTTGCTTTGCTTTAAACCACGTGTCAACCTTTAATAACGAGTCAACCGGTAGATTAGGATCAGTCCAAGACCGAGTTGTTATTAATTTAAAATAACAAAAATATCAATAATTTAATTAACAAATTTATTAAATAAGAAGAATAAAACATTATAAAAGGCCTAAACGAACAAAAATTGTACATGAAAAGACGAAAAAGCCACGTATTTACGGACAGGGAGGATTTCAAAGAATTATAGATAAAAATATAACTAAATCCATCAATGGCCAAATTCCAATCAGTTCATGGAACTCCCCCCACCTGTAAAAATCATTGCAAAATTAAAAATAAAAATAATAAAAATAAATCCAGAAGACACATTTGAGCAACCTTTCGAGAACACCCCACCAGTCCACCCCGTCATTCTTTGAAACAACTTTTTTTGTCTTTTTCTGTCATTTTAGTCCCCTGAAATTAAGGTGTAATAGCTCTAGGTGGGGTCCGTGATTCAGGTGGAGGTGTATGACCGTCTGATCCTTTTGACGGATCATCGGACGATTGTCGTAACCCATCATCAGTCTCACCCCTATTAATATCCTCAATCATGCGTACCACCTCTTGCATGGCCGGTCTTTGATCTGGTACGGTAGATACACAGGCCATTGCAATTTGCAAAAGCTGAACCATTTCCTCCTCAATATTGTGATGCCTCATCAACTCCACGTCGAAAACCTCCGCCGTCCATTCTTCCCGGACCACCGACTGCACCCACCGAGGCAAATCGATTCCTTCCTCACCCAGCGACGCTTGGTTAGGTGCTTTCCCAGTTAATAACTCTAATAGCAATACACCGAAACTGTACACGTCCGATTTCAAAGTAACTTTCCGAGTCTCAACTACTTCTGGGGCACGGTAACCCGCCACGCGATTGGGCGGCGTTGTGTTGGCAGAAAGCGGGTTCAGTCCGAAATCCGAAATGCTTGCATCTTGGTCGGGTCGGAGCAGAATGTTGGAGGATTTTATGTTCCCGTGTGTTACTTTTCCTGACACGTGGAGGTGTGCCAGGCCTCTCGCCGCACTTAGCGCTATTCTCATCCGGTTGTCCCAGTCTAACGGCGTTCGGCCGGAACCTCGACTACCTACAAAACGGATTACCGCAAGTTTCGGTTAACAGTCAATGTAAATTAATTAAAGTACTGATTTGGAAAAAAAAAATAAAGGATTAATTGACAAATAAGACCAAGAATGTTAATCTTCCAACTAAGTAAAAATTTTTTAATCTCCTGCATATATATCCATTAATAAATTATTGAAATAATCTCCATGACTGCAATCTGCAACAGTCAAAACGTAATTAAGCAGTCAAGTAAAAACAGAGGAAGTGAGATCATACCGTGAAGAAGAGCAGCTAAGCTGCCGGCGGGCATAAAATCGTAGACAAGCAATTTCTCGTCTTTGGAGTAGTAAAAGGCCCTCAAAGGAACCACATTGTCGTGCTTAATCTTGCCTAAAACTTCCATTTGCATCTCGAACTCCCTTTTACTAACAGTTACTTCTTTCAACCTTTTAACTACCACAGTTGTTCCTTCTTCGAGCACTGCCTTGTAACTCGTTCCCACGCTTCCTTTACCCAAAACCTCAGCTGAAGCTCGCAATAAATCCTCCAAATCGAAGTTGTAAATCCCTCCTTCGAAGAACACGAGTCTGTTCCTCTCAGCCTCTGTTGACCCACCCGTGATATCATCTTTCGATGAAGAAGTTCCTGCCTCTATCGTCACCGCACGTGTTGCCGCAGCTGCACTGGGTTTTGGAGTCTTCCCTGGTCGTTCACCACGTCGTTTTTTAAGACAGAATACTAGTAATAGCAGTAAAAGAAGAAGGAATACTGCACTGCCAACGATAATACCAACAATGGCGGCAGTTGAGAGCTTCTTAGATTTCTTGTGTCTCGGAATTAAAGGTGGGTTTACAGATGGTGACGGAGATGGAGACGGAAAAAACGAGTTACAAGGTTGCAATGGACCTCCGCATAGATCTAAATTTCCTGCGAATGCTGATGAAGGGAACTTTGTTAGAGTAGAAGGGATTGAACCGTTGAGATTGTTGTTTGAAGCATTGAAGGCTGAAAGATTTGCAGGGTTGATGCTTGGAAGACTGCCTGAGAATTTATTATTTTCCACAAATAGACCAGTTAAATGGGTTAAATTGTTGACAGCGAAAGGGATTGCTCCAGTAAAATTGTTGGACGAGAGATCGAGTCGACTTAACCGATTGAGCCCAGTCACACTCTCTGGAAATCCGCCAGACAACTCGTTGTCTTGCAAGTACAGATTCCGAAGGAGCGTTAGATTCGAGAAATCGGAGGGGATCTCACCGGAAAGACGATTTGAGCGGAGACTAAGAACTCGGAGCTGACTTAGTTTGCCTATCGTGTTGGGCGGAATCGGACCCACTAGTCCAACACCAGGCAGTCGTAAACTGTAGACGTACGAACGGTTAGCGTCACACTCAACTCCGACCCAGTTGCAGGCCGAGTCGGACACATTCCATTGCACGCGATTGGCATGCGGCACTTCTGAGAGAAATGCAAGGAGGGCTTGCTTGTCTTCAGTCGGCTCCGAGCTCACTCGTCCATCACCCAGTAACAATACAAAAACCAAAAACGCAGAGAGCACACAACTATAGTCAATAAACTCCGCCATTTCAAAACAAAGAATGATAAGAATTAAACTGACTGCTATCTATAAGCCGGTTACGATTGTTAGTTTCTGATAGTTATTTTCTACAAAAACAAAAAAAAGAGGTTTACGGTAAGACTCCATGTGAGAGAGACAGAGAGAGAGAGAGAGAGATTTTGTGGTGAAAAGAGAAGTGAAAGGGAAATGGTTTTGTATTGTAATAGAGAAGAGAACCCGAGGCTCCCTCTCAAAAAGGTGAAGATAAAGCTGAGTGAAAAACAGAACAGAACCATCGAGCTGGCGAAACTGTGAAACGTTTTTTTTTTTTTAATTTTATTTTTATGCTGTATTAATTTTCAAAACAGAAACGTATTTTGGAAGTTGGAATAATCGGAGTCGCAGTTTCAGCGCGTGATGTTTGGTTTTGTTGGAAATTGACGTATGGCGACTTGTTGGGCCTGTGCATGTGAGAACGAAGGCCCTGTGGGTCCCCTGTTTTATCGAACCTCATAATACGCACTTCGAAGGACTTGGGGCACGTCTGCAAGTCTCCTGCTTTTATTTATTAAAATAAAATATAATTATTTTGATTTAGTAAAAGTGTGGTTATAGTTGAGCATAATAAGGGGCGGTCGTGCCACGTGGCGTTCGATTAGAGGCTATCAGTGCCGGACAGGCTCCTTATTGTGGCTTTAGTCCTACACTTGCCCATTATTATTATGTTCCGCCTAGAGAAAGAGAGGCCGGAAAAGTATTTCTCACCCAAACTTTGATGAAAAAACTTATGTGCCCTTCAAATTGGAAAATGCTATCTTTCAGCCCTACAAATTTGTTAATTTTTTTTATGAAGTTTATGAAAAGATAAAATTATTTTTATCCTCTTTGAAACTAAATAATAGCATGCTTCTGAACATTTACAATTTTTTTAATTAATCGTATACATAATTTTTTGAATATGTTATTCTTATTTACTACTAATTCGATTTAAATTCGGTAAATCTCACTTGTTAAATCTTTATAGATTTTGAATTGATGAAAAACATATATTAATATATCTAATCAGTCATTGCATGTATTAATTATGACAAAAGGGTTTTAATTTTGTAAGAATTGTTTTGCATACAGTCGTATGTAACTAGGCCACATGACTGTAAATAACCAAGCCGCACAACCATATGTGTCTTATAATGAAAATACATGACTTGATTAAGTTGTGTAAGCATCCATGCATGAAAAAGTAATGATATATGATTGTGCAATTTTTGAACGCATGATCGTGTGTTAATATATATGAGGACGTATTGTCAAGGCCTCCCGTGTATGTCTAGCTATGTAAAAGCTTTAAGTGAATATCTGGACACATACTCGTGTAGCAATAACACACACATATTCAAGTCTAGAAAACTTGATCGTATGGTGATTGTGCAAATATCATGCATACAAATATGTGGGCGTCTAGAATTTTGAAGCATTGAAAATGTAAAGACATATGACCATGTGCATGGAGCACACACCCATGTAGGGTGCATGCAATAAGAGAAATTCGATCATTGGAGAGCACACTTTAAAGAGAACATTATCATGCAGCATAGGAACACTACCATGCATTTGGCTAGATTCACTCCAATGGCTCTCAAATTAGATTCAACAACTACTTCTTTTCATCCTTTATAAATTAAAAATGATTTGAAGGATTGTGAGGTTAGAGAATTATGCCAAATTCTCTTATTCTTCATAATCTAACTTTTCTCCACAATTTCTCTCAGTAGAACCAAATATGTAAATCATTTGAGAGGCACTTTGAGTGCTAACTGTTGTATTAGCCTTGTGAGGAAAATTTCTTTTTTTGTAACTTCACAACCTTTAAGCAAAATTTCATAAAACTATGTTAAGGACGAAATTCCGTAAAACTATGTTAAAGACGCAATCTCTTAGTTAAAACATAATATATAAGAGTGAAATCCCTTAGATAAAAAAACTACTGTATTTTAAAGGTTAAAGATAGTGAAGGAAAATCTTCAAGTGAGATTGCTTGAAATAGTGGATGTATGAGACTTGTAGAGAAACTCTGAACCACTCTAAATCGATTGAGCACTTCCTTTCCCTTCTCTCTTTATTTTGTACTTATTTGTTTTATAATTGCTCTATATTTATATGGTTGAGTGTTTGGCTTGTGTTTAATAATTTATTTATTGATTTTATTGTTAATTGTTAAATGAAAAGGTTTTTAAGTTTAATAAGTTTTGAAAGACTTATTCACCCCCTCCCCCCTCGCTCCCCTTTCTAGGTTTATTTGTCACATTGTCTTTTGGGGTTTAACATCACTCAAATGAGCACTTGTATGTCATAGATGGGAGACACGATTAGATAAAAACTACTTGTTAGGTGGTCAAGCAAGAAAAGGGATGGTGGATGTTGGCTTAGCGTTGATAAGATTGTGACTAACACTTGTTTGATTAGATACGAAATCGATTACTAATAACTAAAACGATATTTGGGGAAAATGAATTTGGCGGAGAAAGAGCAAATACAGGTTGTGATGTAAGGGCAATGGCAAGATTAGGTGGAGGAGGGTGAGATATAGGCCGTGATAGTAAGATTTAAGAAAAAAACAAAAGGTCGGTGATAGCAAAAAATGCAAGTATAAAATAGATAAGGCAAACATGAAACTTCCTTGTATCATTGGGGGCTTAAGTGATTTAACCCTAAGGTTGGAAAATCCTAATTTTATGAAAGCTCAAGTGAAAAGTAATAATTGAACTGACAAAGAGGAGGTCCATGGACCAAATTATGGACACATTTAAAAGGACCCATAAAATGGTCCCTAATTTCGCCACTGTACCATCAATTTTGAGCTCAAGAACTTTAAATCTTCTATTTATTAACAAAACCCATTTCATATCCCCACCAAACTTTGATTATATAAGGGCTGCATTTGTTGGGATGGGTTGGCACAAACTAAACTTGGAGCATAATGGGTTCAGCTTTATCCTTAACAGTTAAGGCCCTAAAAGATCCTATCCTAACCTTTACTCAGAGCCCATAATTTAATATTTTTTTAATGATAAATCAAGTTCTTAATTTTATCTGATAGAATATAGTTAAGATAGATCGATTTGAGCCAAATTTTTTGCTAAAAAAGATACTAGTGACCAAACACAAGAAAATAAAGTCCAAATCTTGGTCTTTTATCGGATCAAAGTTCAATCTAAATCTAAACTTTGTTGATTACTATTATCAATTTTATATATAATAAAATTTAGATGCCATAAAAATTAATGCAATAAAGGTTAGGAAGGAAATCAAGGGAAGCTTAACAAAAACTAAAACCCTAATTTGTTTTTTTCTTTTTTTTCCTTGAAAAGGAAGGAGAGTTAATTGTTAAAACAAATTTGTAAGCAGAAAGCTGGCACTCTTTTCATGGATTTTACTACTATTAAAATATATAAAATAATGAATCATCTCAAACTTAAATATTGAAAATTATTTATTTATTGGTAAATCAGCTTTTAATGATTTTAACATTGATCATAGGAGTATCGTTTGTTGGACAGTTACGTCTGAAAGGAGATCGGATTTGAGTTGAGGTTTTCATGAAGTATGAAGCATATCAAAGCCAAAACAACGGAGGATTTGACTTGTTTGGTGAGCTAAAGAAGACAAAAACATCTCTATGAGGTAGAGATGAGCCTATTTTGGAGTGTGTGGTTCAGGGGTTTCCACGACCCTCTACCTATCCACATTTATAACTGAAGCCCGGAGTTTTTGGAGCCAAGCTGTCCGCTGTTCATTTAAATATTACGCTTAAACGCTCACTTCCTTTGATTTCAGGTGTTTTAGACTCTTCTTAATGGCATCCATGTCAACTAGATTTGTTGTTAGAGATTGTTCTAATTTACATGCTTCGCGTGGTATCAACACAACAACCAACCCTTCAATTTCTTCTAAGAGACTGCAGGCTCATCTGGGTGTGTTTAATTTGTGCATGTTACTTGTTTTTGGTTCTGCGTTGTATTTATTTGCTCTTTTGGTTGTTCTTTTTCTTTCTCTTGTTTTTGGAGTGTTTTCTAGTATGTTTTTGAAACATCAGTTCCAAATTCTCACTTGTTTTACTTATTTTTTTCTTGTTAATTTGAATACACAGATCTCAGGGGTGTATTTTCAGTGCCCAAGAATGCAAAAATTTCGGCAATCAAAAACAAACCTCGAAGTCCCATCGTCTCCCTTTCAGCCCCTTTCTCGATCATTCAAGGTTTAAGGTAGCTTTTCAGACCAAGTGTTTGAGTATAAAATATTCGGTTTGAATGAGCTATTGTTTGTTTTAGTAGTTGAGCATTTACTTATTGCTGAAGACACAGCCTTGGTCAATGTGTTCTTTTTAAATGGTGCTCTGAACTATAATTGATGTGAAATCGTATAGAAATTATAATTCATGTTAGTAAATGGTAGATTAAATTGCTGTGTTGTATTTTTAGTTGCAGAAGAGAGCAAACGAACATGTCTTGATCCTAGCAGTCTACTCCTCTTCAAGCGAATAGACGTCTTCTTTTCGTCAATTAAAAAGCTGCTGTTAATCATATTGTTTCCTTCTGTTTTTGTCTTTAAAGGTTTATAACTGCTGTTTAGATAACATGTTTGTATCACTGCTGCTTAAATGGGGCTAAACCCAATTATCTCTGGTTTATCATCTCTATTTTGAGGGCCTCCATATAGTGCTAAATAAATCTTATTTTGAAATGGACATTAGTGCATTAGGTTCCTGATTTTCAAGATTTGCTAGGCTTATTGGACTCAGTGTCATTCTAGTTCATAATTACACAATTGTAAATTCTCAATATCCAATGATAATGATCTGACTACTATATTCAGGAACTCCCAAGTTTTGTGCAAGGCTGCTGCTAATGTATCTGGAGATGTTCCCGGTAACACTTCTAGTGGGATGAGTCAGTATGAGAAAATAATTGAAACTTTGACCACTCTTTTTCCTGTCTGGGTATGTCTTTCATTTGTTGCTAGCACTTTATGGGGTTATATTCAATCTTTCTAAAATGGTACACTTCAGTTGAATAGTTACTTTGACGTTTTCATGGACAGGTCATACTGGGCACCATAATAGGCATCTACAAGCCTAATGCGGTAATTGTCTGTCCGTTAGTGATTCTTTGATTAATGAAAAATAAACTTTTTAACTTGTTGGTTATGAGGTCTTCTTACAGGTAACTTGGTTGGAGACAGACCTTTTCACTCTCAGTCTGGGTTTCCTTATGCTTTCAATGGGTTTGACACTGACCTTTGAGGATTTCAGACGGTGCTTACGGAATCCATGGACAGTAAGAAGCAAAATTTTCACACTATAGACTGTTATTAAAACAAGAAGATTTCAATCTATCTGTTTGCTGATTTATGTCACTGAGAACTTATATTGCAGGTGGGTGTAGGATTTCTTGCTCAGTATTTAATCAAACCCATGTTAGGCTTTGTCATTGCAATGGTATATCATCTCAATTTCTTAAATTGGCTGTTGACTTCTTCTCACATATGAGATGCCCAATAATCCTGGTTGAATTGACTGTCGCTGATATATCTCTCTTGTTTTCAGTCCCTAAAACTTTCGGCACCACTTGCAACTGGTCTTATTTTGGTTTCATGCTGCCCTGGTGGTCAGGCTTCAAATGTTGCAACTTATATCTCAAAGGGAAATGTAGCACTTTCTGTCCTTATGACAACGTATTCTCCACTTGCATTCGTACAATTACAATCCTTTAATTTTTTCCAGTCTTTGATAGAAGTTTTCTGCAATTTGATATTAAGTGCTTATACTGTCTTTCATTATACAGAACCTTTGATTGTAGAATCTAAACCGTGCAATTCTTTTTCTGTCCCTCTAGTCAAGAATCAAACTATTTTGTCCTTTGAAATGCGAATGGTCTCTAGCATATGTTCTAGCACAAAAGCTCTTCCAATGGTCAAGCTTTTACATGTAATGTAACAGCATTTATTGCAAGTAAAAACAGGGATTTTTTTTGTGTGCATATGTATATATTTATTTGCTTTCTTTTTTAAATTGAAGTTCGGATATTCTACTGTTCTGTTGTAAAAATTCAGGTTGTTTTCTGTGTATTAGTATTTGGTAGATATGGGCTTTAATTGAACAATATTTCAAGCTCCTTGAATTTTTTTGTTGTGTGCACACAACCTTTGATTTTTCGGTCCATGCATGTACTCACAATGAAGGGAGAAAGGAAAAGAGATCAGTTTGGGTTAGCATAAGGTATTAGGTACAGCCTGATCTTATTTATCATTATCAAGAAGCGAAGTTAGACATTAGAATTGTTTTGTTATTAGACATAGAAATTGAGACATCAAACATGTGAGGCACATGTGCCGTATGGTAGGCAAGCAGGAATTACTGCTTCATGTTTGTTCTAAGGATCATGAGTTCGTCTATATGTCAGAGAAAGGAAAAGAATTTTAACCATGCTTGTGAACATCAACAATGATATTCTAGGCTATGGAAAGCTTTCATTCTAGAGTTTAGTACATAATATGCAAACAGTGCCGGACATACTTTATGACCATATTCCAGAATATAATCATGAATGGTAGTTAGTCATAACCTGACCAAACACCTATGAGAGCAACGGTTTTCATTTATGTTTTGGGAGCAAGCGATTGTGGTTTCTCAGAAATTGTACTGATTTATTGATGCATTTTAATGTTCTTGTACAAATATTGGGACCTTGACCTTCAAATCTCATAAATTTCTTGTGGATTTCTGTAGTTGTTCAACCATTGGAGCTATAGTCATGACTCCACTCCTTACTAAGCTACTTGCTGGTCAGCTTGTTCCGGTTGATGCTGCAGTGAGTTGATTCATGCTTTATAACTTCTTAATGTATTATACTTGAATTGGTACTCTATGAAAGTGGTGATCTGGAAGAAACCACTGCACTTAATCACCTCCTCCTGTAATATAATACAAAAAAACAGAAAGGAAAGAGAAATAGAAACAAATCTTGTCTCATTGGTCACATGGATAGTTGTATTATGGTACTCTAGTTCTAGCACTAAGCAAGACAGGGATGGGTCCTGGCTGTTTGGTTTCCAATTCCGAAATCTAATTGACTTATTGTTATTTTCAAAGACACCATGCAAAATTATCATTTTATATTTTGTATGGGATTTTGAAGTATCCAGGTAGGAGTTCTCCATTCTAAAACCTGATATTGTTTCATTGCAACCTTAAATATCGCTAGTTCTTTTTTGTTATTTACTGGAGGGGCTAATATTCAAGAGTATAGTCAACTGTTACTTCACCTTAATATGCAGTGATCCACTTAGTCTGACAACTACGCCCTGTTATCTTTGCAGGGACTGGCTATTAGCACATTTCAAGTTGTGTTAGTGCCAACGGTTATTGGAGGTATTTAGTTGAGGTTTACAGTTATTTGATTTAAATGGATAGAAATTAAACTTTTCTCTGCATCTGACTATGGCTATTGAAAATTTGTAGTTTATCTGTCTATAAATAATTTAACTCCAATTTTTTCTCTTTCTGCCAGTGTTGTCAAATGAATTCTTCCCCAAGTTCACTTCAAAAATTATCACCGTGACACCCTTAGTTGGAGTTCTTCTTACCACCTTACTTTGTGCAAGCCCTGTAAGTTCTCAAAATATGAGGTGAAGCATAACAATTGCTTCAGCATTCCAGCTCAGATTTATAATTGTTGCTTTACATACAAAGAACTCATTCTGGTGGTTGCTACTTTCAAGATTGGGCAAGTTTCAGAGGTCTTGAAAACTCAAGGTGCACAACTAATTTTCCCAGTGGCTATCCTACATGCTCTTGCATTTGCTCTTGGTTATTGGCTTTCAAAAATATCATTTGGTGAATCCACTTCTCGTACCATATCCATTGAATGTGGGATGCAGGTAATTACCTTCTACACGAGTGTTTCTATACCATATTATGTGAGATTGTTTATCAGTCTGAAAACAATTAAGATGAAGTACAGAGTAGGCCAGAGAATAATAAACTAATCATTTAACTGTTTGGTAAATACTTGCTATTAGGTTTAGACCAGAGATGATAGAAGTTTGACATGCAGAATATTAAAGTCTTTTGTGGATGTAAATGAGGAATTTGACCAGCTAAAGTAGTTTTGCTTTGATCCCCTGTCGAACAAAACAAAATGAAGAAAAGCCTTCTGAATAGCTCACGTATATTGGTATTGCGACTCCTCATGTACTATTTATTGAAATGCTGAGAGATATAAACCTACTGCATGACTGTCATCATGAAACAGGCCCTAATAATTTTCTTTTTACTGGTTTCCCATTGCCTTAATTTGCATGTGATATATACTAACATACACATACATATATATGATGAATATGATATATTGAGTTATTTTTTGTGTTCCATAAGTCTGCTTACTCTTCCATTTGCCCTACCAGAGTTCTGCACTTGGATTTCTTCTAGCCCAGAAGCATTTTACAAACCCCCTTGTCGCTGTCCCTTCTGCAGTTAGTGTCGTTTGCATGGCAGTATGACCTTTTTTGCTCTTCTACCTTTATATTTTACATTCCTACTAGCTCTTGTTTTGTTTCTGATTTGGATTTCTACTGACTATTGCTTCCCATACAGCTTGGTGGTAGTGCTCTCGCAGTCTTTTGGAGGAACAGGCCAATCCCCTTAGACGACAAAGACGACTTCAAGGAATGAAATCCCCAGGTGTATATTGTTTTCTCCTGAGAGTTTCCTTTGATTGTCGCTACAGTGAAAGCACTTTTGGTTCGGTTCTAAGCAGACTGTAAAAGTATTGGATTCAAGTAGTTAATCCATCTTTTGCCCATAGGAGTAGCCTGAAAAGGGGGTAATTGAAAGACATATATATATAGGAAGACGAAAGACAGGAAAGAGCCTAACAGGCTACAAACAATAATGTAGAACTTTGTGTGGAGTCTATTTTATTCATTTGGGCAATTTCAATTTATATTCCTTGCAGAGGATTTGATTATATCGCAAGAAAAATTAAAGAGGGTGGTGGCCTGTCATTTTCCTTTTCCCTTGACTAGTTTTACATGCTGCAGAGTATCTGATAATTTGGCAAAGAAAAATAATTGAATGTACAAGTTAAAAGAGCTATTCTTATTGCAGAGGCAAAATCCTTGCATATTTAGTTTATATTGATACTAAGATTTCTTTTTTCTGTTCTTCCCGGTAAGATGCCATTATTTCATTTATTTCCTTCTACTTTAGCAGCAGCCAAACCTTTCAGATCAGTATTGCTCTTAAACTCATTATTGTCAGCATTATTGATATGCCAAGGAACCCACAAGGCTAGAGAAATTGATCTTGCCAAATTTAACCTTCAAATACACTTGAATTGAATAACACAATAATTAAAGAGAGAATTTATAGGAGAAAAACAGTCAAAGAAAGATATAAATTTATGGGATTTGATGATGTGTTTATTTTCACAAAGTCGTCTTTTTTTTTTTTATTAATCTTCAAAGAAAATAACTTTATAATTATTCTAGTGCATAAATCAGAGTTTCATTTATATAATGAAATTTAAAATACAATTTTATTGAAATTCTTTAGACCCACTTGATGAGATGGAATGCTTTCACCATTGTTCGTTCTATTTGAAACAGACTCTTTTATCTTTCTCTTTCTGTTTCTTGCAAATAAAAAAATTTAAAACCATCTTATTTCTTTCTGAAATAATTATGTTATTTTTTGATTTACGTAAAACAAAAGGGGAAAGATAAAGAGTTCGTTCCAAGTAAAATGAGCAATGTTAGAACAACTTTGTTTCTTTAGACTAACTACGTTGTTCCTTAGAACAATTACAACATTTATAGAACATGCAATAACAAAGTCTCTGGAATAATTATTTCATTTTTGGAGCAGTCTATTCTTCTAATACATCAGCTAAAATGCTCCTTCATCTCTATGAAACATCCGTTCCATCTATATAAATTGATGTATTTTTTCGTATGAGCAAATTAGAAGAAGTTTTCTTTCTCGAAGCACACTATCTAGAGTTACTTCTTAAGCATTATCCTAGAAACAAAGCAAATATCCAGAGTTCGCATTGCATGAGTAGCTAGCTAGGACATAATGAAACCCAAAACTGCTTCATTACCAGAGACATTTCGCACCCATCTCCAAGGAAGAGAATTCATAAAGAGGATTAGATTCAAATTGAATAGGAAAATTACGGGCCTTGGTTTAAAGTGATTGTATTACTTGATTATTTATATGTACTATCGCTTTGAAACTACGCATTCCAAATTACAATGTTTTACACGTTTTCAGGACAAATTTTTTTTTTAAAAGGCCTTTCTAGAAATAAAATTTCCAACGGTTATTCAGTAAATGAAAACTTAATTGCCTGTATAAAAGGTTGATAAAAAAGAGAGTTGGTTTGCTATCAAGACAAATTTCCAGCACTTACGGGTTGCGTGAGTTTTGCACTTCAGAGAAGAAAGAAAGAAAAAACAAAGAACTGGAGAATTTCGTAATAGTTACAGCTTTTACCGTTTGTTTAATTTAAACTAAATCGATAATCATGTCTCAGACCAACTGGGAAGCCGATAAAATGTAAGTATTTAACAACTGAACTTTTGCCTTTTTGTTGTTAATATTTTTGGTCTGGGTTTTGATGTTTTAGGGTTTTGAGTTTTGTGTTTTTTTTTTTGGGGTGGGGTTGGGGTGGTATGCGGGGGTTTGGGTAATGTTTTATTGTTTTTTTTTTTTCTTAATATTAGCTTGTATATTTCTCTCCACCTTTTATGTTCTGTGCATATTGTACATTTAATGTTGATGATGATGGGATTCTTTTGTTGATTAAGAGTTGTATTTTCTTTCACTGACTGATTTGATGTCTTTGTGAATTTTGTTTCATGTTTTTTTGCTTTATCTACAACTTGTTGCTGAGAAAATAGATTGGAAGAAAATGAAATTTATTTTGCTAAATTTAATTGTTTGAGGTTTAATATGTTGTAGTGTGTTGCTTGGCTCCATAATATGGGAACTGATTGGGTTGGCTATTGTTTTGTGCAGTTTTTGTCTTTAGCAAAATCTCTATTTCTCTGTCTTTAAACCCTGTATTTACTCATCTGAACTTTGGGACTTATATCAACTTAAATTTCATCATATATTATTACCATATGAAGCATTTATATTGCAATTTTAAGACTAAATTTTTTACTCCTTTTTTTTTTTTTTTTTTAAATAGGTTGGATGTTTATATATATGATTACCTTATGAAGAGAAAATTGCATGCTTCTGCAAAGGCCTTTCAAGCTGAAGGGCAAGTATCTACAGATCCTGTAGGTGGGATTTCTGAAAAGAAATGCGAAGGACAAATTTTCATCTTTTTATGCCTCATTATTCTTTTTGCAACTTAACTGATGTTGGTTTTATGTTTGCATGTACTCCAGCTATTGATGCACCTGGTGGCTTTTTATTTGAATGGTGGTCAGTCTTTTGGGATATATTTATTGCTAGAACAAATGAGAAGCATTCTAACGCTGCAGCATCCTACATTGAGGTGGGTTTGTGGTACATTGAGCTGAGTTTATCTCCTTCTTTCTTTGGGCTCCAGAAATTTCCCTCTCATGCCTCTCTTTGGTTTCAAGGTTTTTGCCTAATTGTTGTGGCTGGCACTCCATACTGAATAAGAATGAATTATAATAATTGCAATCTGGAAAGTGAAAGTTGATTCTGGTTCTATAGAAGACACTCAGTATAGACTGCCTACCTTTAACTATAAGTATTTCATTATCCGTATGAACTGCCCCACATTTTGCTCTCAGCTCTATTTATGCTTATTTTTTACTGTTGTTTTTTGCTAAGATATGGTGTTTTTGGAAAGTTTAAGGCTTTCTGTTGGGAGGATTAATAAATATATTTTCCAGTTGCCTGTGCTTGGAATCTTTTAAATTGTCAATGTAAAAAGTGTTTGTGTCATGTGTATATGAGCTATAACTTTCTTTTTTGCTGAAAATATCTTCTTTCAAGTCATTCTTTGCTTGATGATTGGCTTAGTGGAGGATTAATATATTGACTATGATTTCTAAAATATATTAAAATGGCAGACTCAAATGATTAAAGCTCGGGAGCTGCAACATCAAAAACCTCAGCAGCATCAGATGCAGATGCAACAGCTCATAATGCAGAGGCATGCTCAGCAGCAGCAACAGCAACAACAGCAGCAACAGCAGCAGCAGCTGCACAGAAGAGATAATGCCCAGCTTCTGAATGGCACTAGCAATGACCCTCTCATGAGACAGAGCCCTGGAACTGCAAATAACTTGGTTGCAAAAATTTATGAGGGTGGATTAAAGCTTCCACTTAAGAGGGATTCCTTGGATGATGCAGTTATGAAGGTACTACATTTCTGATTTCTAATAAGTTGGCTTCTGGTTACTCGTTGTATAACGTTGCCTGATTATTTCAGCCAAGTTTGGGTGAAAATATGGGCCAGCTCTTGGATCCAAATCAGGCCTCTTTGTTGAAAGCACCTGCAATGGCAGGCCAGCCTTCAGGGTAATCCTTCACATGATGTTACCACTATTTTTATGGATATAACTTGGTTAATGTATGGTCTACTTCTTGCTTTGGCTTTCTTTCATGTGTAATTTTGATCCTTTTCACTGGCAACACTGCATGTTACACCTGGAGGTAGTCAACAAGCTCAAAGTCGGAATCAGCAACCTTCAGTGTCTTCACAGGTAAATGCTTATAATTTCACTGTGCTGTTATCCTTTCAATTCCATGTTTCATATTTCATTTTCTATGTCATGTATGCTGAAACAGGAGATAAAGAGTGAGATGAACCCTATGATGAGTCCCAGACCTGCTGGTTCAGATGGATCACTAATTGGAATTCATGGTATTATTGATACCTTCTTATATTCTTGTAAAGAGTGCTAATAACTGTAATTAGGGTCAAATTTATATCACCCAACTTTAGATCCTGATTTGGCAGGATCAGCACCAATGGCCTTATTCTTAAAACTCAAATAAAACACTGTAGTCATGAATTCATATCCCCTTGTGAGCTCCTTTATCTAGTAGGGATTCAAGTTTGGAATTGAAAATTTAGATCTAAATGCTTGCTGCTGAAGGAAAAAGTATTCCGGATAAAATTACTGGGAAATTGGAACTCTTGTAATTCTTTTCATATCAGTGTCAGGGCATGTGCAATTTGAACTCATTGTTTTACTGGTTGAAGATTTGATTCAAAGTTCTTGCTTTTGGAATCTTAAGTTTTGGTTTTTACAGTTATTGTCGTGTTTTTTAGGATCAACTCCTGGTAGAGGCAATGTGACTTTGAAAGGATGGCCTTTAATGGTAAGAACCCCCTCAATATCTATTGTTATGATGTTGTTCTATAATATTTAGTGGCAACTGTTAATACTAACTGTGGTAAAAATTAACAGGAGATAAAGTGCACTATTAATTTGAATATTTGAGAACTATGATATGTTGATAATGCTTAAGTTTCATTCTTGAAAGAGTCTGTTTGTTGAATGTTTCATTAGTTAATAGTGTCAATTTGCCTTATAAAAGGGAAATATGTTGCTCTCTTTCTCTTTTCTCAATTCTTTGTCTGTTTCGACATATAGAACTCCAATTATCTTAGTTGAGGAATTTTTTTGGAGTTTAAAGTTAAGTTTTTTAATGTCACACATAAAGCATATCTAAAATAACTTTACATATGATATAACTTAGAAAGCAATATGGTTGATTTTTGGAGCAGGGAATTATTAGGATTGGCTGCCATATCACATTCTAAAATGCAAGTAGTTGGCCTTTGTATCTTATTGTTTTTATCTTTGCACATAGATTATGCTTACTTTTGTGTAAGGTGGTTGTAAAATTTTTTGCCCTTCATTTTCGGTCAGGATCATCTACATAAGTGGTGGGCCTGCGTAAAATTATTCGTGTCTTTATTTTTGTAACTGACAGATTAGCATGGTCGATGTTTCAAACAGATTAGGACTAACTTTGTCAAATCTGGATTTGATATATACTCATATTTAATATCATAAAACAAAATGTGCATGTTTGGTTTCATTTGTTATAGCACCTTCACTCTTATTAGGAACTGGATCAGCTTTGATCTGGGTTTTTGCAGCAGCAAAAATCAGTGATGCAGTCCCCACAGCCCTTCAATCAACTTCAGTTGCAACAACAACTTATACTTCAAGCACAGCAGAATTTGACATCTCCATCTGCCAATGATATGGAATGCAGAAAACTAAGAATGCTTCTTAACAATCGAAATATTGGTCTCGGTAAAGATAGCCTTGTGAATTCTGTCGGTGATGTAGTGTCTAGTGTTGGATCAACCACGCAAGTTAGTTGCCCTGTGTTGCCACGTGGAGATGCTGATATGCTGATTAAGGTGTCATACTTTTTTGTATGCTTAGTTGACAAACATTATAATTGTTTGATGTTCCCAAAATTATTAAGCCCATTTGGCTTACTGTTGACCTTTACTTACTAGTTACAGCAACAACAGATGCAGAACAATCAACAGCTGCAACAATATCCACAGCATCCCCTTTCAAGCCAGCAGTCTCAGAATTCAAACTCCCATCTCCCACCGCAAGATAAAATGATGGGTGCTGGCAGCATGACAATGGATGGTAGTATGTCAAAGACCTTTCAAGGAAGTGATCAGGTTTGTTATCTCCTTACTTCTGGGTTTGCAATTTTTATTGAATGCTCTTTTTTCTTGTTAGGTGTAGTTTCATGCATTTCTTAGACCAATTCTATCAGAAGTCTCTAGTGATTAAGTTTATTAAAACATTTAATATGGTTCATTTAACATAGTTTGTTCTGAATTTGATTTTAATAGTCTTATACAATCTTTAAATTCTTTCAGAATTCTGTTATTATCCTTACCATAAACCACAAACGTAGGAGATTTTTCCAGCTGATAATATGCTTCATTTTTTGTTGATTGTTTTTTCCCTTCTAAGTTGTGCATAGGCATTGTTGTCACTTCTATTTAGTCTTAATACACCTGTCCTCACATGATTTCAAGATGCAGAATATGACAGTGGTGAATTTGGCCTTTCAAAAAGTGAACCTGGTTAGTGTTTCTAATTAGCGTTCCTTGTTTGTTTTTTAAGGCATCAAAAAATCAAATTGGACGAAAGGGAAAGCAACCGGTATCATCTTCTGGTCTTGCCAATAGCTCTGGAACTGGTAAAACTACCGGACCATCCCCAAGTTCACCCTCATCGCCTTCTACTCACACACCAGGAGATGTGATTTCGAGGCCTACTTTGCAACGTAGTTGTGGCTCCTCTAAGTCTTTGCTTATGTTTGGTTCTGACGGTTTGGGCTCCCTCACATCAGCACCAAATCAATTGGTATGCAACATACTCTTTCCCTTTATTGCTTGTGTTACTAGCACTTTTTCATTTCATAGTCGGCAACAAATGTAATTAATTGCAGGCTGATATTGACCGTTTTGTGGATGATGGATCCCTGGATGATAATGTAGAGTCATTCTTGTCACCTGATGATGCAGATCCTAGAGATATGGTTGGTCAGCCTGCGGAAGTCAGCAAGGGTATGATGAATGTTGATTTCTTATGTTGCTAGGTACTCTGGCACTTTTGCACGGAAAAAGGGGGTTAAAGGGAGAAGTTTACAGAATTAGAACTTTTGGATATAATGTTGATTGTATCATGTAAATTGTTCCCAATGTTTTGACAGTTATGCGGTGGTAATAGGTTTCACATTTATGGAAATCCAGCTTATTACTGCAAGTAACAGTAAGCTTGAATCTTGTCACTTCTCATCAGATGGAAAACTACTTGCCACAGGTGGACATGATAGAAAGGTAAGAACTGGGGTGAAGCTGTTTTATATATTGTTTCTTGATACTTTTGAAAGATAATTCCTCAGCAACGCAGCAAACTTTTGGTCCTTTCTTGTGTTTGTCCTAAAGCACAGTTTTTATTCCTCTGCTTGGTTTTGTGGTGTAGGCTGTATTATGGTGCACAGAATCATTTGCAGTGAAGTCTACACTTGAAGAACATACTCAACGGATTACTGATGTTCGTTTCAGTCCAAGCATGTCACGGCTAGCTACATCTTCTGCTGATAGAACCGTCAGGGTTTGGGACACTGATAATGTCAGTAAGCATGTCCCCTTTTGTTTGGTTATTTGTTTGTAACTTTTAATGTTTACACCTCAAAAAAGGATCCAGACTAATTAGCTAGAATGATTGTGTGTCTCTGTGTTTTCTCTTTTTCTATTTCTTTGTTTGTCATTGTGACTTGCTTCTTTCACATCCTAATTTAGGTTAATTCTTATTTCCTATGTTCTCGTAACTTCAAAAATAAAAATTCAAATTTCAATGTCCAAATAATGATAACAATAATATAATAAAAAGGTAGTGTTGGCCACTTTGTGGAGTTGGGTAACAAGTTGCCTATGCTTAATTCAAGACTTTATTGCCTTTAGTTCTAATGGAAACAACCTCATAACCACAAGAAATGGTTTGAAATCTGAATTTATGATTTAAGAATGTTTCCTTGTAGTTGTTACATTAACCCTTTATTAATAAGAGACAACGAGGTTGACTATCAATACATCGACCCATTGGTGTTATTATGACAATCCTCACCATCTTTGAATAATTTAGATGATGGATAGATTATTCTTCTTTGCAGCCTGGTTATTCTCTTCGTACTTTTACTGGGCATTCTGCAACTGTTATGTCTCTGGATTTTCACCCAAGTAAAGAGGACCTTATCTATTCTTGTGATAATAATAGCGAGATATGGTGCTGGAGTATCAACAATGGCAGTTGTGCTGGTGTTTTCAAGGTATAATTTACTCAAAAGGAAACTGTATTATTATATTCTATTTTTTGTCTTTATTTTCTGTATAAGTGGTTTTTTGAATCCTTCTGCATTTTGCCAGGGTGGTGCAACCCAGATGAGATTTCAGCCACGTCTTGGAAAGATTCTTGCAGCTGCTGCAGAGAACTATGTATCCATATTTGATGTGGAGACCCAAGTTTGCAGACTTAAATTACAGGTTTGTTGTGAGTGTTTCCTAATGTTTGAATGGTTTTGTTGGATAATTAATCTAGATAGATGATAATGATGAGGTGTCTGTAGTGATTCTATTTTGCATTTGGAAGGACCTCTGATGAGTGAAACTGACTCTAAGTTCCCTGATTGGCAAGAACACATGAGAAAGAAACTAACAATGTTGCATGATCTGTAATGCTTAAAATTATATAGTTGGCTGAGGCTTTGTTTGATGATTGTCTGTAGTATGTTCATTCATTTGTGTTTTATGGAACTTATCATCCTAGGGTCATAAAAACCCAGTTCATTCTGTATGCTGGGACCCTACTGGTGAGTATCTGGCATCAGTAGCGATGAATTAGTCAGAGTGTGGACCATTGGCTCCGGAAGCAAGGGGGAGTGTGTTCAGGAGTTGAGCTGTACCGGCGACAAATTTCACACTTGTGTGTTCCATCCCACACACCCTTCTCTGTTGGTTATCGGCTGTTATGAGGCAAGTCATGTCATGCATACTTGAATATACACTTATCTACATATGTTTGTCTTTTCACATGCATATAAATTTTGCTGGTAGAGTTTTTGTGAACTCTTTTATATGGGTTGTTAAGATGAGGTAATATCTACGAATGAGATTGATATTACCTGGATCTGTTCAGCCCTACATTGTATGAGGACCCACCCTCTTTAAGGAATAGGTTCATGTACATGGACCATGAAATGAATTAACCATCTCTGGCTGAAGATGCTGATTTTTGGACCTTTTTTTTTTGGATTGGCTTGTGGATAGACTCTGGAGCTCTGGAACATGACCGAGAACAAGATATTGACTCTGAATGCACACGACAAGCTTATATCTTCATTGGCAGTATCAAATGTTACTGGTTTGGTAGCCTCGGCGAGCCACGACAAGTGTGTCAAGCTTTGGAAGTGACTACTAGTTTTTGGGATCACCTCACATTGTAGCTATTGTAATAATCATATATCCGCTATCTCATATGAGCTAAAGTAAAGTTTTCCAGCCTGTGGCAGATGCCTTTTGGTTGTTTATATTGGTGAAGAGTCAAGAGGGAAATGGGGTTTTCAGGTTTCTATCCTTTAGTTGATTTCCTTGCATAGTTCGGGTCAATTCCCAGAAAAGCTCGGGGTTCAAAGGCAGTTGTGTTCTGGCAGGATAAACTCATGCGAATATCTAGGACTGTAGTCATATGTGAAACATATGCAGTTTCTGTACAAATTTTTGTTTGCAGAAAAAATAGGTTATTCTGTTGCTGTGATATTTTTTCTTAACTCTGCCATTCAGGAGGAGCTGGATCTGAATTTACCACCTTGATGCTCCTGGTTCAACTGATAAAACCTGTACTGAAGAAATAATAATAACAATTATATTTTTCACTTTAATAAATATATATAGGTCTAATGACCTATTGGCCCTCAAGGTTTTTAAGAATGACAAATTTTTATTTAAAAATTTTAAAAAAGTTAAATATTCATTTATTAATTAAATTTTTTTTTAATTTTACTAATTTTTATTTAAATGATTAAAATGTCTTTTAATAAAATTATAATATAAAATTAATAATAAAAGTTTTAAAAATAAAATCAAAATTTAAAAAGCAATCACTATTGTTAATAACGTCATCGGTGGAAGTCATTATCGTTAACTTAATCATGTGATTGAAAATTGTTATTTGAGTTCATAGGCGGTTGTATCTGGTTGTCTCAATAGTGGAGACGACTAAATCTAACAATTAAATATCTGACAAAGGTGGCACTATCAGAGATAGTCAGAAATGATCAATATGTTTAAAACTGATTGTTTTTTATTATTCTCTTGGTAGAAATAATCAAATTTGACCATTACCATCAAGTCTTTGGTAGTTAGATCTGATCGTATTTGTCATCGAGACAATTAAATTTAATTGTCAATAAAACTAAGTAACCGTTTCTGACCACCTGATTAAGTTAACGAAAATCATTATCGGTAATAATGGTTGTTTTTTAATTTTTATTTTTATTTAAAATTTATTAATTTGGATTAATCTTTTAGTTTTGTAGTACTTTTGTATTAATTTTGCAATATTATTTTATTATCATATTAATATTATTTTATATTTTAATTATTTTTTAAATTTAATTTTTATTCAAAAAAATGAAAATACCTCTCTAATCAATGCTCGACTTTAATCAACAATTAGATATTTAACTTTTTTAAAATTTTTCGATGAGAATTTGTTGTTTAAAGAAACCTTAGGTGGGCATAAGTCGTTTGGCCATGTATTTGTGTGTGTGTATATATATATATATATATATATATATATATATATATATATATATATATATATTATAATTTTTCAGTCAACTTTATTTTTACGACGTTGGATTGTGAAATTAATTTAAATATTCAAAAGATAAATTTAAAAAATAATTTTTTTTATGAGTCTAATAAAAATTGTGTACCCAATCATACTTCAATATTTTTCAAGTAAATCGTGTATTGGATGAAATTTGTACTAAAGGTCATATCAACGCATACTGAAGCAATTTGGCTTTGTTAATGATTTTAGACGATTTTTAATCTATTATAACAATTAAAATTGTCTAAAATAATAAATTAATAATTATGTTTAATATGAAACACGTTATAGTGTTAAGAAATTGGCTATTTCATATTGATTTATATTAAAAATTGAATTAAAATATTCAATTTAAAATTTTCATTCAAAATTAGTTGTTCTGTGCAAAATTTAATGATATTTATCATTAAAAATTATGTCATAAATAATCTAAATTATTAATTTAAAAAATTAAAAAGACAAATTCGTGAAGAATAAGTCAATACATGCGATTTTACATCAATGCACAATGCTCATGGGCACCAAGCAGTTTGGAGATGGAAGTCCAAAGTAAATTTTTAAAACTTCTGAATCCATGTACGCACGATTATGCTTGCTATATGTGTCATCTACGTACAATATCGTTTAAAAATTGAAAATTTTTATATCTATGCATAATGCATGTAAGTGGATACTTGCATTTTTCTAATTAAATTCGTAAAAACAAAACAAAAAAAAGTTAATAAAATTGTATTATGTATTTAAATTTAGATTATTTAAATTAGTATCCCTACCTGCTATACAAATATCAAGCCACCAATTTTTTTTAGGGAAATTAATAAACTTGGCAATTTGCCATGCAAGCTTATGATACAAAAACCACCTGGTCATCTCTTCTGGAACTTGAAGGCTTTTATTGCAAATGCAAATATGAATCCGAAAAATGCAGCGAAGGCAACCACCATGACACCCACAACGACCAGGAAATCATGCCTAAATCCAAACACATCCTTCAGTAAAAGCTTCACTGGTACAGAGTGAATTCCATCTGAAAGGGTCACCGGTTTATCAGCGTCGCCAAACTGGGACGTCAGGAGTCCATACAGACTCCATGCCACTGGGTTTGCCCAATAATACCATCTCCAGAAAACAGGAATTCTCTGAAAAGGAAGTGGGATCACACATTATGGCATGTACATAAGAGAAACTACATAAAAGAAAATGGTAAACTTGGTTACCTTGTGAGGAATCATGAAGCCACTGAAAAGGTTCCAGAGCATATAAAATGGGGCAGCAATGATGGCAGCAACATTGTGATTTGGTGTGATAGCAGTAGTCATCATTCCATATAAGGTGAAGTATAGCATGGTAAAATACATGAAAAATATGTACCAGGCAAATTTCAAAGCAGTCCACTCAAATGCAGCCATGGAATAGAAAATAGAGCTGTAAATAAGGGTTTGTCCAAACACGTAAGGGAACTCAATAACAACCTGCAGATCAGAGGAAAAATGTTTTCAAGTTTCAGAGAAAAAAGGGTTCTTGTTTGCACAAATGGAAGAGGAAGTAGACCTGAGCAAATGCAAAAGGCAAAGCTGAATACATCCCGGCAGCTCTCTCTCTGTACGAAACAAATCTTTCAACAGAAACAACCGGTTGAACAGCAGTACCATTTGTAACACCAATAAACAGGACGGCAAGATACATTGATCCCATGGCATTGAGCAAATCTTGTTGATTTTGCCTGCATGAATCCAAATTCAAATATCACAGAGAATTTAGTGGTTAAAACATCTACACAGGGTGACGGAGTAATTGGAAAAACAGCTATCTGCCACCATGAGATGAAAAAAAAAAAAAAAGATATAGATCATCTGCAACTTATGTGGTACATCTAAGTTTCCAAAATGCCAAAGTTGAAAGCATAGCAACAAGTTTTAAGCAATACTTTTGCAAAGATATTAGAAGTTGTCAAAAAGGAAAAGAAAAGTGCCGTGGAAACCTTTTTGAACCAAATTTCCAACATATTGATCCAAGCATTAATGAAATAACAACAGTGTAGAAGAAGCGAACTGCTGTATATTGCGGGTTTCGCCAGTAAGATAGATTTTGCTTCCACAGGCAAGCAAGGAACTGATTAAAAAAAGAGAGCGAATACTTCGTTGGAAAGTTCAATTCTTTTGAATTTGCACTTGGCTGGCTTAGACTTTCAACCAATTCTTTATTACGTCTGAAACATTGGAAGGCAGCATGGTTAGATAAAGGAAATGAAAAAAAAAAATGAAAAATATATATTAGATGCATGTAATGACAAAACCCAGAGTCAACATTAACAGAAAAAAGTACATACTGAAACAGATTTGATGATCTGTAAATTTCTGCAAAATCTACACCCAGGCGATTTTCTTCAACTGGTGACGTAACCTCAAGCATCCATGCAGCAGGATTATATCCGGGCCTTATTTTTGGCACTCCTTCAACTGCCTACAGATCAAATATATAAATCCATGAGATAAATTTAAACAAGTTCATAATGGTTTGAGCACAAAACAGATATATAATACTTTAGGAGATTCTAAAACGCAAGATCTGACCTCAAAATATTTGATAAGCTCACAAGACTTGGGACCAAGTGGACCAGCATATATGAGCTCTCCACCACGCTTCATAAACAAAAGCTGAAAAGACAGATGAAGATTATGAATATTGAGTAGACACTCAATGAAATCAAAACGCTTCATAAGGATCATTTGTATGATAAATTTAAGCTGTCTCTGACTTTCCATCTATGTAACTAGATTACAAAGCTATAATATACTTGCTATAACAGCTATAGAGACATGACATGAATGCAGTATTGCTTACTGGAAAGGATCCCAATTTTTTTAAATTTTCAATGCCAGGAAAGAAAACCACATTCGAGAAGAGCTATTACAAAATTTAAGGGCTAACCTCATCAAAGGATTCAAAAATGTCTATGCTGGGCTGATGGATTGTGCACACAATTGTTCGCCCAGTATTTACAATGTTCCTGACAGTTCGCATCACTATTGCTGCAGCCCTTGCATCTAAACCTGATGTGGGCTCATCCATGAATACTATTGAAGGGTTGGCAACCAGTTCAGCAGCAATTGTTAATCTTTTACGTTGTTCAGTCGACAAACCATCAACTCCAGGTAGACCAACTAATGCCCCTCTTAAGGAAGTCAGCTCCACAAGTTCCATCACCTCCTCAACAAATGCCTGAAAAATTTGATCAGTAAGTTACCTCAGACCAAAGACACGTGAAAAGCCAAAGATGTATTACCCTTTGTATCTCCATATCAACATCTGAAGGTAACCGCAGCCAAGCAGAGAACAGAAGTGATTCCAGAACAGTCAAACCAGGTGAATGAATGTCAGTCTGCTCACAGTAACCTGAAATTCTCGCAAAAGTTTCTTGCCTCTTAGGATAACCAGATATATGTATGCTGCCTTCTATAACCCCACCAGTTTTTCGACCTGCTAAAACGTCCATAAGAGTTGTTTTACCAGCACCACTGACTCCCACTAATGCTGTAAGCACACCAGGTCTGAATGCTCCAGTAATATTAACCAATAACTGCAATCTATCTTCTGATATCCCTTCTTGCTTCAATTCCTGAACAGAATCTTGGATGAGAGAAATAGATAGTAAAAATATTTCCCAAATAAGTGGCAAATGACAAAGAAACTGTATACACACCATAGGGACATCCACGAAGTAATTGATATTGCTGAAGCACATGGAAAGTGGTTGAAATGGAAGAACCATGCCTCTCTGCTTGAGGTATTTTCCTACATGGGAGTTAGGGAGAATAAGAACTTTAACATTCAGCTGCAATTGTATACATACAAATAAGAAAAAAAGTGCAATTTTATATATACAAATAAGAAAAAAGGTAAGTAAACTGGAAAAGCCAATGCAAAATGCATTTTACAAACCATTTAGTGAGCCTGAATGCCGCAAGTACTCTCGCAGTTCAATAACAACTGTTTCACCTTTCCTTCTCCTCTCTCTCTCTTGTAACTCTTCTTTAGAGACAACAGCTTGTTGCTTTCTCCAAGCTGTTAAAATAATGAAATCAGAACTTAGCCAGATATATTTGTAATTAATTTCTTCGTCCAAGCAGAAGCATTAAAAGAAGTTCTAGTCATCACTTTCTCACAATAAGATGACTTACGTCTAAGGTGGCTTAGGAAGAATGTGAAAAGAATGTTGAATAATACTGCATATCCAATCATAGCACCAACACCAATCCAATACCAGTAGCTTTCTGGAAACAGACTTCGCTGTCTCATTAATGCTTCTCCTAATGAAGAGTTAGTGTTCACAGCAATCTACATATAAAACAGTGAACAATGAGATTTGACGTATATATGCAGAATATCTAATATCTCAGAATTGTGTATTTGTAAGGTTAGGTTCTGAAGAGTAATGAATTATGGAAAATTTGTTAACACTGGAAACTGTAGCGGTATTTTCAATCAGGTTCTCGTTTGACTGGCACCTTTGTAACAAATTTATGGCAACATACTGCTTTCTATGCAACAAAGGCAGCCGGATTGTACGTTCTTAAATTTGCCTTCATAATTCTGACATGAAGAACCTAAAACATAAGGGAGCACATCTCATTATTTGTTGTGAGGGCAATTGGATTGTGGATAAATTGGCTCATGTGGATATTCATCTTTTCGTTGAGAGATAATTGCAGGTTGCTTCATATTTTTTTGTTTTAATCATATTTGCAATTGGCTTGGCTAATGAATCGTCTGAAGTTGAATTTGGTATCAGGATGGAAACAAATTTCTTCGTTTTTATTTTTTTCCTTATCTTTTTATTTTTTGTAAGGGGGAATTTATGTATAATAAATTAAAAGATCAAAAAGTTTATGCATAAATTTTTTTTAAAAATTGTTACAAAGAGCATGTAAAATATAGAATTTCATTTGTAAAAAAAAAAATAATAACATATGAATATTAATACAGTAAATAATTGTTGTATACTAACTCCTTTCAAATTATGGATATAGTCAGAACCACAATAGGTAGGCTAGAAAGTGTACTGTATAAGTTGACTGGTGCCATGAAATTTATGAAGTGACTAAACTAGTCAAAACAATTAAACGATGCCTAATACCAGTGATAACAAAATTTATTTCCAACTCTATTTATATATAATTACTACATACCATACTGTTAACGGACAAAATAATTTTAAGATACACAAATGGCAAGCAAGACACGTAAATGTGCTCAGCAAAAATTATATGATTAGTTAAAGAAGTTACCTTATCCCAAGAATGTCCAAGAAATTCATTCACAGAAACCGCATTTTGAGCATACATCAAAGGAGAAACCCAGAAACCCCAAATCCACCAGCTTGGAATACGATCTGTCACAAGGATGCAAAGAAATAAATAAAAGATTAACATGAACAATTAACCATGATGTTGCACAATAATCAGTTTACCTTTGGAAATAATGAATCCTCCAAGAGCCATGACCACCAACATAGCAAAAGATCCAAAGGTATTGGAAACTATCATATTTCTGCCTAAGGATCCTATAACACGAAAAAGACCTATAGACATCTGGTGCAGAAAGAAATATAACAAGAACTGCCGAAAAAATCTGCAAATTAAGGGATTGAAATTACTAAGCCATTCCAATTCAACCACAGTAAATCATGCTCATTATCAGCGAACACATATTATATACCTAGAAACATCAGGATCATATCCAATAACATAATACGTAATAGCCACCCAGAAACCAGATTCTATAAGCGAAGTTGGAATACTCAAGATCCAAGAAGGAAGTGTGTAAACCCAACTTGGATAGAAATGCAAATCCCTGTGCTTGTAAAGCACAGGGAGCTTGGCCACCAACATTGAAACCTCAGTGAAGCCATTAAAAAGGATAATGACCATGGAAAAGTAAAGTGCCCCAAGAAACAACTCTCCATCATCAATTGTCCTATGGTGCATTGTTGTCCGCAGAAAAACAGTCATTGTTATTAAGGCAACCAAAATAAGCTGGAGAGAAGCATACAATAATAATCAGCAATAATCTTTTATGAAGTACTTTGCTATAAATAAATCGTCAATGCATAACTAACGACAATGGAAAACAGAGAAAAAAAAAAAAAAGAAAGGAGGTTTTCCTAGATCTATGTAAAAAAAGAAAAAAACTAATAAGCATTAGTTACCAATTTAAATTCACAACATTACCTGAACAAATTTGAAAACATGGATAAATGAGTTTCTTTTCATCAGCAGTAACTGCCAGTTAAAGCTGGTTTTGAGAAGTTCACTCTTCTTCTCTCCGTATTCAGAAGTTGACAAGGCAGCTGGATGATTATATCGTCTATCAAAAGGAAAGGCCAGCTCTGCAGACAAATTCCCCCCAATTCTGTGCAAACGAAAAGCCTCAGCAAACTTTCCCGGAGGTATATGCCTGTAAGGTTCGAAAGAGTTGGACCAATACTGCTCTTGGTCCTTTTTTGACATGACCTGTGTTTCAAGATTTTAGCAAAGTATGAAAGAGAATGAACCCAAATGTTAAAAGCTCTTCTAAACTTACTTCTTGCAAGAAGTCGGCCACATTCTTCCTTTTTGGACAACTAAATCCCATAGATGAAAAGAAATCAAGAACAGAATCGCGAGGTCCCTGATACACAATTTGGCCCTCACACAAAAGTATAACATCATCAAACAACTCGTAAGTCTCAGGAGCAGGTTGAAGCAGAGAAATGACAGTGGTACCATCGAGTGCACAAGTAGAATGCTTAAGATATTTGATGATTTGATAAGTAGTTGAGCTATCAAGACCATTTGATATTTCATCCATAAACAGAACTCTAGCAGGACCAACTAATAATTCACCTGAAATCACGTATGTCCTAAATTGGCATGAATAAAGCATACAACATTCTAATGCATAAGAAAAAATGAATTAAAACATCTCAACCTGTTGTAAGCCTCTTCTTCTGGCCTCCAGAAATCCCTTTAAGCATTTCATCTCCAACCAATTTGTCAGCACATAGGTCCAACCCTAAAATCTTTGTCAGATATACATTAGTGCTTCAGAACTTTAGAAATCAAGTTCAACAATCACATAAATATTATTATAATAAGTAACTTATTTAAGGTATATTTTCTTTTAATTCGAATTGCAGTGGCTTATAGCACATTAACCAACCTTTTTGATGAGCCAATCCTTAGAAAATCAACTATTATGTCCTATACCCTTTTTAAGAGGTTTGTGTTCTCAACATCAATTTATAAAACCAATATCCAAAACACATCGTCTCTATCCCAATATCATTATAAATCCCTGTGAAACTATACTTCTGCCATTCTTGAAGGCGTGCTAATTAGTAAAATGTCAGGTAAGGTAGACTTGAAGGCCATAATTGCAATACTGTTACTAGAGAATTCAGCATCTAAGCATACCTTCATGATATATTCCACCACAAGGCTTGTCTCCTGTCCCCCCAAAGCAAATGACTAAAAGAAAAAATTGAAACAGTGAGAGTCTGCCAACAATCATCTATTTGTAAAGAAAAGAATCTTAGAGGTACCTTCATAAATATATCAAGATCTTTATCAGGTTTTATCCCAGCAATCTTCTCTCTCCTTGAAAGTTCCGAAATCATATCTTTTGCAAGAATTCATGAGTCAAGAACTAGGAAAGCATAGTTTATGCGGCCATAAAAGATTTTTCTAAAGCTTACCATATTTGAATCCAACACCTTGACAACGTCCTGCAAACTCAAGAGTTTCCCTTACAGTCATCTCTGCCACATGCCAATCCTGTTGACTGACATAGGCAGACGTCCTTGGAGCCACAAACTCATTAAAACCATGTCCGTTATATGTAATTTTCCCTGATACCTTTAAAGCAATCAAAATATAAAGACATTACAATTAATGGAAAGATCAACATGGAAATATTGGCAATATATGTGAAACTGAATCATCCAAAGTTCTTATGTTTAATCATTTAGTTAAAGGAAATGCATAATTGGCATACATTAAAAAGCTGCAAGACCTGCAACTTTTTTGAACTAAGTCCATTACATGAGGCATTGTTCCATCAACAACCATGTTGCACGCCACCATTTTATCATCATTCCTATCCGTTATCGGAGACAAGATAAAAGCACTTGATAGAAAATGCGTGAACATAAATTTGGCTCATCATGCTTAGATTAGACCTTTATTAAACCCACTTGGTCATCCCTACTGAGGTCAGTTCAAGGAACTGAATACAGTAGCAAATAGCATGAAAACCAGGAATCAAGGTATAAAACATGTTAAATATGTTTGAAGATACGCAAAATCTCAATACCTTTAAATCATGTCCTAGTCGGCCAGCAAGAGCCAACAATAGTGTTGTCTTTCCAGAGCTCGGAGGACCCAATAGTAGAGTCAATCTACAAATTATCGTCCTACCTTATCAAAAACACATAATCCTGGCCAAAAAACTTCAACAACCGAGATATAATTAAAATTCAAATATACCTTGAAGGTCTAATAATACCACTTGTATTATCTAAAATCGTCAACTTGCTTCTCTTTCCGCTGTATATCCTCAACTGCCTCAGAAGAGCCTGACGAACATTCACAAATATAAGTTGGTACAAAAAAAAATTATAGCAGCGACCAAGAGTGTAAGTTGTGAGCATTTTACCTCAGTCATGTTTAATATAAAATTTGGAATGGTTGGAAGTGCTCTACTTCCAAGATGAACAAAAGATTCAACAGTTAAATTTTGAAATCGAACCTCAATCTTTGGAAAATCCAAATTTACTCTGCAATGCCGCAAGGGTTAAAAAATCAAAACAATAGAACTTGTTCCAATCCGAAATTACTCGAAATTCTTTCATTTTCTTATGTCTCCACCAAATTTGGTCAATTAAACAAAGACTCTGTCACCAAGAAATTACATAATTAATCGTCAAAATTGTGTCATTTTTCAAATGATCAGATATAATTTAATCGTTATGTTGAGTTTCTATAGCTTCCGACACATTAAAAATTCAAACTTGGTTTATACAAATTGAAAAATATAAAATGCAAATAAAAAAGCGCGGTTTGAAAGGTAAATTAAGTTGACTAGAGTTGACTTTCTAAAACAAAAATCACTGGAAAACTCAACCAGAAGAAAGAAACAAGAAATTCATTACGCATCAAATCTCTTTCTCATGCGATCAAAGAAGCGCTCAGGATCATCCTCAACTGAGTTGACCAAACGTTCTAACACAAGCTTCTGCTCCTGAACTTCAAGTTCACTCACATCAACCTCCTTAGAGTCACCGACGACATCCTTGAAAATGCCACGACGAACGCGAGCGTAGGTTGGCAGCCGCTCCAAAGCGGCCCAACGAAGAGCCTCCTCGTCCTCTCCATCCTCCTTACATGACGACGTTCTGGCAAACACATTCTCTGCTGAGTTCCACATTGGATCTATTAAAGCAACAAAAACGATACAGAAGTAGAAGTCATTAGATATATATACACATCATAAAGTAGGGTTTGAATGTGAGATTGGAATTTGTTAGACATGTGAACTACTATTGCTGCTAGTTTCTTGCATTATAAATATAATAGATTGGTGGTTGAGTTTCTGGCTCTGCATTAATGGTGATTTTGCTTTCTGTTTCTCTCTTTCTTACTCTCTCAACAAGTCTTCGGTTTTTTATCGCTCTTTTTCTAAAAGGTAAGCGTTTGTGACACTCTTCGTCTGCACCTCCTTCTCTCCCTCTAAATTTCTACGTTAAAGTTTGTCATTGTCACACTAAGCGCAAGGAAAGCCTCATTAATGGCGGCGGGAAAGACACAATTCGCGGGCTTAATCAAAGACGAAAGACGCTCGAGTATAAATTAAAACAAAATCGCTTTAGAAAGTTGACACGATAGTAAAGTGCACAGGTTTGTCGGTGATGTTTACTGGACTAGCTAAGGAAGCAAGTGGGGGTAGACTTGGGCAGATCAATTTGAATTAAAACGGTTGGCTGGGGTCATTTTTGTAAGTTGATTGCTTTGTCATGTATACATAGTTGTAAATTGCAATGGCCTTGGATGGTGGCGTGGCTTGCGTTGATTGGCTGTAAGCGTTTAAGGTCACCTTAGTTCTCTTCGTTTTGCAGGTTTGCATTTTATCATGTGAAACTTTAGGTCATGTGTTATAACCTGAAATAGAACATGAAATTGACATGAGAATAAGTGTAGACCCTAATTAATTTCTTGTATAAAAATAATATTTTTTACAATTTACAGTCACAAATAAAACATTTTAACAAACAAATTCGGGTCCTTTCCAGTCTTCAAATAAGCAATTATCCAAAATTTTAAAACAAAAAACAATTTTACCTAAATTTTTATTGTTTTTATGATTCTAACAAAAAAAATCCACACATCATGCACAGTACACAACCACACACAATCATCAAATTGATGTCACGTGTACTTAGCATATATAGTTAACAAGATTCAGGTATAGAGGTTATATTTACACATATCGAAGAAATTCAATATTGTTGATTATTTTAGGCAATTTTCGACCTATTTTGATAACTAAAATTGCTTAAATTATTGATTAAATAGTTGTATTTCATAATAAATGCATTCTAGTGTAAATAAATAAATTATTTAGTATGAATTTATTTTAAAATTATAATGAAGTTTTAAAAATTTGATGATATTTATAGTTGGAATTATACCATAAAAAATTTAAATATTAAATAAAAATATTTAAAAATTTGAAAAAAGAATTCAGAATGATTTAGTTTGTACTGGGAAATCTGCAACACTAGGCATGTACAAAATATACATCACATGTGGTGATGTGAGTTAGAGAAAGGAGTGTGAAGCCAATTTTTTAAAATTTTTATTTTTGGATACACATCATATGCATAACACATAGGTCATCTATTACATATAGTGTGTATTATTAAAATTGTTAAAATGGTAAAAATTTTGGATAATTTTTTTTGGATTTAAACTTGGCCAAAAGAGTTAAGACCCTTTATAGTTTCCGTATATAACAAAACCATATTTATTAATTTTAAAAAATTCAAACATTCATTTATCGATTAAAGTTAACAGTTAAGTGTAATGGTCAACTGTTAAATATTAATAGTTATAAGGGTATTTTTATATTTTTAGATAAAATTTTTAGAAATAATAAAAAAAATAAAAAATTTTAAAAATAAAAATATTTAAATATTAAAAAAAATAATAAAATTTTAAAATATTAACATTTAGAATAAAATAAATTACAAAAATAAAAACAATGACTAACGTTACCAACAATGTTACAAACAATAATAGTCATTATTTTTTTATAAATTTTATTATTTTAATAAAATTTTATATTTTTATTATATATATATTTTTATTGAGGTTAATTTAATTATTTTATTTTATTAATAAGTGTTTGAGTTTTTTAAAATTAATGAGTATAATTTAATTATTTAAAAAATCTTTAGGGGATTAAATTTTTGCCTTTTAAAATTATGGATATGTTATTAATATCCCTTAAATTATACGCATCTGAATGGGCGCCGTACACTGAAATTATTCACCTGCCTCCTTAAGTAGCCATTACTCTCCAACTAGATTTTGGACTTTCTAATTAATGTTATATGCCTCTGATTCTATCAACATGTCCACACATCTATCTTTATAAAGGATAAATCTCTGCAGTAAGGTCTTTCAAAGTACAATTTTTTCTCTTTGTTCTTTTTAAAGAAACGAGTGGTTGAGATATTGACAACTTACCATAATGGTCTATCATATTGACATTGGTAGAAACGTTTATTGGTGAAAATTATATGAAATAAGACAATCATAAAAATATTCGGCTAATATAAAATAGGAGGTAGATCCGAAAATGCACAAGATTCGACCCGTAAAAAGCCACTGAAGGCCTTTTAATTTTGATGGGCTAATCTAAATTATTAAGCCCATCACTTAGATCTGGTTTGACCTCTAGACACGATGATTCGTCTTGGACTTGACCCAGTGCAGTCTGGCAGAATATTTAGAAGGCTAAACGACTAATTCCCACCCTCACCCAAAAAGTAAAAAGAAAAGCCGAATATCCATATTTTAATTTTTTTTTTAAATTTTTAATAAATAATCAAAATATTTTTTATAATATTAATATTAAAATAAAATTTAAAACTATTCATCAGAAAAACCTTGGGTGAGAATAAAATATCGGCTATTTCTAATCATTTTCAATGACTAATCATTTTTTATCATTGAGATGATCAGATCTGATTATTAATAGAATTAGGTGGTTATTTTTAATTGTCTAATTAAATTAACGGTGGTTACCGCTATTGACGACATTATAAGTGATAATAACTGTTTTTTTAGATTTTATTAAAATTTTAAAATAATTTTATTATTATTTTAATATTATATTAATATTATTTTATATTTTAATTATTTTTATAAAATTAATTTTTATAATTATTTTAATTTTTATGCAAAAAAATAAAAACACCCTCATTAGTTAAATTTGACTGTTGATCATTAAATTTAATGATTGGATGGGGTGAATATTTAGCTTTTTATAAGTTTTGGGTTAGAATCACTTTAAGAAAGTTTGGGTGGGACAAGGCATGTGGCCTATTTAGAAACTAAATTCTAGAGATAAATGGAAGGGCTTCTAAGGCGTAAACCAGTTATAAATTGACAAGGCCTCACGTGATTTGCGCAAGGCCTAACTGTGTTTATCTCAAAATCAAAAGTACCCAAAACAGGCGCTAAAAGTCGTGGAGATGGAAGAAGGCTCGAGTACTGAAGCTGAGGCCGTCATCGAAACCCTAAGAACTAGAGGTTGGTGTTTTGGCGATATCCAGCAACTTAGAGCCTTAATTGTTATACATTCCGCTTTGGCCGATGATAGGGAAACCAGTACGGTGGCCGATTCGCTTGAACCGGACCTACTTAATATGGACCTTCGATCCATCGGTGGCAAGTCGTTGCCTGACTCTATCCGAAAGCTATCTCATATTCAAGGCCCCAAAATCCTCCAGGTAATCTATCTTTTTCTTTCTTGAATTAAGCACGTAATTGTTTGAGCGTGTTACAAACACGTTTAGAATGCAATACTATATTTTGTAGGAGATTATTATATCCAGTAAACTAAAAGTCTAGCCAACTTAGCTGATTAGAGTCGTATTATTTTGTTGTAGTTATAATGAATGTGAATTTCTATTAAAATTTGGGAACAGTTACCAAAAGATTAGAAGTTTCATTCAAATGTTTAGGTACGTGGCTGGCATGTATCAATTTTCTGTTACACTTATAGCGAATAATGGATTACTGATATGTGACAGCCGCATCAGCTGGTGATCAGCCTTGTATATTCTCAGCTACTGAGTGTTGTTTTCTTAGTTTATAATGAAGGGTTAGTGTTTGTTGGTTTGAAGAAAAAACTTAATATTTTTACTTCATTATATCAGGTCTATCTTGACTTTAGTTTGAGTGTTTTGTCTGTGTTCATCAGATATCTTCAGTTAGGGACATATCTAGAAGCAGCATAGAAGATATTTCTGGGAATTCAAGCAGTGAGCGCCTACTAAGATTAACTCTTACAGATGGGCACTCTGAAATAACCGCAATAGAATACTCGCATATACCAGCTATCCCTAATGATGTAGTTCCGGGTACAAAGGTATTCTTATTTTCTCGTCTAACTTGCGGGCTTTATCATGATTGTCATTCTTTTATTTGAACTCTTTTTTATCCCCTTCTCATAGCAACCCCATTTAGATTATTTTTGATTGATTTGTAATCATGATAAACTGTCCTGTACTCTTATTGATCTTGGGACTCGTGGAAAATGTCCAGATGTTATTAGTCTTAAGAAAAAACTCTTAGGTTACTACTCAAATCTACTTGATGTTGCCTGTGTCAATTATGAAATTTTATTTATCAATAATCTTGGTTGGCAGGTCCGTTTGGAGAATAAAGTTGCAGTACATAGTGGTATATTGTGTTTGAATCCCAAAGTGATTACAATTTTGGGGGGTGTTGTTCAATCACTTCATGAAGAATGGGAGATGAGTAGAAAGTACTCGGTGTTCTCCCGTTCTTCTGTAAGGCCACCACAAGAAAGTGACGGTGGTGGTCCTCCTCCGTTTGAGAAGTTGCAGATCAGGGCTACTTCACATCAGTTTGCGCAGCGTGGCAGATTGCACTATGGTATCTTGTGCCCTATGCAATAGCTGATTTGATATTTTTGCTATTTTTAGCTGTTTTTTATTAAAACTGTGAGAAAGATAGAAACACTCTACTCTTTTCTTTTTATTTCTCAATAGTTACAGAGTTGAATTATGTACAGGAAACAGACCCCAAGAAATGAAAACTTCCGACCACCAGCTGCATCATTAAATGGAAGCCTCTTGAGTTATAGAACTTTACTCACCTAGGACAAAACTAGCCCACCTAAACTTACTTTTCACAGCCTACAACAGTCAACACTTGTTTTCCACACTCCACTCAAGTGGGTGAATAGATGTTCTCCATTCCCGGCTTGGATACAATTGTTTGAAACGCTACGTTACCCAGCCCCTTGTTAAACATATCTGCTAGTTGGCATTTGATAGATGTAAGCTGTGTAGATCAACCCACTTTTCAGCCTCCCCTTAATAAGCCGCATGTGCGCTTTTAAGTGCTTTGCTTCGTCATGCTGTACCAGGTTATGGGCAATGTGATTTATGGCTAATTTGCTGTCATAATAGAGTCATCCAACCACTAGCTGCATCATTAAATGGAAGCCGTTTGAGCTACAGAGCTGTACTCACCTAGGACAAAACTAGCCCACCTAATCTTACTTTTCACAGCCTACAACAGTCAACACTTGTTTTTTCACAATTACCATTACATAACATTTTATTTACTTCTATCATTTTTTTCTTCTTTCCTCATTGTGAAGGACTCTTTTAAAAGCATGGTTGAGTAGCATGTAGTGAAAGAACAAAGGTGTGCTTCTCATGGTTGATAAAAACTTGTCATGAAAACTGGAGCTGTTAATGTTTCACTTGATAAAATTTATGCTCAGTAATTGTTATTTGCATTTAGATGACAAATACATTTCTCATTCAGTGAACTAAAATTGATGCTTTGCAGATGACCCTCGGTTGACTTTAAAGACCAATGAGCCTATTGCTGTGGAAGCTGTTGGAATTGCTGAAG
The DNA here is from genome assembly GCA_026122585.1 of Anacardium occidentale. Classification (NCBI taxonomy): domain Eukaryota; kingdom Viridiplantae; phylum Streptophyta; class Magnoliopsida; order Sapindales; family Anacardiaceae; genus Anacardium; species Anacardium occidentale. Next base: position 838,724 of record JAJEJH010000067.1, on the reverse strand, counting down.
TTCAGCTGAAAAGTAGTCAGCTGAGCACTGATCTGAGAACAAGCAACTCAATTAATAGTCTACAAAGGACTTCCCTTGAAGAAAAGCCTAGTAGCTCGCAGACAAGACCAAAAGAAGGTGCAAGTTTGTTATATCATTTATTTCCTGCTTTGCTTCTGCGTGGTAGTGCCTCCAGATTTCACATAATGTAATTTTATATCTATGACAGTAAGGCAGCCTGTTCTATAATGTGATTATGTTTTATGATGAGAACAAAAGAAAAACATAATGGAGCTTATGTATCCATTTATGGACTATATCACTCACAAACAAGATAGTAATTCTTATGTTTGTAAGGAAGGTGGTGTCTAGGAGGAGGCCAAATTTCTGCAGGTCACAATACTAATTCATGTTCATTGATGATTATCAGTGTTGTTAAGTTGTGTAATTACCTGATTTACTGAAGGAATGGAAAAATAAATGGAAACAGATAGGAATGAGATTGTTTCTTGATGTCTGAAATCTAATTGTAATGATAAAAGTAGCATGTAGATCTATCACAATCTTTAGATCTAGAAAAAGGATGGAGGGTGATTATTTTCTTTAGAACTTTTGTTAATCTTTGTACTTACTGGCAGTTTTAGAAGAATCGTTTGAGTCTGTACTGCTACACTAATATTTATCTTTGTACTTTGGTAGCTGTTGAGTCTTTTCCTGCTCAAAATCAAGCGGCTTCTCAGAAACTTCTCCAGAAAATGAGTAACTCCAATCAAAATAATCAACATTCTAGAGGTAGAAAAAATAGAGGGAAAGGAAGACAAGAAGAGCCACAGGTTTTCACCTTTGATGAGTGGGAAAAGAGTAAAGGGGCAGTGAAGCTGTCAATTAAAAATGAGCTTCCTGATACCAGTAATGATGAAGATCTTGCATGGGAGCTTCAAAACCAACTTGATTTGGAAGAATCTCATGCTCCTGTACATTCATCTTTGACACTTGTTTTCTATTTCCTTTCAGATTGTAATGCTTGATCTAATTGGTTTTCTACTTTCTTCAGGTGCAAAGGGGAATGAATGATTCAGCAGCAGAGAATATTAAAATGAGCATGTTTAATTATGAAAGAGATGATGATAGGATTAATGGGTTGGAAAACAGAGGGAGAGGTAGGGGAAGAGGGAGAGGAAGAGGAAGAGGAAGAGGAAGAGGAAGAGGGAGGAATAGAGGGAGACATAGTTAACCTTTGGGCTCCCTCTCTACTCTCCGGCACCATTTATCTACATGATTTTTGTTCCTGGTACCTCCTCCTTTTAAATGTTTACTTCTAATCTTCTTGTATGTATACTCAACTGTTATATACTTGCACTGAGGATGCTTGCACATATTTATTGGTCTAGTTGCAATTACATTAGTGAAACTGAGAATTTTTGCATGAAAGAGTTGTCTGTTTTCACAATCTGAAATTCTTCCCGTTGGGGATCATATGGTGATTAGATATATCTGTATCAGATGTTCATAGTTGGCATTTATCATCATGATATCTCTTTTGATCAAGTTGTGGTAATCAGTATATTATGTGGTTCCTTTTTTGTTTTGAAATGGAGTGCAGTTCTAGAAAGTTTTGCAACTTCGCATGTGTTTAACATGGTGCAAGTAATTTAGATAAGAAAATCTTTTTAGATTTATGTAGAGCGCGCCCCCTGTGTTTGAGAAAGCTTACTGGACCTGAAGCATTTATAGGAACCAGGTGACTTTACTCTGCCAAAATTTTCGTTGATTCAGTCCTGCCATTAGAGGTGGTATCACAGTTGAACTAGTCAACGTGGTATTTAAACTGGTTTGGTTTACCTACTAACAGATTATTTAAATGTCAGGCGCTTTTAAATTTTAATTTTTTTGGTATTATTTGATTGCAAGTCAAATAAAAAATCATGAATAATTGATTAATAAAGAGGAAGAATCAAACGGTTTTATAGTCATCAACTTTTCAAAAGTGGGATGTGATTGGAGCTATATAATGTCATCTCTCTATTTTGCATAGATTCTGATAGGCTCTAAGTTCAGATTTTGGCTCTGCTGGCCTCCTTTCGCGAGGGCTGAGCTTTAGTTTGTTTTTGTGCTCGTCCTTAGCTCGTGGGCTTTTCCTTAATACCTTACTTAACCACAAAAAAAAAAAAAAAAAAAAAGGAAAGAAAACAACGAAGTTTAGATTAAGAACAAGAAGAGAAAATGTTTTCCAGGAGGGTCTGACCCGCTCAATTTATATATTCACCGGGTCAAATAAAACTCTGCGCGAAATTACAAGCATGTGTAGGCGCCTTGCATAATAAAGTTGTGGAGTGTGTGCTTGTTTTTCAAGGAAATAAAAAAGATAGGCCCGGGATGTGCAAAGTGTGATCGTGTTTTGTGGTCACCATAGGAAAAATAAGAATAAGATTATGCGTATATATTTTATATTTATTTTTTTGTGTATATAAATCATATAACACTATATAATTAAATAATAATTTTTTTAATTTAATATTATTTGATTACAAAAAATATTTTAGTTTAATTAGAATACAAAAAAATCAATAAAATCATGTTTAAGTTAAAAATCTTTTTATTATTTTAATTTGATTATAATTTTTTTTCCAATAAAAGAACCAGCAACAGACAGAAAATGAGACATAAAGAAGACATGAAGAGTCGGGATGAATACATATTGATACCCAAACTACAACCTAATAGTTATATGGCAGATGTAAACGTTTTGATTACTGTGTTAAAAATTTTGTGTCTTATTTATTTATTTTATTATTTTATTCATATTTCATTAATACTGATCTCATGATTTCGTCAATGGATTTTGTTGCTAAAAGGAAGAATTCACTGCAGTTAGCCATTGTATACGTTTAGTGGTTTACATCAACCTCCTCCGATGGCTCTCAGAAACTAGATTTGGATAATCAATCATCTCTGGAATAAAAAAACACCCTAAATTTATCTTGTTGTATGGAACACAGTCAGACGGCCCCGGCAAGTGATGTCTTGTTGCTAGATCACAACGTGGCTGCCCAACTAGAGTCAGTGCTGTCCTAACAGCACCCATATCGTCAAAGGACCTTCCCCAAGCATGGAATGACCAGGAAAATGTTCACACCGTCAGCAGGAACAACATCTGAAACTTGAAAAACGATAGTGTATTCTTGGCTCTGATGTCTTCTCCCGTGTCAAAGTCAATTAATCCTCTGCAATGTGCAATGAAGATTGTGTACTGTGGGGAAGCAATTGTTATTATCTTTGTTCAGGGATCTGCTTATGTCACTCTCTTTTAAAATTTTTAACTGTTTAAGAGTTCTTCTTGGCCATGTGATGATGCTTGTGCTTGCAGAAGGAGATCAGCTATGCTGCATGCCAAAGCATAACTTGACCTGATCTGACTTGCCTCAAGTGGCTTTATGGATGATTTGTGAATTCTTGTTCATTGACCTTTTTATTTTACCAGTCCTCTCATTCTTCTGTCTTTTATAATTAGGAATTACAAGTGGACATGTAAGTATTTGATTTGAAGTTGTCATCCATCCATCCTCCATATTCCCTTGTACAGCTCAGGTTCTCCTTAATCGATAGACACTGGCATCTGATATTGTGATTTCTTCAATTGTTAAATGGTTTTTGAGACTATATATGAAACTAATGAGCACTTTAAATTGCAGTTGAGGTTGATCTAATTTGGTTCTTTCACAGGTTTTTTTTTAGCCTGTTCTGAGAGTGACAAATGGTGCTGTGCCAAAAGCAAGTCTCCAGGCAGCTGGGGCAGCCATGGAGCTTCTGGGGTAACCACTTGACCCTAGAATAGACTGTCTCCGATTTTGTCAGCCCAAGGGGTTTGTCATTGTTCTTTCAGGTTGCTGAGAAACCAGGACCAGCAGCAGTGAAGAAAGTTTCAGCATCTCTTTGCAGCCCCATCATCCGTACAGAGTAGATTATTAAAGATACATGTTCTAATATTCAAAGATGGATACCAAGATAATGAATAAAGTGCCAGAAACAAAGGCTATAATTAAGGCAACAAAAAGACAGACAACGCAAGCCTAAAGGAAGCCCTTTTATTTTTTAAATGGCGCCTGCAGACATGATCATAGTATGCCATTTCTTGAGAACCTGCCGCTGCATGCATCATCTTTGTTTTAAATTAATAATTACTGACTAAAGTTTCTCATGGTAGGGCAGGTTCGACAAGATATTTAGCAGCAGGAGACAAGCCGAGGAAACAAGGTGTACCACCTACAAGCAGGAGCAGCCATGGCGATCACATTTAGACTTTAAAACAAGACTGGCCTCAAGTACACATCCTATACATCTATTCTGGGGTAGAAACCAGGATCTTCATATTCTTACCCAGAAAAGAAAATACAACTCTAGAAGAATAAATTATGGGCAAAACAAACTGCCTTTGACAGATACATAAAGAGACGTCAATACACCAGAAGGGCTCTTCGGACCAGACACCCAAATGCCAAATAAGCCCGCAATACTGCACAACATATCATAGTATAGATACAAACCTATTTGCATCCTAAACCTGCTCAAATTCAATAGCCAACTTCTGTTTCTGCAATCACAGCTGATATGGTATGTTTCTTCTCTTTTCCAAGTAACATGCATGAGCAATTAGCAAGCAACAGAGCAAATGGTCGGCTTCATGGGAGTCATAATATAATCAGGAGAGGATTGGAAACCAGCAGCAGTTTCCAGACGTTGCCAAGTCAATTTGCGCTTCTCAGCTTCCACAATTAGTAGGGAATTTTCCTCCTCTACCTTATGTTGGCAAGCAAGAACTAGCTCTTCATCCATTTCACAGAACATTTTCCTCATATTTTGTGACAAATTAAGTACTGCTTGGTTCCAGTGATTCTGGGCATTATGTTCAAGAGCCGAGAAAACGAGAGGCACAATGACTTGCCGGTTTTGTTTAACAAGATTAAGGATGTGCTCATTGTTCAATAATAAGTGAGCCCTTTCAGCAACCTGAAATTGGTAGACAAGAAAATAGAATGTAAACTACTTCACTATACTCTTCTGAGACAATTATATCACCAGTAATTCCCATCAACGATGGAGGCATCACTGATCAATATGGAGGCAAAACACATAACTAAGCTGTACAGCCAATTTGTAAAGTCACAATAAATAGCAAACAATTTATTGCCACAAATTTCTTTCTTCATCAATTTTAATTTTCAACTACCTATAGCTATGAAGAAATAGCAGAAAGAGGCATGAAAAAATTGGAGTCAAAGATGGCAAGCAAAATAAACACTTTGTTTAGAAGCACTTAATGAAAGCAAAAGTATACCTGGTAATGGAAGCTATTGAGGCAGCACCCTATACGGCGAAAAAGCGGGACCATTATCTTCTGGAACTCGGTCATGCTAGCTATCTCCAAAACCTCTTCCAGCTCACTTATAAACATCAACTCTTTCTGGCTATTTGTTACTGGCCAGAACTTCAACAGTCCCTTAATCACAGTAGTTGCCAATTTTGGATCCTTATCTATAAACTGTACAACACAATATGTTAATTGTTGATGATATATGCCCACTGATTTTGGTTTGTGTAGTGGAATCAAAGCTCTGCATAAGAACGTTCGGTGTTCTTCCTTCAGGGGCAATGCAAACCCACTAATAATACTCCCAAAGATTTCCAACAGTTCAGCAATACCATTATGCCGTTCAGTTTCAAAAACAAAGCGATATATGATATTGCTTACAGCTTGTCGAATAAAGTGCCGGTGCACCATGAATTTCCCATAAGTTCTATGCAAAATTGTTTTCAAACAGTCCCTTTCTCTTGGGTCCTCTGAATCAAAAAGTTCAAGTAATCTCAAAATAAATGAATGATCTACATATTTTTTTGCCACCTTCACATCAAGAGAACTATAACTAGTAAAACGAAGCAGTAGATCATACACAATCTGCAAATGTGACCATGCAGGATCAAACATCGGTTCCTCATCTTCAGCTTCGCCACCAGTACTAGTAGAGCGACACTTTGGTGGAAAAACCCTAAACAGGTTCATTGCACACATTCTACACATTGCAGAAATTGCTGGTTCAGTGAATTTTGCTGATCCAGAAGCAACAAAATCAGCAAGTTCTATCAGTGTCTGCCGTTTAAGATCTTGCTGGGCATTATTGTTCTCAGGATCACTGAAATCAGAAACCTCACAGCACATATTCAATTTACTAACAAATAAGTTCTGTTTTTGCTGATTAGACACATCTTTGAAGGATAGATGCGGATCCACATCCTCCACTCCGGCCATGATGCTTGCAGGAAAAACAGCCGAAGAGACCCGCTTAACAACACTCAGTCGAGTTGAAAGACTATTTCCACCATTTGTACATTGAATTACATTGCTGAAGTTCGAACAATTGCTGCCAGAATTGGTCTCAGCTGAATCTAGTGGGTCAGATTTTGGTGACTTCCGAGGAAGCTTGCTTAGAATTTGCTTAAGCATGATGGGAATGCAGCAATCTTCGGCAGAATAAGTGCCTGGACCACAGTTCACATTTATTTACTGGATACAGAAAGAATCAGAAAGGGGAAGGGAAGGTTGAAATAGCAGTACACTAGCAAAAGAAACTGAGACAGCCTAGGATTTGAATCAGTTGTTATTAACTTTTAAGCATCAGTACAGAAATTCCAAAGTAATTCACAAGTGTTCGAAAATTATGATTTGATTGCAGACAAATGGATGCTAAAATTATTAATATAGAGGATCTTATCCTAGACTTAAATTCTTAATCTGATGACACAATATCTGCAGATAATAGCATTCAAAGATGACTATACACAGCAATTTTAACAGAACAGATAAACAATGAAGCCACTACAATCAGTATTAAAACTCATATAAAGTCAGAAAAATTATAATGGCAACAGGAAGACAAGAACATAGCTGGTGAAAAGATAAATCAAAAAGGCCAGGTTATTATTTACTGGAAATACACCATGAAAAATCCCACACAATAGTTTCAGAGAAACAACAATTCAGTTTATGTTGACACGATGGATTCTCCAAGTCAAAAATCAGCATTACCACATTACACTAGTTGAGAATCTAGATACAGTGGAACCTCAAGAGTTACAAAAGGAACAAGTTCCAATTCTGTAAAGTGAGAAAGCCAACCCAGATCAAGTTCATGGAAATCTTCTACACACAGAACTGAAAAGGAAACTCCACATATAAGAGAGAGAGAGAGAGAGAGAGAGAGAGAGAGAGAGAGAGAACAATGGTCATAATCTAGAAGGAAACAGAGGTTTACGATGAGCAATGATCTGAACATCTACAAATCAAACACTTAACCTTTGGCCACAACATGAAATCGGAGAACCAAAACAGTAGATCTGGGTTTATAATGAGAACCAGTAAGTAAATTCTACAAGGATCTAAATCAAATTTCAAAACTTGAAACCAAAGGACAAACCCCAGATCTTAAAAGGCTTCAAGATCAGAAACACCGACACAATATATAAGGTTGTAACAGCAGTATTTAAAACAATTCAGCATCGAGCGAAGAACAAAAATAAAAGTTGATGCATTAGAGCAGAGCTAAAAATTTAAAGAGAGAGAGAGCAAAAACCTGTTGAATGTTTCGAATGTACAGGGGGAACGGCCGAGAGAGAGAGAGAGAGAGAGAAGGTTGAAATAAAAAAGAAGGGACAAAAAGAAAGGCGTAGCTAATAATGTAATGTAAAAATGGTTATGAAGAGAAGAGGGCGCGCTTTACTTTATGGTATTTTGGGAGGATTCTCACGGACATGGATCTCCATGAAAGAGATGAAGAGACGGTCCTCGATACAAGAGAAAAAGAAGTGTCTGAGAATTGCAGTTAACCAACAGAAGAGGAGAAGGTTAAATTACAGCTTGGGTCCCTGTGTTTGTCCGATAATTTTTAGATTCTCTCGGGTTAAGTTTGAATTAGAACCGATTTCCATTTCCATTTTTCGGTATCATTACAAATTTTTTACATCAATTTCATAGATACATGAATCCATTCAATTCATAACATTCAATCACTTGAAATGGACAGAAAGTATAAATCAACAAACCCAAAACATATTCGTTTTGCGTTGCCCATTTCTTGCATTGTCTATGTATTATTTTACTGGAGTAAAAAAGTAATCTTTTTAAGTATTTTCAACCACTCTTTTCGTTTTATGTGTTGTATTGTAATAGTCAACTCAAACTGGTTCTAGCTTTCTATAATAAGATGGAAAGGAACCTTTCTTTCCTGTAAATTCGCATGCTACAACCTATAATCCATAATCAAGAGTCTAGGTCTATAGCATTCCAAGTTTCGACTGTGCAGCAAATATTGTGTTTTGTGGGTTAAAAAAACAGCAAACTTGTATGGATCCAAGAAGCTTATCATTATTATTAAGAGAATATTTACCACGCTTAAGGACGATGCATGCACTTCCAAGTTGGAAAAAGAGCAGAGAGAGCAAGAGTACAATGATTTTGTTTACCATAAATTTTTGCTTTATTATTATTGACAGGCCTCTGCTTTCTATTGCAGTAAAAGCATTTCACATTATTTAGCCCAAGCTTCTCTTGTATTTCTGTATCATTATATATATATATATATATGTGTGTGTGTGTGTGTGTGTGTGTGTCCTTTTTTGCGAATCTAGGAGGTGATTTTAGAGAATCCTAGACAACCTGACTGTAATTTAGATTGATTTTATCAAGTTAAATGGAATTTTGAAGGATTCTAGAAAAAGGGAAATTATGAAAATCGTGTTAAGCAACGCAAACATCATATCAGAAGAAGTAAATGAAGAGCAGAGTGATTATTGAAGCACACTTTTACCAGTCAGACAATGATTACTGGTGGGCTTCACCATAAACTCAAGAGAAAAGGGGATTAAAAAACAAAAAACTACAACGCAGACTTCTTTCTTATTTGGTCTCTCTCAACCAGGAAAACGAGGATACATCTCCTTTACTGTACATGATACTGAATACTTTCCATACTCCTCCTTGGATCCTCTTCAACGTTTTGTTTCAATTTTCAACTTGAGATGGAGGAACTTTCCGGAGTCCTTGTAGCTACAATAAACATGAAATTTGGCAGTCAATAACTGTATGTACAAAAAAAAAATTGAAGTAAAAATTTAGATTATGAGTTGAAACTAAGGAGAAGGAAAGTCACCTATTCCTGTAGCCTCCGAGCTCTTCATTAATCGGATACGATTGCATGACTCAATGAACATCCTATCGAAACATATAAAAACATTACTTGTTTAAAAATACAAGTCGATCGAGTCTGAATTCACATATCAAGATTTCAAAACTTACTTCCAAGGAACATCTCCAACTAACATCCAGTCGCCCTCCTTGTCTTCGTATGTTGCCACATATTCCACTCTCTTCATTGTAAGTGGACCCCCTACTTTATTCCTACCATTACCTATTTATATTATTCATTACACATAATTAATTTCCATTAACCAGACATCTAAATTATTAAAGCATCTCTTTCTAAACGAATTAATATATACATACAAATACAGACCTTGGACTTGGACGGTGAAGCAGGTAAACATCATCTGTAAACTCTTCAGTAGCTCTTCATAGCTACTGTATATCTCCAGGTCAACTTTCCGCAGATACGGTGCTCCATCTACCGCCACCTTTACAAGCTTAGTCGACCTCTCTAATTCCTTCTTTCTGAATGATCGAACTGGTGGCCACCCAATAACTTGTGCCCTTCAAACACATGTATATTTGCTCGTTAAAAGAAAGAAACAAAGAACATTAACTTCCACAGACATAGATATAAATTATCCTTGATCTTAACATCTACATGCATGCTATGTTGACTGTTTGTCTTACTCGGAAGCAGGTGGTTTTCCGTTTCGCCTTTCGGAGTTATTGCTTACATGGGTAGCACTCGTTTCATCTGGCTCGCTGAGGGAGCTCCCCAGGTTAAGATCAACGGTCTCGATGAACCCTCGTTTTGCGTAGCTCTTTCCTCCGGTGGCAGCTGCCGGAGAACGACCCTCACCAGGCAAACCCAAAGTGAGCTCAGTGTCGTCGAAATTCATCGTGATGCTGACGTCACTCTCCGGCGAGTCCGCAGAAGTGTCGTCTGACATTGTAATTGCGTATATACACAGCTCGTAATGAATACAAGTAGTAACAAGGGCATATATCCAGAGGTAGTCCACTGACAAGATGGCACGTGGAATGAGACACGGTTCTTCTAGGAGGGGAACATGGTGATGCTATTGTGACCGCAAGTTTCATCGAAATTCGTGCCATTTTTTTAAATAAATAACTCAAATTTGGCTTTTATTATAAAATTTTAAAACACGATTAACAGATTATTGAAAACGAAATGTAAACTAGGGGGAGGGCAAAAGTGTAAAATAATGAAAAGAAAAGGGTTATTGAAGAAGTAAATTATTTCGACAGGCGACAGGCATGTGACAAGTACTGGAATGTCGGCTACGTGTCTCTCTCAGATTCAACGAGTCAATCCAAGGGTCAATATTGAACATTGACGTAGAAGTTACAGTTCCCCTGCAAAACCGGCAGCCGCACGCGGCTTTCCTGAACGACTGCCCAGAAAACTTAATCAAAGCGGAGTTGGTGTCACGTCAAGCGTAATCAAAATTTCATTTGTTTTTCTCAACTCCGACTTCGTTTAACATTTTCCCACTCAAGATCGAAGGCTAGTTTTTTAGTTTTAAATTTGAAAAAAATTCTAAATTTTATTAAATTTTTATTTTAATTTATATTAATTTTAATTAAAATAATAAAAAATTTAATAACACTAATAAATAGAAGTACCAATGATCATATATTTGAGTATTAAATAAAATTTTAAGAGAGTTTTTTAAAATTTTAAAAATTTACATTATTTTTAAAATATTTAAATTCATTATATATTTTTAATAATTTTAAAAAATAATAAATAAACTTAAAAATACAAAAATATATTATAAAGTATTGAAATTATAAATATTCTAAAAATATATAAGATGAATATGGTAATTATTTATTTATTTTTAATAAATATTAAAAATAGTATCTATATCTTAAATATATTTTATCATAATATTTAAATAAAATAAGATAAATATTTTTTAATTATTAAAACTAATAATTAATTTTACTAAACAAAAAGAATTTTAATTTTTTTAATTAAAATTACTATTTTATCAAACCTTCTTACAAAATAGTATTTTGGTAACTCATTATTATATTTGTATTAGAGTGTCATACAAAATGAACGGCGTCTTCGTACGAGTCACGTGAGGCATGGCGAAAAGTCCGCGTGAGTGGATGTGCATTAGAATCGTGCATGCACTTGCTGGGAGTTCACCACGACCCGCCGCCTACTATTTTGGGCTTCTGCCTTCCCAATCCGACCTTTCAGTCTCGTTCCCCAACGCCGATGTTTTCCTTTTCAATATTACTTTTTTATCTAATAATGATAAGGTCAAAGCATATATTCGCACCCTAAGATTTTTTTTAAAGGTAAAATTTCTTTCATAATTTGTAATAATTTAAATACTTAATTAATGGTAAAAATTAATAATTTAAATTTAATAGTTAATAATTAATAATTAAATATTAATTTTTATTTTTAATAAAAATTTAAAAATAAATTATATATAAATATTAAAATAATATTAAATAAATTATAAAAATAATTAAAAAATAACAATTATTGATGATGGTGATAATCATCGATAATTACTATTTTTACTATCAATTATGACTTAAAATAGTTAGATGTAACTGACTCATATATCAAAAGGTCGTTTTTTATTTTTTAAGTTGATTATCGACAACTATTGTTGCCAACAACAGTTTTTGTTTTTTTAATTTTTTAATTTTTAATTTTTATATTTTTTAGAAATGTTTCTATTTTTTAAATATTAAATTATATTTTTATTATATTTATTTTTTTATGAGAGTAATTTAATTGTTTTATTAGAAATATTAAAAAAAAATAATAATAGCCAATAATGAGTAAAGGTGTAAGATTTTAAAAGTTAGAAGGTGAAATTAGTCATTTTTTAAAATTGTGGGACGGGAATAAGTCCTTCGGCCTAATAATAATCTATTGTAATATATCACTGTTGTTCAATTGATTAAAAGATGCTGAAATAGAATAATAAAAGGAGTAATGCTATTTTAATCAAAAAAAAAAAAAGGTGTTAAATTTAATTAATTGTCAATTAAATAATGTTATGTCATTTGTCACATAGATTAAAAGTATCATTTTTCAAATAAAAAGGGTTACCCCGTTCCGATAATGTAAAGGGGTCAACGAGGCCTGGAGCCCATTATCCAGATTCCTGCTGCTAGATTCAAAATTAAAAACAGTGAAATAATAGATTCTTATTTATTAAGTTTCAAAAAAATTAAATTTTTACTCATTTATTAAAATTAATAATTAACGTTAATATATAATTATATTATTTTATCTGAATGTTACATACAATAGAGATTTATTTATATTTTTAAAACTTATAAGAAATAAATGAATATTTTTTGATATTTTATTTTAAAAATTATGACTTCAATCATTTGTAATGTAATGATTATTTTATTAATTTATTGTATTTTTTTGAAAATGTTATCATTTTTTAAATTACCAAAAAACATATTAAAATTTAAAAATGTTATAAAGTTTTTTCAAATTTCAAAAACTCCTAAGAATTTTACTAGGATTCCTAAAATTTTCAGACATTATAATTAAATTTGGAACACACAATTTACATCATTAACACTCTTGTTTATTTGTAAAAGCAGGTTTTATATTATTTTTAATTAAAATTAATATAATTTAAAAATAAAAATTATTTAATAAAAATACTGTTTAATTTGAGGATAATTTTAATAATCTTATAAAAGCATTTACCAAAACTTATTGCAATAAATCACTGAGCACTTGCAGCTTCACGTGCAAGAGGTGTTGGTGTATACTATACACGGGCTGATTAAATCGAAAGCTCGAGAAAGAAACTTTAAAGAATCAAGCACAAAGTCAAATTACCTAATTTTTCTCCAGTGGAACCAGAAACAGAGAAGCCACAGAAATATACAGATAGGTGTAAGAAGGGCTTTAACATCCAGAGAAGAGAACTAATTGAATTGGTAGGGTTGAGAGAAATAAGAGATCGTAGCAAGGCTAATTACATTGAACTTACAGCTTTTCTTAAAGTAAGACAAACAAGTAATTATATATAAAGAAACATGTAAACCATCCAAAACAAGCAGGATTCTACACAAGCAACGTGACTATTGCCTTCCTAGCCACAATGATCAAGTTTTATGCGTTTTCGGCCGGAACCTCACCCACATTCCCAAGGTTGTTTGCAAATTTAGGCCTCCATTCAGTCCTTCCTCTCACTATTTCAGCCCCATCCTCAAGTTGTAGCATGTGCTGGCACTCAACATGGCCAAAGTGGCCCAAATTGCCAACATCGGAGCCAGAGACAGCTGTTAGAGACTGTAACACACTGTCCTTCCCACACTCCCTCCGATACTCCAAAGTAATGGATGCAAGCTCGTGACTCTCCAAGATTGACTGTGGAGCACTCTGAAACAAGTAGCAATGTATAGTCTGGTTAAGGAGGCATGTGCAACTTCTAAAACAGAAAAAAAAAAAATAAAATTGCAATCACATATAGAAAATAAAAAATTTATAAAATACCGTTAAGCCAAGAGAGAATACCATAACTTCCGTTTCCACCAACTTAATTTTGATTTCTCTTTTTTTATCTTTTGCATTTTGGTCAATTACCCACCATGAGAACACTAGAAAGCCTCACAAAAGTGGAACCATGCTGGTGCTACAAAATTCCATTTTACAGGTCAAATCTTTCTATATTCAATGCTTTTGCCGGAAGTTTGAGCAAAAAATTAATATTTAATTGTCTTCACCATGTTTATTGGTAACTCAAGCTTTCCTAATTGAACTATTGCCGGAAAATGATTGGTTCTGGTTGCAAAATGTCGAATTTGCTCTTAGGAATTCTAATGTGGTTGAGCATCTCCAGAGTTAGTAAGCATCATAGAAGACAAACTAAAGCTACTAAGCAAGCATATCCAAACAAGAATCAAGGGAGAACATATTGTTGCAATGCTGAAATATGAACACTGAAACAAAATAGAAATATCTACCTCAAGGATCCAGCCAATGTACTTAACATTGTTAACATGCTGGTTGACATCTAAATCACTCCATCTAGGCTGCACATTTGAGTAAGTATGAAAATGTCACAAGAAAGTAACAACTAAGAATCAAGATTCAAGTCATTAAAAATCAAAAAGTTAATAACCATTATTATTAAAATCATTGACTTACAGTTAAACCTCTGCGAACATAATCAGCTGTGTTATCGTCAAGTTTAGGTAATTTTCTACTATCCTCATCCACAACAGGATCAGAATTTACAAAATAAGGCTCAATTTCCCCTCTCACTTCGTCCGGAATTTTGGATAATCTCCTAGTCTGTTTATTCATCATCACCCACACACTGCCAAACATCAAAAGCATAAAATCACAAAACAGTTCCAATGATAACAGTAACTAATATATTCACTCTCCAATCAAAATAATAATAAATCACCATCACCCATTGAGATGCTAAATTGTTGATTTACACCCTAAACCTAAAACTATTGTACATATAAAGAAAATACTACCCAAAAAAAAAAAAAACTCTCTTTTGTCCCAAAAGCACACATAGATATATGCAACAGGTCTACAGAACCGACAACTATGAAAAAATTTAGAAGAAACATATGGTATCAGCAGCCAGCACAGCCATGGATGATAACAATTACAGAACACCAAAAGCAAGCACTAAATTTCTAATTAACAACAAAAAGTTCTTTACCTGGAAGCCCTTGTAAAAGTTTCCCCTGTTTTTCTATCCCGAACAAGCCAGTCACGGCGCATACCATTCCTTCCAGATGCACTAACCCAGGTATCTACCTCAACAACATCACCCCTGCAGACAGACATAAAACAATATATCGACCTTCAGTGATGTATAAAAGACAATACCAAAACAAATAAGAACAATAAACTTGTATGTCCTACGAATCAAAGCATCCCAAATCTTTTAAAAGAATGGTTTCTGAGAAGGGAAGAAAAGGGAAAAGGAAGGAGGAGGCAGGGACCAGTTTTCACAACATGACTACCATATTTACAGTGAATAACCCCATAAATTCATAATGTACTGTGAAACTCAAACACAATCACCAACTGTCCTACATAAAAAAAAAAAAAAAAAAAAAAAAAAAAACCTCCAAAACTAATAGGTTTCTCTCTCTCCCTGTACCCTTATGGATGATTTTCTTCCATTTTCAAAAATAGAGTACTCACTCTCACTCTCTCTCACATTCACTCTTTTTATCTCTATTTATCTCACATTTTGGCTTGGGTTAGGGAGGAAAGCACAGGTTCCTAACCTAATCTATATCCTTCATTGACTGGGAACACATTCATGGCAGCCAGATGTTAAAAATTTAACCGTCAAACACATAAATCATTCCTGAAGCTCAAATATAAGACTTGAACCTTTAGATTTAAGTGCATGGCTCAATTCTACAGAATCCCAATTCCCAGGAAAAATTGACCGAAAAACCTACAAAAATGAGCTAATTCTTAGCCACAGTAACTCTCATAAATTTCATGCAGTGGACAGTCATCACATCATCATGATTACAATAAAAGAACAGGTAAAAATCATCCACTCATACCAAATTGCCACCAGAACTATGTGCAACTTACCAGGTAGGATAGCGATCTACAACAACCTGCATTCGGGTAACCACCCATATCAGATTCTTCTTGCACATTGCTGGGGTTGAACCAAAGCCATCACCAAGAAGACCAGCACTCTTAACATGATTAAGAGCTGTTTCCTGCCACAAATGTAAACAAAAAATATTAGGCAAGGGAAAGTATAGAATAAAACCACATAGCAATCAACAAATCATTTGAAGTATTTTCGTCTTTCAACATAACTAATTTATATCATAGCAACGCGCTCAAGATGCTGGTGCATCTCAAAGGAAAAACAAAATCATATATTTGATGCACCTGTAAATGATTCATCAATGTTTCTATAGACGCCGTACGATCAGCACCGATCTCATAGGATCTAATTGAAAAATTTTGTCGGAATATGAGACCATCTTGAACAATCCTCCCAATTCCAAATGGATCAATAAGCATGTCAGATCTTCTTGGTTTCCAGTCAAGCATCATCCACTGTTTCTCTGCTGCCAAGAATATGGTTGTTATGGCAGCAAGAAGCATGCTCCAGTCGGGTAATTGGTTAATAAAAGTTCTTGGGTGAGATGAAGGCATGTCATCCTCATTCTTCAGGCCTTCCAATGGTTTTGTCAAACCAACTGAAGTACCATTGATTTTGGAAGGGGCTTGAGCACTGGCCTTAACCTCCAAACCTCCAGAAGATGATTTTGATTTCATAACTCCCAAACTAGCAGATCCAATATTTTTGGTCTTTGCAACAGAGTCTGTGGATGGAGAAGAAACTGGAAAAAAACAAGCAGTAGCAGCAGTAGAAGCCATCTTGAAAATGTAGCGGGAAACACCTACAGTGTAATCTACCAAGATATAGAAAAAATTATATAAAAATAAATCACATGTGAACAAGGTACTACAAATTAATCCACAACGGAAGCAATTAGAAAAGTCTATAATCATAACAGTAGAAACAGCCCAATTCTTTCCGTAAATTTTGAACATGCAAAATAACCAACGGTCCTTTAGGTTTTGTTCAACATCACAAAGACAAAGAGTTGGCTGTCATTACAATTCAAAGTGTCTCACAGAAAAAAAAAAAAAAAAAAAGGAATAAATATAAGACATGTCATTAGCTTTCTAGTTTTCGGTCCTAATTGTAAGATAAAATTAATACAAAAAAAAAAAAAAATCAAAACTTTAACATTTTGATCTCAAAAATCAATTTTCCATAAAAAAAAAAAAAAAAGCACACAAATGACTATCTTTTGCTTAACAAAGAGGGAAAAAAACATAAAGCTTCATCTATAGACATCGACGCCCAACAATTTCCACATGGGAGTTAATTTCCTGATCACGAAAACACAGCCACGAGAAATGAGCTAACATTCTAAAAGACAGATTAACTCCTTTTTCTAAAGTAAGGTCACCATAATTTAAGCTACGTAAAATCAATAAATGGTCAATATATCTAACCAAACACGAAAACTCCAAAAAAATAATAATAATAATAAATAAATAATGATTATTGGTGAAAGCAGATCTAGCCTCAAAACAACAAAAGCCAGACAAAAACATCACAGAATATTTTAGTTCACGGAAGGTTAGTAACCATCACCGCCTTAATGATATAATATCCGCATTACAATCACAGTCAAGAAAGAACGAAAAGAAACAAAAAAAACAAAGCTGCATTTGGTCGCCGATAGACGAGATTAAGAACTTATATTTTTTCATGAAGTTGAAAACTTAGATCTCTTAACGTCAGAAAAGACAATAAAAGGCCCACATTCAAATCTCATTTCCCGGCAACCAAATGGAGATGTAACATTTCGAATCAGAACAGACAGATCAGACGAGAAAGTAAAAACAAGCATTCCAGGACCTTACCTTAACCGGCGAGAAACAAATAAATGACGAAAAGAAGCAAGAATAAACTATCCGAACGTCGTACAAGTAATCAACGAAGAAGTCGCCGTTGCTTCATTTTGGATCTGCTCAGCCTGATCCTGCTCGCTTTTAGGGTTTGCGATCTCTATATTTAGCTTTATCTCCTCTCAAAAGCAGAACGGGTTTTGTTAAATTTTAATTTTCAAAAAACAAAAAGTTAAGAATTTAAAAAAAAAAAAAAGCAAAATCGGAAAAAGCAAAAGCCAGTTCGTGAGTTTGCGGGAGCAGAGAGAGAAGATTTAGAGCCAGCGTTATCGTGGTTACCTGGCTTCCTGAAAGCCAGAGATCCCTTTTATAGCGTCCACCTGTCCCTCCCGCCTCCGTTTAAATTTCCAACTGCCAAATTACTGTCTTTCTTATTTACGTATTTGCCCTTGTTTTTTAAATTATTATTTTTAGCTAAATTTGTAATTTACTTTCGACTTTCCGCACCATTATTGCCAACATTTCTAGATCAATTCGTCTGACGTGGATTTTGATACCCGAATAATGAAAAGGATGGGTACCCGGCCACCAACAAATATCTTTTTGTTTTATTATGTTTATAAAATTACCACATCTAATTATTTATATAAAACAATTTATGAGATAATTATTTGTATTAAAATATTTACTATATCTAATACTCTAACTTATAATTAATTAATTAATTTCGATAAAGTTATAAAAGAGGTTCAGAAATTGACCAATTGATAAAGATCCTCCTTCCTAGAACCAACCTTAACAAACTAAATTTCAAATGTTTCTTTCTTAATTATTATTTTATACTTCTAGAAATTAATTTGAACGGAAGGCCACTAAGCGGACACGTTGACCGCCATTCTCGTTATTGCTGGCAACCGAGAAGGATAGTTTTGTAATTTAGAAAACAGTAGCGAGGGCCCCACAAGGCTTTAATACGGTACAGTTGCCCGTTTGCAGTTGCCATGTGTAGAGCCGTGGGCCGGTTGCTCTTTCCTTCTGTGGGACGGCATCTCAATTCTGCATGGAAAGAAATTTGATTTAATATTTGGCCAAACAAGGACCACCCAAGGTTTTCTTAAATGCTGAATCCGCCTAAAATCTTGTAAAAAGAGAAATACGTCTTTGTTAATTAAGTTATTTTTAAATTTACTAATATTTTTAATAAAATAATTAAAATATTCTTAGTTAACAAATAATATTAATATTAAAATAAAATTTAACATAATATAATATTAATATAATATTAAAAAATTAATAAAAAAACAATCATCATTAATGATGATTATTTAATTTGATTGACAATTAAATTTGATAGATTATTTCTATCATCAAAAATAATTAAAAATAATTAATTTTAAATATGTTGTCATTTCCAGTTATCTCTAATAGGAGAGATGGTTAGATTGAATCATCAATATAACTGATAGATTTTTTAAAAGTTTTATTAATTTAAAAATTTTTTGTTAAAATTTTAAAATTATTTTTAAAAAAATAATTTTATTATTTTTTATTAAAAATGATAAAAGTTATCCTTTGACCAAATCCTCGACTTTAGTTAACAATTATTGATTTGATTAATAAGTACATTTTAAGGTTTTAAAAGTTAATAAATGAAATTAATTATGAAAACTTTGGGTCAGAACAAGTTGTTTGACCTTAATATTTTTGGAAAATACATTTTTGAATGCAACGTTGCAAGTCATTTCAAAATTAAAATAACGACAATAATAATAAATTGTGTGTTTTTTCAGATAATATCCCAAATGACTCAAGTTTTGCTAAAACTTCATTAAATATTTAATCAAATCCTGTTAACCACCCAACAACTCTTAAATTTATATATAATTATAATAAATATCAATTTATATATTAATAATAATATATCACGATATAATTGAATAATATTTTATACAAAAATAAAAAAAATCAAAGAATTATAAAAACAAAATCAATTGCAAAAGTAACAGCAAAACTATGCAAACTAATAATTAATGAATAATAATTTATGTATTAATAATTATATTATATGATTATAAATTTAGGACAAAATAATATTTAATCATGTAATACGTGTAATTTGGTTTATACGATAAAAAAAAAAGATAAAATAAGTGTGCATAATTTAGTTTAAACTATAAAACTATACGAAATTGTTTAAAAAAAAAAAAAAAGTTTCACGAGTGAGTAGGGGAGGGGGACAAAATTAGTTATACGGAATTGAACGACTCTAAGCCAACTATTGTGAAGGTTTCAAAGAATGATTCTAAATCGTGATGTTTAGAGATTTGATAAAAATGGCAAATTGGGTCTCAAGTTTACTTGGGTACATGGGTGTGTGTCTGGATTTTCATACACACACGGGTAATATACAAGACTATGTTTCATCTAGAATTAAGGCCACACGGGCGTGTCCCCTCGGTGCACGGGCGTAGAGATCTCATTTTCCCCTCTCGTCCATCTTCTACGTCTGAACTCAGTTCTCACAAGGCTACCACACATGTGCTATCATCGAACTAGCTTTGTGGATGACTTTAAGATACAAATAGTTTAAATTTAAGATATGAATATTCGATTTTAAATTAACAAATTTTGAAAAATGGGTTATAGTTTAGGTTGCGGTTTAAACGGTATCCAAATCATATCAAACTGTAGAATATATATATATGTAGAGGTCAAATAATTGTTAAACTTTTTCATAAATTTATTGAAAAAAAAATTATTTTCAAATAAATAACATTTTACCACCAAAATTTTACTAAATATCCTTTTGCATTCCTAATTCATAACAATTTCAATAAAAAACTATAACATATTTACTAATACAAGTATAAATAAGTATGTCAATGACGTATAATTATATGTTTGATAGTGAAATTAATTTATAAAAATTTTAGGGATATTAATAAATTTGTAGGAGGTTTTAAAAATTTTAAAAAGTTTAAGAGTATTTTAAATTTTTTTGAAATTTCAATATACACCTTAATAATTTAAAAAAGGTGTTAATTATATTATAAATAAATTGAACAAAATATAACAAATAAGGTGTTTATACTATTTTTTAAATTTATCTTATTATTTTCTTTACACATAACATATTTATTAAATGTGTATTTCGTATTCTTTTTACATATTTAGTTTATTTTTAGATAATTATAATTTAATTATAATTTATTAATAAAAATATTTAAAATTGAATTATTTTTGGTAGGTTCAAACTAATCCAAATCGGATCAGACTCTATTTTTTTTAGTTTGGTTTAAAAAAATTTCAAACTATATCAAATCGGATTAAATATCTTTTCATTGTGACATGTAGATCAAAGGGCTCCTAGATTATCAAATGGGAAAAAAAGGGAAGAAGAAGAAGAAGAAGAAGAAGAAGAAGAGGCTAGGGTTAGTTAGGGTTTGTTCAACTGCAATACATATTCCTTCTTCCTTGCCGACAAATGAGGAAAACTTCATCCTCATACTTCCCCACACGAAACGAAAATCAGAATCAACCTCAGATGGAATTCACCAGGGCCAGGAGTTTCATTGTTTTGTGAATGGATCCATGCATGCATGCATAGTAATTAAAAATTAATAGTTAATTACAAAGCTAAACTCTACGTTGCATTTATGGTTAAGGTGGCAGCATTTATGATATTGGTTGCAGAAAACCGGTAAGAGTCAGCTTTGTGCATGGTATGATTCTACGTAAGCAAAGAAAGCATGGCTGATGGACGAGTCTTCTTCAATCTTTCCCATCAGCTTTAAAGCTTCTGCTCAACAGTTGGCTCAGTGAAATCCCATAGAATCCATCAGCTTTTCAATTTGCTTGATCTGTTAGGTTTATATCAAATCGAATGCAACCCATCATTTATAATCTGCATAAAGTAAAATGGACTGATGCTGAAATGGATAGAATTCTGAGCTCAATCGTTCAAGATTATACATAGAGCTGTTGCAGTCACTGTTTTTCATGTAGAATTTTGGCATATGACATTATATCATCATCGATCTGTAAAGTCGGCCACATTAATGTTGAAGGGGACTGCATTTGAAGAAGATGCACGAATTACGTCAGAATATATCACCACTCCTACTAGCAAAAAACAACCCATCTCATACTGTGGCTAGATTCTCCCCTTGTGGTTGTGGTTTGTGTCGTGGATACTTGGAGGCAACAAGACTACCACCTAAACCCTTTCTCTGCAAAATTGGACTAACCATGGCTTGAGTACATAATTGTGATTTCAGTCAAGGCGATTTGTCTCCTTATTGAGTGAGATCAATCGGAGATGAAAGCTAAAAGGGTTTGGACTATCGAAAATGCGTTGCATGGATCTCACACTTCCACTCTTGTCGTTTGATGACGTTTTTTGTCGTCAACTGCATGAGCCCTAGACACAAACAGTAAGAAGTTATCGCCTTCCGATCTACCATCTCCCTCTGGGTGTTCTTTTGGCAAACAATCAATAAAAAAAAAAAAAAAAAAGAAAGTAAAAAAGAAGACGAGAAGAATAAGAAAATATATAATAATTATGACAAAATTGTAATTTATTTGTACTATTAAATATGTAAATAATATGTATTTTACGTTTTATAGAACTATTTTTTATAGTTAATAGGAAGTTTTCACTTTAAAGTGAAAAAAAATATATATATTTTCATTTATTTTTGTGTCAACTTTAATTATTATAAGTGATTTTATTTATTTAATTTTTAAATATTATACGTAATTTAAAAATAAAAATAAAAAATCTTTCGGTCTAATTCTTTCTTTGTTTATGTTCTGTTCTTTTTCCTTCACCCT
This sequence comes from Anacardium occidentale, assembly GCA_026122585.1. NCBI lineage: Eukaryota > Viridiplantae > Streptophyta > Magnoliopsida > Sapindales > Anacardiaceae > Anacardium > Anacardium occidentale. Next base: position 816,249 of record JAJEJH010000067.1, on the reverse strand, counting down.
TGCGTTTCTTTCTTTTTCCCTCTTCTTCTTCTTCTTCTTCTTTCACATCATGACCAACAACTCGCAGGCATTTCTCTTTCCATCAAAATAAAAAATAAATAAAAAAATTAATCCTTATAAAATATGGGTTTGGCCAAATACTTTATAGGTCAAATTTATTGGTTAATACTTAATTGGGTTTAGTTGCTTGATTGAGATGATGATATATTGAATGAAGTGCTTTTCAGGCATTAAATCTGACATCCAGAAGTTGGTAATCCCATAGTTGGTAGAATCCAGACTACCCTATAAATGATATAAGAATGCATGAAGCCATTTTAAGGATAATTTGGTCTATTCATATATATATTTAGACCAAAAATCTCATATCCCCCCAAAGTTTTCCTAAATGATAAAATTTTCGTCCAAAAGTTTAAAAGAAAACCGAATATTCATTTGTAAACTAGGTTCTTCTAAATTTTATTAAAATGATTAAAACACTCTTTATTAAAAAAATAAATAATATTAATATTTTATTATAATTTTAACATTATTTTTATTATTAATAATTTTATTAATTTTTTGTTATTATTTGATATTTTAATAAAATTAATTTTATTTTTTTTAAATATTTATTCAAAAAAACAAAAATACTTTTCTGACCAATTAAATTTAACTATTAAATTTGATCAAGTGTATATATTTAGTTTTTTAAAAGTTTTTAATGAAGAATTCATCATTTAAAAAAACCTTGGACGGGAGTAAGTCGTTTGGCATATATAGTTATGATCATGTATGTATATAACATATATTAGGATTTGTTTTTAGTGTTTAATATTTTAAATTGCTGAATGATTATGCATGGAGGATATACCCTCATTCATCCGATGTCATATCAAAAGAGTATATAATGTATCACATATGACAATTTGAATTGGTGCATAATTGTACGTGGAATGCATGACCGTGCATATAGTTACAGATAGGACTTTTATATATAGGACATGTTATCACAATTTTGTGTGCATTATCCCATTAGTTTGCACTTTATTCTTTTGTATTTTACAAGTACGAAGGCATATGATTATTTATGCTTTTAATGAAAAATGGTTTAGTTTTATTGAAAGTCTTAATTTTCTAATAAGTAAAAGTATTTTCTATGATAATAATCAAATGTAATAGTATTTTTTATTCAAAGGATAATATTTTCTTAGGAGAGTATTACGGGACTATAGTGAATAGATTAAAGACTTGACAAAAACATTTGGGTGATGAGAATACAAGAGTACTTGGGCTTGGTATCCTTTCAGTTTCTCACTTCTTAATCTTACCATCCTCTTACATTTTCAAAGTAAAACATATCAGCAGTTTTATACGAATTTATCTAAGAAAATGCTATAAAAAACATAATAGAAATAATAAATGAAAATATATTATCAAACAATGATGAATTCACACAAAACCAGCTCTAAGTATTTATTGAAAGGGCCAACAAATTGACAGAATTTACAAATGGTCCAATCCAAGTCACTCTTTTCTTTACATTGAAAATGAATTATTTCTTCCTCTATCAAAATCTCCCTCAGAAAATTGCACCGGTTAAAAAATACACCAAAAGAAAGGCAGCAAAGTCGCCGGGAGCATGAGTAAACAAAATGGTTAAACATACTGTACACTGACTATACAGATGTGTAAGCTGTACCACTTTATTTTCTTATTTCCACTGAAAAATTTTGTTGCTACCATGAAAACTCATCCTGATTACCGTTTAAGTGAGATGATGAAGCAGAAGATCTGGCTTGAGAAGATTGTTGTGGAGGAGCAGTAAGGGCGTAAGCGAGTCGAGATGAGGAATGCTCGATTAAACCAGCAACACCAGCTGCTGCTGATTGAGCACTTGAGGGAAGGAAAAGGTCATGTTTTTGGTCTTTGTAAGCACTCCAAACCTACAAAATGGATATATATGATACCCAGACAACATGGTAACCACATACAAAAGGGAAAAAAAGAAATACTGCAAATACTGCCTTCCTATCAATTTCAACAAAATCAGATTGAAGTTTTCTGGAAATGTTGGAAACTCGGCATTGTTTTCATCTAAGCAGATTTAGATGCAGTAATTATGTCTTATCACTTAGAAACAGTTATGGTAGTGACGAACAGAAAAACACTTGATAAATAGGAAGTTCCACCCCAACTTAATCATAAAATTAGGATGGACGATTCCAGGAATTTCCCCAAAAAGCAATCAGAGGGATATGAAATCGCTGAAAGCTTGAAGTTAATACTGAAACAGTGAACATAAGTTGAAGAAGAAAGAGCCAGGACTTACATCTGAGGCATTCAGTATGTCAAGCACTTTAGAACAATGGGCCCCTTCTGCAGCAAATGCATGCAAAACCTGGATCAATTAAAATGACAATGAGTTGGAGGAAATATGAGGAAAAAGGGATGAAAATTTGCCACCCTCTCTTTAAGAGAAGGATTCGTAACTAGAAAGGGCAGCTACAAAAAATTTGATAACATAAAATGTTAACCAAATGAGTGGAAGCTAGAGATGTTTAAATAAGATAATAAGCAGAGACCATGCTTAATCTTTAGAGTTAATAAGCAAGAACATTTACACTTCTTTGGTAAGGATAACTCGGTTTTTAAAAAATATAGCATATTGAACAAGCTAACCTCAATTGCTAGCACCCTGCCAATAGAAGCTTCAGATTCATTCCACTTCATTTGAAAGCATAGTCCATTTCTACCTCCTGCTCTCCAGTCAAGAAGGCCAAGAAGTACTTCAACAAGACCAACCCTACAATAACATAATTGCTCCAGAATCAGTAAGTGAAGAAGGTAAGAGTTTGACTCCATTAAGAGATTGAGAACTTCTCAATATCAGTCATAAATAGCCTAGAATCCCTTGTGTATATAAGTGGATATGATCAACAACCTCTATATGTATACAGTATGGATCAACAAACTCTATATATAATAAGCAAGGATCAACAGCCACACAAATAGAATTGTTGCAATGCACACAACAGGTTGTTTACTTGATCAAGCCAACAAAAGTTACTCACTTGAGGCCTTGAGCTACAAGTGCGTCCCTTGCTCGATTTCCAGCAACGACAACACGCTTTAGTGTCTCAAGAGCTAATATGCTTCCACCTTGCCATCCTATAGCTTTCATTAGAAGTAGAACAACCTGAACATGTGATTAAAAATGATAAGCAAATGGACTAAAGTTATAAACAACAGCAGAATTTTAGAAAACATGATAGCAGGCATGAAGTCACTTCTTCTTACAGGTGAAAACTAAAAAAAAAAAACCACAATTGCACACAAAATTTAAATAAATCACAAATTAATTATCAGCTACAATCAGTGAATTCCTGAACAAGAAAATTTAAATGAGTAAATTTTAGACATAAAGGATCATTCTGTACAAAGAATCCTTCTGGATGAAAAGAGGATAATGGAAAAAGGAAATTAAAAGAATTCTAATAGAAGCCTTTATGATGGAAAGATGAAAAAACACTCTTGACAACTAAGTGAACATTATGAGAGATGAATTAGCATTTCAGAATTGGTTTCCTATAAATGAAAAAATTCCATCAAGTCCTATCTGCAAAATTAATTATTTAATTTTAGAATGGGTAGGAATCACATTAGATGCCCAAGTCAATGGAATTCATTGTATAATCTATTTTAAAAAGGGGCAGATATTCTAATATATACCTGGGGTGCTCCTGCACTAGTTGCTGCCATAGCTTCAGCGCATGTAGTACTAGCTGCCAGTTGATGCAGGACACGCAAACAACTAAGACGAACACGTTCCTGAGGAGTTTGAGCAGGCTGAGCTGATCCATCATCAGATTCATATGCTTTATCTGCAGCACAGTTGCCATTTTTCACATCCTCTGATGACATTGTTTCTCGTCTTCCCTCATAAGCCACAGCAGCAACAAGTTTGGGCACGTAGCCAAGATATCCAACATGGTCCGCAAGAGCAGGATGCACTCGCAATAATGACACCAGAGCAGCGGATAGAAGCAAAGGAAGCTCTGGGTCAATCACTTGTGTATCATAATGTGCAGTAGCAATTGATGACAAATACTGATCAAGCAGTCCTTCCAGAAATCTCTTTGGATTCCTTAGAGGAAACTTAGGATCTTTTAGGAACAATCTTACGTAGATTCCTCCAACCTACATGACCAAGGACCTATGAGATACAGAAGATGAAATTGTAACTTTTAGGTACAAATATAGCATTCATACTTGTGGCTCATCTCTCATTTCCTGCTGAGCAGATGCTTGCTCAGGTACATCCCAATCAACAACACGACCTTTCATCTGCTCACGGCATAGATCAGATGCCATTGTAGAAATCTGAGCAGATAAGGAAGCTGCCATTGCTGGTGTCCACACAAGTTCTGGAGTTTCAGTGGTCTGTTCAAGTGCTAATACAACAGCCTCACCAGGCCCATCTCTAATAACTGACACCAGGCCATCTGGAAGGAACCTTGCAAGTGTTATAGCTACCCTTGGTCCATGCATTGGTTGCCCAATCAGCTTCCCCAATAAAGATGCTGCAGCTGCTCTTTGCTGTAAGGGAATTTCTTCTGCAAATCAAACTTTTCATTATCAGTTACATTGTCTTTGAACAGATAAGTAGCAAAAAAGGAAGCAAGAAAAAAAATCATTACGCTGCAAAGGCAGGAGAAGTTCAAGAATGTATACAACTCCACCATGCTTGGCAGTTGCCCAAGCAAGCTCTGGTGTGCTTGCCAAAGCATAAAGAACATGAAGAACACCCTCACGGCAAGCTGGAGCAGAGTGAAGCATTTGTAATAAAAGGAGAAGACTGGATCCATCTGCTACCATAGCCTCCAAGCAGGAAGCACATGTAGTCAAGAGAGATAGCACACTAAGGCAAAGCTGAGGAATGTTGCTTTCTGTTGCAACATGCACAGAAAAGCATTCAAAAAGAGGTAATAGCTTTTCTTTAGTAGAAAATATGGACGCCAAATTGGGGTTGCTTGTGAGTATGTTCTGCAAAATTTGGAACATAAATCACATACAATGAATTATTAACAACTTAAATGCACAAATGAATAACGTACCTGAAGTGAGTTCAAACCAAACTGTAGGTTTTTAATTAGTTGAAAATTTTCCTTGTTAGTTGTTTTCCCATCAGATAGTGCCAAAGAATCATCTGAGACATGCCGTTCATTTACTGATGAATCAACTACATCATTTGGAAGCTCGGATGTCTCAGGAGATGAGCTATCAATACTAAGGTTAGTCTGAACACCTGATTCTGTAGCACATTGATTGTGCACAAGAAATGATATAAAATCAATTAAAGCAATGCAGAATGCTTCCGGTTCACTGATCTCAAAATCTGGCTGATCATTATAGACCCTCAAATATACATTCCCAACATAAAGTTCCTTTGATAGAGCCTTATACACAAAGCCATGACAATCTTTCAGATCATATGAGCCATCAGGACACTGGCTTGTGCGTTGCTGATCCACAAATTTTAAGAGTTCTGCTCGAGTTGAAGAATTCCAGATAATCTAGTACAAAAATAAAGTTACGTCAGATAATTCTAATCAAAACTCTATTTTAGAAGTCACAGTTATAATGACCAGAACTTGTCCAGGCAAGTGACTGACTGATTATATTCTTTGCATACATATATAAGGCATGCCATCCTCAAAAAAAGATGACTCCCACTATCTAAAGATTTGTGTGCTCCTATCCTATTAACATTACTTCCATCTACTCAAAAAAACTAATAAACTGGGCTACTAATTGAGTTATTCAATTTCACCGGCTTAGACCAATTAGTCCATCAAGGGAATTATTTGACCTCTGCATTTCACACATATAAACAAGACTTGCCTTCAAATATGCGTTTGTTCCACCCTTGTCTGGAAACAAATAAAGGGAAGCCAATGAAAAATGCTAATGCATAATTGTATAATATAGAATCATCTAAAACAATTAGCTCTCAAATACCCAAGTAATTTCAACAAAGAAATTTATTCCATCAACAGTAAACCGTGCTTTGCAAGAATGATTAAACGCTCATACTATTAAACGCCAGATATTTCCTCCACTAAAGAGGCAAAGAAAGAAAATACACATTTACCTCTGGAGACTCCAAGTTTGTGTTGAATTTAGATAGCAGGTCTTTGGGTATTTGGTCTTTCAGCATACTTGCAAGCTTAGGAGTCAACAATCCTCTAAGTGCACGAGCTACTGCCTCATTATAAGGTGTTGAAACCTCATCAGTGCACACGCCACTAAGCCTGGAAAGGGCATGAGCTGCTCGTACAGCATGCATATTTTTTGCAATTTGAACACTAGCACCAACACCATGTGACTCCTTTGTGTCCGATTCTTCGGCGGTTGAGTCATATTGGAGCAATAATGGCAAAAGGTACCTAGAATAAATTAAAATTAACATGATAAGATGACAGCTTAATGAAAAAAAGCAGGACTAACAAGATTTATATGACCATAATAAAAAATTAAAAAAATTAAAAGCTTAGTCCATTTCAAGCTCAAAACATGAAATAAAAGGACAGGCGGCATAAAATACAAAAAGATCTCATTTTTCTAAAAGGTAAACCATTAGAAACTTAAGGCATCAAAACAAAAGCTTTGTCAGTTAACCTTAATAAGTCTAGCATATGCTTAAGAAAAGGAACCAACTAGCTTGAAAATAATATTAAAAAGAAAAAAAAAGTGAAGAAAATTATTCAAAGGGGATGCCTTATATCTAACTATTGTATGGCCTTTAATAAGTTCACTTGGGAGCAACATAGTGACACAGGAAGAGAGCTGTATAAACCCAAAGGCATCACAAAACAAGAGTCAACTAACCATAGCACACCGGCCTTTACTAATGCATCCTGCAATTGAGGGGACATGGAAACAAAGGCAATAGTCTGGAGGGCAGCATCAACAGCTGCAGGAACAAGCTCAAGTTCAGTGCAGCGCACAATGCCCTCAACTAGTCCAGCAAACTGAATCATCTCAGCCCTGGCGCTCTCAAACTGACTTAGAACAGCAAATGTTCGCATAACATTGGTAACAATGATGGCAGAAGGTTCACTTGCAGGTGTAGTTGGTTGAACTACATACATGCAACGGGAAAGAAGAGTTGCAAGAAGTTGTATCCCATTGTCTCTCACAAGCTCTTCACCATTCAATGAAGAAGATGCACATCTAGACATGGGAAATAGTTAAAAGAGTTAAGGTTATCTAAATCAGTGTTGGTACTTCAATTAGTAAAACCAACAAGAAAGACACTGGCAAGTGAGGCATTTACGTTAGCCAGAGAAGCTCTGACGCTGCAACAAGAAGAGGTGCTCTATCTGAGGATAGAAAATCACTGTCATCCTGGTCAACAGTAACTGCACTAAGCAACATTGGGTAGCCAGCGTATTTAAATGGTTCCAGTATATCTCCGTATCGTCTGTATAAAATGCATTGCCCTTTCAGTAAAAGCAACAATCTCCAAGGCTGAGGACCTCGCAATCCTTGCATGGTAGCCTGAAAACAATCATATTAGGGCTAAGATTTTAGCAAAATGGACATCGCGTAAAAATAACAATTTTTAATAGAGAATATTTTTAACAAAGAATAATTTCACGTAAGTGTCAAATGCCGTAAAGTTTCTATGATAAAGCACAACAACTATTGTTGCATCCTTTAATTCTAAAGATATGCCTACTAGTCATAACTTTGCCACATGTATTCTGCAAATGCATAAGCTAAATAGAAGGCTAAAAACAATTCATCAAGCAAATCCACAAAATATTTTAAATATGCAATTTTAACAATGTTTAAACAGAAGAGAGAAATGAAGTTAAATGAGTTGACACTGAAAAGAGGGATCCTCTAACATGCTGAACTGAGAAAACAATCTTTTCTGTCCATTCATATAATCATTAACAAAATTAGAAGGGACTAACACACAAGTTCATGCAATAGAAGAGATTGATCTCATGGAATTTATAACTTCAAGCAAGTTATATCTCTGATCTACCTGAAGACACTCATAAGCTTTCTGTACAGCAAGAAACTTTTCCCTCCCTTCAGGATTTTTATCAGGATGGTATTTCATTGCAAGTTTCCTATATTGTCGTTTGAGCTTTTCCTCATCAATGTTCTCAATCTTCTTGGTTATCTCCTCAGCTAACTCAGAAGAGTGTTTCTTAGATGCATCATCACTTGACACATCTTCCAGGGATATCTCTAGTATTTTGCAAGCTTCTTCTTCTGAAAGGTCCATAGGTCTTCGTGTCAACTCTTCACGCCACATTACCAATAATGATTGTAGAAACTCAACATGTTCAACAATTGGCCAATTTGGAAATCGAATCTCATCACATAAATTCCGCAGATAATATCGGTGACACCACATTTCATCTTTCAGCTCAGGGTATGTAACAGGTGGCATTGGGGCATACTCATATAAGGAATGGCAATGTTGTGACAATTTCTGAGGAAATTCACCAAGATGCTGCAAAACCTTGTAAAAGGAAAGACAACAAACTTATAGTTGTTTCACTTATTAGCACAATACAAGAAAACCTTTTCCAAAAAAAAAAATAATAATAATAATACAAGGAAAAAAGACAACAACATAATTGAACTGAATCATTTGAAGATTTGAAATACCTGGCGAATCAGATTTTCTGCTCGTATTTTGTGTGTCCATATGATTTCTGGCGTATCAGAATCAGATACCATTGCTGCTGCAAATGCAGCAGGACCACTACGTTCCAATACATATAGCAATGATTCTGGAAGAAGACCACCTAACACACTACGTTTTGCCAGAGGCAATGAAGAGGAAACTGCAGCTTCTTCCCCACCATGAAAGGCTTGATGGACATGAGTCACTGAAAATAAATGAGCAATTGAAAAGAGATTCGATCCAGGGTATGCCAGAGCAAAATAAAATGTGCCTGTGCTATACAATCGTATCATGGCTTTGGGATTTCTGGTAACAACAGCCTTCAGCAATGCAGCAGCAGCCTCCACAATACTTGGTTCCCCAGAAAGCATAGCCTTTTTTTGGCAAAATTAATCAGCAATAATTATCTCAACTTAAACATCTAATTTAGGCAAAGCCTTTATAATTGGACACTGAAATTCCACAATCCAACGATTGAGTTGAGTAATTAAGACATTTCTTTGGCTTCAACCAAGAGGTCACGGGTTTGACTCCCTTGGAACACCTACTTCCAAGAATTATATTCCACAATTTTACTAATTAACACAGTCAGGGCTTCCGATAGTAGTTCTCAATTCAGAACTAGATGAACTCATAAGATAAGGGTGAGAAAGCAACAAAGAAGGTAAAATCAAAATTAAATGACTAATAAAGACTTAAAATACAATACTGCATGTAAGAAATAGCATAGGAGGCATAGCATCATTTTTCTTGGGCATGAGCTAAGAGATAATTATTCCATAAAAGTTTAAAGCACAAAAAATTGCACAACATTAACCATTGGTTATAGCACGAGAGTGTTATATATACCAGTACTCTTTATCATCACAGGATTGTATAACACAAAAGTCCTTGTACACTAAAACTAAGCAGTCTAAATTAGATGAGTAAAAACACTTAATTAAAGCTTTGAATAGAAATGATATTTTAACTGACATATTAATTCCACCTATAAGTAGATTGGCATTCTACCAATATGATAGTATAAGCACTGAAAACTAAAGAGCTTTGAGAATCACCTGAGCAATATGCGGAAGACAGCGGGGACTTGACAAGATCCGTTTCACCCTGGGAGTTGGAGTAACTATCTCTCCAGCATCGTCTAAATCTGAATGTGCAGATACCATGCTATGTAATATAGACAATGCTGCCTCCCCTACCTACAAAATATACAGCATCTATTGATTAACCTGTATCTAAGAACCAGCCTAAGATGACATCATTTGGTGTAGAGAAAAGTATGTCTCACATTAATTAATGGGCATATTATAAGAAAATGAAAGTATCCCTTCTCTAGTTTTCTTTTTACAGTCTGTTTTAACAATGATTTAATGATGAGACTTCTTCAGCACAACAAAGCACACTCCACCAGAAGCACAAAATTACATTTGCTCCGCATAATTGTAATACTGATCTACACAGAGGATGGCACACATACTAAAGATAACCAAGTTCTAATACATATTCTATAAAAGAGTATAAAGATTTCGTAAAGTGATGATAATTGATTAAACACAAATAAATAAATGAACTGTCAAGTACCAGCATAACATAAATTTAAAAGTCACATCAAATCAAACAATTAGAGCAATTAATAGTAAATCACTTTTTGAAAATAATGAAAACCAGACAGAATTGCTAGTGCAGTGAGCATCATGAATGCAAATGGCAAGCAAAACTTCAAAGTGGAAGCAATGATAATGCATATCAGTGTCAGATTACAACTCTAAATGAAAATACCTGAGTGGGTGTGAGGACAGGAACTTGAACAGATAATGCCCAACGAAGTTCACGGATATCACGCAATCTTTTCCAGTCTATCATCGCAGAAGCCCAACACCTTGTCGTCCAGTCAAGAGCTTTCTTTGACCAGAACCTTCTGATAACATCTTTCTCCACTGGTCCAACTTGAGCACCATCCTTGTCAATAAACATCCATTCCTTAAGTGGTTCCATAAATGCAGTTGCAGCTATCAAATTAGACTGTAAAGGGATTGGAGTCCTCTCTGAAGCTTCATGAACAACTGTCAGCAGATCAACAGCTAATACACACCCCCCAACCAGCACACAAGCTTCCACATTTGGTAAAACCTTCATTAAAACCTACACATAACAAAAGATTAAAAAAAAAATATTAACTTATATTGACTAAATTTATGACTAGAAATGCAAATGTTAATATAAAGTTTGGCCTAGTAAGCAGTCAGTTGATTCATTGAACAGACTAATTCATAAGAACAAACTAAACCTGCATTGAGGGAAAAGTCGGTGCAAGAACATTATCAGGTCAGCCAGAAGTCCAGAAGGCCATGTGTATATCTCACGGCCATCTATGTTCACCAGCATGTGTCTCATCAGATTATTTCAACTCGATATAAACAATCTTGCACAGACAAATGAATGTGCAGACATGACAAAGAAAAAGAGGGAAAAGTTGGGTAACTTATTTTCAACACACCTTCAGAAGGAGAAGAAGACGATGCCTCAGAGCTCTATCATCAGTCCTGTCCAAGAGAACTGTAATATGTGCAGTACCTTCAAAAGGTCCAATTGTCTTAAAATGCTGTTCATATACAATTGCCATTGCTCTTGCACATAGCTCCCTAACTGAAGAGCCTCCCCCTCCTCCAAAACCATCTAATCTTCCCATATCACACCAATCATTGGATGCACCCAACTCATCAGGAATTGCACCATCTACTATAAGGCCTATGTCTGCATCACAAAGAAAACGATGATACAGTGCTCTAAAAAAGGCAACTGGATCACGCAGGGGGAAATTCTGTGCCCTGTCACTACTGCCACTCTCAAGCAACAATCGTAGATAATATTGACCCACACAAACTTCCTTCGATAAACTAGGATAACTGACTGAGAATTCAGAATAGTTCCAAGAAATCTGAGGCACACTATCTTGCCCAGTCATAATTTCTAAAGTAGCACCTCCAGGAACAATGTCCTCAGTACGCTCCTTCTCAACATCTAGTTTATGAACCTCAGCCCGCAAAGCCTCCCTCAACTCCTGTCGGGTGCGCTCATTCCAAATCAAATCTGCACGATTATGGTCAAGGCTAAAGGCCCGCCAGAATTCAGGCCAATTTAGAAGTAGCTGACCAGAACCCACAGATGTGTTCTCTACAACAACCTGAGCAGGAGCTGGAAGGCCTGTGTTCTGGAAGCCAACCACATTGGCATCAGAATCAACCAAACTCAAAGCTTTTGGTTCTACAAATTCATGTATACTTGTTGACACGGTATCAGTTGTGGCAACAACTGCTGGATGATCATTTTGAGAAACACCTGTAGAGGATAAGTTGTTGGTCAAATTCTCACCAACATGAGCAGCAGATGATTGAAAAGCTGAAGCATGTCCAAAAGTTGGATCTAGAGAAGATTTTTGATAGCTATCTGGTCCTTTATAAGAACCAACAATTGTATGCCTTGCTGGATCAGCAACTTCAGATATGTTAACAGAAGGTAGAGAATGCTCTTGAGATGTAACTCCTCTCCCTGCACTTCCCTTCCTCAGCTGGAGTAAACGCCTCTGTCTTCTACTGGTTAATGATCCCTCTAAATTTGAATCTTCAGCAGAAACTCCATCTGAACGTGTGTGCAGATAAGCAACAAGCCCAGGAGGCAGCACTCGAGACAATAAATCTAGTGCTGGTTGATAGGAATCTGCCCAAAGGGCAACAAGTTGTCGACTAACCTTGCGACGCTCACCAGAAGAAAGGAAAAAAGCATGCAATAAATGCCTAAGCAAAGCACCATCTCGCAAAGCAGAATCACGCATAGACTCCGCTGCAATGGCATCTTCTTCAGCGATTGTACGCATGATTACAGCAATTGTTTCCCTAACACTTTCAGCAGGATGTCCAAAAAGTGCAAACAAACGGCGCCGCAAACCAGCAACTTGGCGTAACAATTCAACAAAAACAGTGTATTGGGTAGTTTCACCATGTGGTTCACATATCATAGCCTCAAGAACTTCTACAACAGCCATTGACAATAAAGGTGATACAGACATTGGCCTCAATCTGTTAACAAGGACAAGAACATAACCTTGCTGTGCAAATAAAACAGACTTGGTGTACATGATTGTGGCATGCTGATCTCCTTTAGAATCTGTTAACATGTTTGTATCAGCAGAGCCACCACCAATGAGCACTGCAATCAGTTCTGCAGCTTCAGCAGCTACACCCTCAGATCCGTTTCTAAGCAAACCCATAATTCTACCCACAGCAGCAGGAAAAGACATCACGTGTGAAGCTGCACTTCTAGAGGTGAGTAGTCGATGCAAACAAGCTATGAAGCCCATCACTGTTGCAGCAGCTTTAGGTGACGGGGGTGGTAAGGGAGGGCACTCTGGAGGCAAGTTTGGTGTAGCTGGAAGCATTGTAATCAAGGCCATCAAAGTCACCTCAGGCACCTCAATGTTAGGGGGTACTCCACTGTATGGAATGCATGCATTGAACTCCCGTATTCTATGCCATAGCTTAGCTCTAGAACCAGGAACTGAACCACTTTCTGCCACAGCATCTTTGGCTGCCACAGCCAAGTGTTTCAAATGCAAGTATGCACTATCCATATCAGCCATAGGGCGCTGTTTTCCAACTTGTAAATGAACAATCCCACAAGGTGGATCAATACGATGACCAGGCATTGTCAGCCTTGGTAATACTGGTACTGGACACTGACCCTGCAAAAGTAAAATCCAAAGGTAATATACAACATCAAACATTTCCATCTAATTTATCCTCTCACTATTTCAACGATAGGTAAACCAAAAGGTCAGAAAAAATATGATGATTTAGTGCATTATGTTTTGGTTATATTACATGCAAGCTACTACTTAAATCAAACAGAGAACAAATATACCTACTTCTGTTTGCAATACATCCCAAACTGCAGCAAGTAAGCTGTCGCGAGATGTGCTTGCATATACCTATATAGCACACATGCACATTAAACAGTACACTATTTAAGTAAATTGGATTTCCAAAAGAAAACTAATAAATGCTCACATGAATAGGGCATCCATCGTTAAATTCAATAGCAAACATCTGGGGCTCCTCTGCAAATCGAACAAGAGAGCTTACAGCAGATAAAGGACGAACAATAACTGCCTGCATACATCTAAGGAAATTTCTCAGGAAGTGATACAGCTCAAAGGCATATCATATTGAAGGACATTGAACAAATATTGGTACTTTCCATCTTATAGTGACATGTGTTTCCTCTTGAAACTATTAAATTTGAAGCATGATTCAATATAAGGTAAACCCTATCTATCTACCTGAAGCCAAAAGTAAAGTTGTAAAGTTCATCATCTTACTTCATAGTTATCTGGTCGCCTTTCAACAAGCGAAACCCTCGTAAGAATGAGTTGACGGGACACAGCATCACCATGCTCGCCAAGGCCTCCTTTAGGGCCAACTCCCAAAGTCAGCCCAGAAACATTTAGTGTTCCATGAGCAGCTGAGCGCAACCTTGTAACTGACCAACCCCCATATGGTGTTTCATTTGCCCCAACTGCTTCTTTGGCTGTATTTACATATTATGGGGAGAAACGTATGGTTGATTAATGGAGCAAACAGCAACACAAAAAATATGATAAAGAATACTGGGGTTCAAAAAGAGGCAGATGTATGTTAACAGTAAGCTACCTCGTTGTTTTATATACTCTACTGCAGTGAGGGACTGAGAACTATCAACAGATAGTGACAACCCAACCATGGATTTTGCAGTTTTAGTCTGCATAAGTATGTTAAGGAACACATTATTGATGGAAAAACAATATACTAACATCAGAATGATGTAATTAGCATAAACAATCCACTTCTTTGGAAAACAGGGCCTCTGAACTCGTGAGAAACTCAGGCCAATTTTGTTAAGTATCCCATTGATATCATTATAGAAATATAGATTAACCACTAAAAGTGCATCCTTACCAAACTTGAGATGATTGCAGAACTTGTGGACCCTGAAGTAGCTTGGAAAGCTTTCGATTTTCTCCCGTATAATGGGCACAGAACAAAGCCTCCACTTTCACTTTTCTTCCCATAAGCATCAGAAAGGAGAATGATGGCAGGTGAAGCCATGTCTCTAAAATCCAAGCACCATCTCAGATCTCCAGATTTTAACTCAATGACCTCAACTCCAACATAAGTAACCTTCAATTTCTGCAGCAGTAACCAGTAATTAGGAAACAGTCCACGATTCTCAGTTAAGTAATAGTACACCTAAATACTAGAGCTAGCGGGTTCAATAATATTATGCATTCCAACAGCCTTCTCCATGGCGTATGAAATGCACATAAGAAAACACAAATGAGACACAAGGAAGTTGAGCACAAGACATGCTATAATATCATATCAAGTAACCACAACATCCAATCTCTTATGCTTATGCTGATGCTGGTACCTAACAAATGTATTACGTTCTAATAGTTTCCACATGCAAATTCCAGACACCAATCTCATGTATCCACTAATAAATAGGAAACATAAGCTAGTAGTAGGTGAACTAAAATAAGTTATTGATTATTCAAAAACTTTCAGTTCACAAAAGGTAGATAACACTGTGAATCAGTATAAGTAATATGATACGCATAAAAAACGCAAAATAAAGGTGCAATAACTTACAAAAGGGACCCACTCCGAGTTGCGTCGCCGAAGATGAAGCACTGGAAATTCCGCCACAGCATTGAGTCTATTCCACCTAATTCTATGCATCTCAGTCAAAATACTCGCCCTATAACGGGACGAGAATTTTACCCCCTTAAATTTGCCGCGACCATCAGTCCTCACGCTGATATTAAACTCATTGGCATTTTCATCGCGGCTAATGATCGGCGTGGCATTTTCAAAATCGTTGGAGACATCATAAGAGTTAGTAACGGACAGCGTATTGGGGTCGAGGGTGATGATGGCAACATTAGATATACACAGAATCCTCTTGTAACGGCCGCGCCACGAGTGTTTAACGACCATATAACGCGCAAGGTACTCCGGCTCCTCTTGCGGGGGCGGGGCAGAGTTGGAAGAAGAAGAAGAAGAATTGGAGGTGGAGTCCATCTTTGAAGAGGCCTGGTGTTGGTAACTGGCCGGGTAACGGTTTACAGAATCAATGTGGGAGAGGTAGTGGAGGGTGTGATGAAGGGGCACATTTTGCTGCCGGAGAAAGAACCAGAAGCTCCCACCGGCTTGTCTTCGTTGAGAGGCCGCAGCCGGGTTGCGGTGTAGCTGAGACTGATTCGCCCCCAGTTTTCAACCGTATTTACAGATACCCACACACCGATTTAACAGATTGATCACTGACTAGCCCTATATATTCAGCTAACATAATTAGAAAAATGAAAGAGGAAGATGATTTTAGGGATTAAGAAGAAGTGAAAACCGAGAGCTTGAAGTTGATTGTTGAGATCAAAAAACTGAACCGAGATCCAAATGGCAATTTAGATAGAAAGCAATTCCAGGGAACGCGTGGACAGATCGGAAGGAAGTTGGGCTTCGTTGTTTGTGTGACCTCACCCAGGCCACTTCCTTTGAGAAAGATATTGTCACATCCCGGTGATCTTGATATAAAAAATAATTAAGAGTTTATTACATTTACTACTTGACGTTTCATTAATTAGAGGTAACTCCTCAAGTATTGGAAATTACACATTACCCCAGACTTCAGTTGACCATTTGATATAATATTTCAATTGGAGAAATTAGGGTTCGATTTGAATTGAGTCAAGTTTGAGTTAAGTTTAGTTTGAATTCAATTCTATTCTACAAGAGCTACCTCTTAGTTGAGACTCGAAATTGTCAAGTTTGACTTACTTGAAATAAGTTGACCTCAAGTTCAGCTCATCAAACAAGTTGAATATAAAAAATAATATTGTTTTGTTATATATAGATCAAAATGATATCTCTTTTTTAATTAAAAGAACATTGTTTTAATCAATATAAATTAACTTTATTCAGCTCGTGAATATCAAACTCGTGCTCATTTTAGTCGAATTTGTTTTGAGCTTATTTAAACTAAACTCGAATTAATTCAATTTGAATCTAATCTTATGAGAAATATTGATTAAAAAAAAAAAAAGTAACCATTGTTTTGACTTATACAATCATAAGACTTGAGTTTGATGAAATTACTTTTACACGTAAACTCATTTTTCAGTCATTCTTTATATACTGTAAGAAAAAATAAGGTAAATTTTGATACAATTTTCGATCAAAATTTGCCTTCTTAATGCTTCAATAGTTGGTTGGGTGAAGAGAGATCAAAGCCTTACTTGAACTTATTAGAACACACAAGGAGAAAAGTGATAACAAGCATGATGAAAAGTCAAGGAAAGACTTCTGATATAATTTACTACGTAAATCAAATGTTATTAACTTTATTATAGTTTGAATCCTAACTGCCTTAGGTGACCTATGCCCTTTACCACTCAGCCAAACCATTGGGGTCATTTAAGGTATATCTTTGTTTTCATGCTGTGGGTGCAATGCAATGTAGTAGGCTGGCTGATGAAGACTTCATTTTCCCCCATATGACAACAATGGCATCCTTAGAAGCTTACTCTGGAATGATCCATCCACCACCAGATCCAGACCCTTGGCCTGAGCATCCCAGTGATAACCTCAAACCACTTACAACTGGACAGGTTGGTAGGCCTAATGGAGAAAGGAAAAGGGAGCTTGATGAACCAGCCAAGAGGCAAAGATCACATAGATGTAGCATTTGTGAGGGAAATAATAACAGAGGGTGCAAACAAAACCCAACAAGTCAAGTACCCGAACAATTAATCAATCCCATTATCCATTATGATAAGAGTAAAATATAAAAAGAATTATAAAAAAAACTTCTAATACGATTCAATCTGATTATAAAAAATTTATATTTATGATTATGTTATTAATTGTTATAGAAATAAAAATAATTTTTCTAAAGATAAATTTGATTTTAATTAAAAGTCATAAGATAATTGGATTTTTACGAAAGTCTTCTTGTTTATCTTAGAATAGTTCTTATGCATAAAAACTCTGGTGTACTAATAAACTCAACTCAATTTCATTTATTTTCTTCTATATTAATTCTTCGTATTTATAAGATAAAAATGAATAATTACATCCAAATCATGCATTTGAATATTTTTAATTTAAATATTTTAGTTTATTATATATAAATTACAATGTAACCCTTAAAATCATAAAGTCAAGCAAGTCTACTCCTCCATCATCTACCCAATGAAGCCAAACAAGCCAATATATATATATTGTTGGAGTCCAGATGAGAGTGGATTTTTTTGTTAGTGCCCATAAAACAGTTCTTGTTTTTGTACTATCTGAGTCTTAAAGATGCATATTGCATAGGTGTTCAGATCCATTTGTATTCCCTGTTTCTCTGCTTTAACCTGTCCATATCAGCATCCAAGCTTCCTCAACTCTACCTCACTTCTCAACTTCAACAACATCTTAAAGGTTGGTCAAGAGGCAGAATGCATTAAAAATTTAATGACAGGACTGAGGAATATTGACAATAAAATATGCATTTAGATATGATGATTTATTTGCATCCCATCACCTTAATTACGTAAGGTCTTATAAACTGTCGTTGCTTACAGTTCCATTGCTAGAAGAATTCTTCAAACATAGAAACTCTATAAATTTAGCAGTTGCAGATTCAGGCAAGCAAATGCAGACCACCATGGTTCCATTAGGATCAGCTTCTCCTTCAGGCAAAAACACACAAACCTGTGGTGTTGGAGTAAGATCAATTGGACCAGCATAAATTGGCCTTCCCCACCCAAAATCTGCAGACTCATAGATTGCAAATCTTGTCCATTGAGTTATGGTTAATTTTCCTCCAAATTCAAGCTTTCTTGGCCTTTCCACTTCGACAAAATCCACTGTAGATCTTAGATACTCCTCTGACACACTGAGTCTAGCTTCACGAACCAGACGGGCTGTACACTTGAGCTGTCCATTAACAAGCTCATTTACGGAGCTCATTGCACAAGCCAAACACACTACATTGCCATAAAAACCGTCTTTCAATGGTGGGTTTTTCAGTTTCTGGCGAGCATTGACAGAAAATGTGAGCCTAAGCTTATAGTTAAGTGGTTTGACATCAAGTGCTTTCACCCATGACCTCCAAATATGAGCAGCCATTGCATCAAATGTAGTGCATGGGAAATTGTCATCCGGTTGAGCTAGAATTTTGAGGTGAGTTTGGAACTCCCTGCTTATTCGGTAACATTTCTGAACAGGTCTGGTTTCCCACAAACTCATTGTCAGGTTTGAACCTTCCTCAATTTTCATATATTCAACATGTGGGTGCTTTATGATCGGCGGGTGGCGAGGCCGGAAAAATTCTCTGTCCCAACAAGGCTGAGGATTTGCCACCAATCTACCTGCTTTTGCTGTGGCAGCCCACGCATTGAGGAACTGCATAGCACCAAAGCCATCACAGATGCAATGGCAGAGTCTAAGGCCAAGGCTGAAGCCACCGCAGCTAAAAAGAGTCACTTGAACGATAACTAATGGCATGTCAATAATCTTGTATGGCTCTTCATTGGGGAACTTGTAGATCAAAGGTGCCCAGGCCGGGTTCGGTACTGTAAGGTCTCCAAGATCAGCTAAGGCCATTTCAGAGTGAGCCTCAATCATGAGAGCACCTTGTTGAGGACCAAAAAACACTTCCAACTTGCCATTCTTGGTTTCTCTGATCCTTCCAGAAAAAGGGTAGTAAGGGACTAGAACATTGGCAAGAGCTTCGCGTAGTGTTTCCACGACGGGGCATCTGGTGTCTTCCGAACGAAAAAAATATATGGTTGGGGTGAAGACACGGGCGCCCACAATGTCATCAAGGTTTGAAAGGTAGAGGCTGTCGCCGGTGGCAGCAGGTGTAGGTCCAGCCGGCATCACCCAAATCGGTTCATGGATGATTAAAGGGACTTGAAGATTGGTGAAACGAAGCTCTTTAACCCATGAAGATGAAGCCATGGAGGAGACTCATGCCAATAACTGGAATTTGTAGGGGATTAAACTTTCTGTAACATGTAAAGATGATTTATCAACATCCATGGCGGATCCTCAAATTTTGTTGGTGATTCAGTAAAAGTCTTGGTACGGTGCAGTTGATGCTGATACTTTCCATGATCTGTCAGGCTGACATTTTTCACTTTCTATTTGTGAGCTAAACAATATTGTTCCTGTTTCTTCGTAAAAACAACTTTTAGATAGACTGTTGACGTTTCAAACAGTTGAGTTTTTTAATTCCAAAAATGGTCTCTGTTTTTTCTTACTTTTCAGGGAAAAAAAAGGAACTTAACAAGCAATTGGATTAATTTTTTGCCCTAGCTCAGCTAAATCTGATATTGAGCCAAAAGAATTTGTCCTTAAAATTCACTTCTTGAAATCCTCTTTTAATTTTGCCTGCCAAATATCCACTAACAATATTCACCAAAGGTCAATGGTCCATCATGTTTTAGCTAATTGTTTTCCAGAACAATATTCATAGAGGTTACAGCTCAGACCATCGGACTTCATGAAGAACCAAGATTTTCTTTAATAAAAATATAAGCCTGTATACTAAGAACTCATCTACAAAAAGCTAAAGCATTTCAATAATTTTCTTTTAATAACGAACCAGGAGGGAAAAAGAAATGATCACTTGCCCACGAAAATGATTCCACCGCAAAGTAAATTTCACATCCCCAAGCGCCCCTAACAACTCCCACACAGAAAGTAAATAAAGCAGGGTCTACTCGGTGGCATAATGCATATTTTATACACAAACATTGTTAGATGTTAAAATTCATGAAAAAAATTCAAAACTGTTCAACCGCAATGTCATCAAACCAACGGAGGACAAACAATCAGATTTAAAAAACGATTGCTTTCTCTAAAATTCTGTTGAAAGTTACCTTCAGAAAACCAGACTCTGTTGTTTATTTTGCATTTGATAAAATGAACAAAAGAAAGTAGATGTTCATACATGAGAAGTAAGAAGAAACTACAATTACACATCCTGCCGGCTTACCGCACCGGCTGCTGATTGTAGTGATTCTTCTCTTTCTTTTTCGCAGCAGCAAGCTTTGCACTCCTTGCAGCAGCCTCACTAGCAGCAGCTCGGGCAGCAGCATCCATCTCTTTGCTAGACTTTTTTCTTTTCATAGAAGCTACTTTCTTAAGCCGCTCTTTCACATCAACAGATGTATCATCAGCATTCTCTGTCTGAGCAGTTTCATCTGCCAGACCACCAATATTAGAGCCATCAAGCGGGTCCTGAGACAGATCTTTTGCTTCCTTCACGGATTTATCCTTCTTCTTCTTCTTTTTGGCACTTTTGCTATCTACAGGGACATCCTCTTTCTTTTCAACATCTCCATTGTATTCTCCTTTCTTCCCTTGTGCAGCACCTGAAAATAGGGAATAACATATATATTACATGTATGTAAGCCTTCCTTAGCAAAGTTTCTATTTAAACAAGTCATAATAAACTACAGGAAATGAAATCTCAAGAGGTACATCAAATAAATGTGGTAAAAGCTAACTTGTTATAATTTCCATTAGAATACTAGGAAAAAGCTACCAAGTCCTTTTGAAAACTATGTTCAGAGCAATAACATAAAAAATAGTTCATGTAGCACTGGCAATTACAGTCTCTACATTATAAAACTAGAAACTATGAGCCTCATGTAGCAAAGCAGCACAAAGAGAGCTTAAGATTGTACAGAACTCCTGTTAACCAAAAGAAACTGGTAAATATTTGAATAATAAATGAACCTGCACAAGTTAACAACACCAAAGGACAAAGCTTTTCATGAAATTCCTGATTCATCAATATAAATAATGAAAACATTTGATTTTCGGATTAAAATATAAATACATTTGTCCGCATGAATATGTGTTTGTGTATGTTGCTTTCATGATGGAACATGTTGTAGAATGAAATCAGACTTGATTCAAGGCTAACACGGGGAGGGACCTATGAGGTGCATAAACATATAAATGATGCCAAAGTACCATAAGATCCATCTTGGTCACTGCTTTCCTTTTTCAATCCCATCTCAGCAAGAAGAGCATCAAGTTCTTCAAGACCCTTTTTCTTCAATTCCTTCTTTGAAAGTTGCCGTTCTGTATCTTTAGGAGCCAAAGGAGTTTCAGGAGGCTTCATAACTTTTGGTTCAATTTCTACTGCTGTCTCATTTTCATTTATATGTTCCTCTTCAAAATCCTCATCGACCTCATCAAGACCTTCTTCGCTCTCACTTTCCTGAAATAAATATGGAATGATCCTGAGAAACTTTGATAGCAAGATAACTCTGTACTATTGTTATCCTAGCATCCTAGATCATTTTATCCCCAGATGGGAAAAACAACATGAGAAATAAGTTTTTCCGCACGATAAATTAAAAAGTAATTACTGCCTTTTCCACAGTGCAATATATTTCTGTGTCAAGCTACATGCTGATTCACTTTATTAATTGACCATTTTTCAGCATAACCATAACCGACACGAAAACCCGAGTGATTCTAATATCTCAGCTGTCCCAGGTTCACCCAACATAGGGCCAGACCTAAACAACCAGATTACAGGATACCATGTTAACTAAATGCGAATGACCCAGCATGCACCCATCTCCAATGGTCCATGGTATGACAGAGTGCAGCTGCAACATCCTTGTCTGAGTTACTTGACATTACCCCCTAAATACCTTGGTAAAGAGCACAAATTTATACCTCCATCTGAGACAACATAAAATTATCTTTCTGCAACAGAAAAACATTACAATCTCAGGAGATCAAGAATACACAACCACCGGTTAAATCAACGCAGCAACAATCTCTTTATCATGAAGCACTAAGACAATTGACATGTCTGCTAAAGTGATGCAACTCCATATTAACCAGCACTGACTTCTTATTACCATCCCCATCAACACTTGTGTGATGACACATATTTATGGATGATCTGTTGATTCTGACAAACTAAATGACAAGAAATGTCTTTAGTAATTGCATTATCATAATTGAAAATCAAGCGTTAAAGAATTCATGCAACGACAAATACATAACATGACATATCTTGATAATAAGCACAAGACAATCGAAACAACATACAGGTAATTTAATATTTGTCATGTGGACCTTTCTACACATGTGAACTTCATCGTATCAGGTAGACTTAAATAAATTTAAGACATCACAATTCTGATCAAAGCAGAAAATAAAACAAAACCAATTACCGAGAGCTGACAAAAAAAGAATATTTTGACTTCCAAAACTATCAAAAAATTCATATCACTCCACACAGAACATAAACCATTAAGAGAACTTTGTTATCCAAAACTTACAGTCAACACCACAGGAAAATCTAAGTTACTCAAAAATTAGATTCTTACTGTGGCATTCCTAAAACCGTGCAGATGCAAACTCTACATAATATCCCAAAATTCATCGGCGAACATGGATGAGAAATTAGTTCAAGAGAATTCCAATTACAATTTATAAAGTGGTTTTTCAACAGCATTTATAGTCATCATATTCACAAGAACAACAATTTTACTCACAAAACATTTAAGGAAAAGAATCCCAAACCCAATTTTAGAAAATTCAACGATGGAATGCCAATTAGATCCTAAAGTAGCTGCAAAAACAAAGAGCCAAACACATTCCCGCAAGATCATTTTCTTCATCAGGAAATTCACTATAGTCACTATATCGGCATTGCTAAATTAACACAAAAAGATATAATCCATGTTAAGCATCAAACAATGGAAGGAAACATACTATGAATAACTGAAAAAGATACTAAAATAAAAGCAGCAAAAAAGAAACCTCAATAAGAGTCTCCTGCGACTCCTTCTGGGGACTGGGGTCCACAGGACCCCAAACCGACTGAGGCGGCGCGGTTGTTGCATAGTAATCGTCGTCATCCTCGTCATCCACATCAGCCCAAGACTTAACAGTGAGCGGCGTAGGGGCCCAAAAAACCTCCTTCTCTTTCTCCTTCTCGGCGGGTTTGGTTTTGCTCTTAGATGAACCTTGCTCTTTACTGGAAGAAGACTTCTTCTTCTTCTTCAAATTTCCCAGCGCCGCGAACACATTATTGCTGTTTATTACCACCGATTCGTCTTTTCTGCTACCGCCTCCCACCATTATCGAACACTCTAAACACAATGCAAAACTCTTCAGCAAAGGGACAAAAACTAGAAATCAGATAACGATGAGATTAGATTTGAGCAATTAACAGTTGAGATAAAACAAATCGTAAAGTTAAAAGACGATCTGATAATAATAGTTAGGGTTTTGGTGGGTGGGTGGATTGCTTGTTTGGTTGGAGGCAAAGAGAAAGAAAGAGCGAGCACTGTCTTCGACGCGTAAGGCACGAAACAGAAGAGAGTCGATAAATTGTTCCGTGTTTCGATCTGATGGGCTTTGGGGCTCTGTCAAAGGCGATGAAGGCTTAGATTAGATATACGAAGAGAAAGGATATCGGGTCAAAACGGAGTCGTATTATGGTAAGGAAATGTGTTTAACGAGCAGGTGGATAAGGGGCAGGGTGAGAGCACACTTGGCTGGCATGCAGTGAGTCTGGGTCCACGTTTTGTGGATTTGGCATTTACCGCTCTTCGCGCTGAGCGGCTGAGCCCATCTCTTTATTTTCTTATTATTAATAGAACAAATGTAATATTATTTAATTAATTACCCATATTATTTCGAACATCTGGGAGAACCTCTATTTCCCGCAGGTTTGTCAAAATGACAAATTTTCTCTCTAAATAAATTTTAATTGAAGTTTTTATCTATTTATTAAAAGGCCAAAGGACATAATCCCACCCATAGTTTGAGGCGGGGACAAAGTCCCACCCGTCAAGTTTAGAAAGCCCGGATTCTCACCTTTCATCCAATTTTCATCCAATTTCATTAACCTATTTTATGAAATGACAAAAATACCCTTATTAATAAAATTTTATAATAAAAATATAAAATAATATTAAAATTAAAATTTAAAAATTTTTTATAAAATTATAAAAAAATATTTAAATTTTAAAAATTAAAAACCAGCCACGGGCTGGCCAACGGCGCGGCCGCACAAATGTAATTGCCAATGTTTCAAGGGGGCCGATCCGCCTCCCGCGACCGACAGGGGGCCTCCGACCGCCTCTTTGGTGGGTGTGCCACCGCTACCTCCGCCAACCTTGGCCGTAAACGCCATTGGGCCAAAGTCGCCACCTTCACCCTTTTTCCTCGCGGGTGGCCGATCCGCTCGCTAAAGAGGAGGGGCGCTGGCCGCCTTCGCTGATGAGGCCGACCGCCTCCCTTGAAACCAGGTGGTCGGATTTTGGGGGCCACCGCCGCCGGCTCGACGGCGGTGACTGGTTTTTTAATTTTATAATTTTCTAAAAATTTTTAATATTATTTTATAATTTTTTAATTTTAAAATGATA
Source organism: Anacardium occidentale (assembly GCA_026122585.1). Lineage (NCBI taxonomy): Eukaryota > Viridiplantae > Streptophyta > Magnoliopsida > Sapindales > Anacardiaceae > Anacardium > Anacardium occidentale. Next base: position 791,065 of record JAJEJH010000067.1, on the reverse strand, counting down.
AAATTACCCCTAGACTTACTGTTGACTGTTAGATTTAACAGTCAACGGGTGGGAATCCAGGCTTTCTAAACTTGGTGGGTGGGATTCTGTCCCCGCCTCAAACTATGCGTGGGATTATGTCCTTTGGCCTTATTAAAAAATTAGTTAAAATTTTTTACATAAACCTGGTGCAGGAAATAGTGGATTTCCCTAAATATTCCATATAAAAGATGATATATATGGTAAGTTTCTTTTTCATAATTTCAAAGTAATTGCAAAATTTTAACATCAAATGTAATCGAGATATTAAATTATGTAAAAATACTACAGGATGAAGCAATATTTTTCAAGTACTTGAGGAGAAAGAGATCAAGACGAGGAAGAAGAAACAGGCGAAGAATTATCTAACGTAGTTCCCACATGCTGAATTACAAACCCATAGATCTTTCTCTTTAACTGTTCCATCTTTGCAGTGAGTTTATCGTCCTCACGGTCCAGCCATTCGTTCACACGCTTCAACTGTGACAGAACTGCTGCAACAGAACCACAATCCATGGGAAGAAGACTGACACTTCCATTAATTGCACCTTCTCCAAGTACCCGGAAACCAGCATCCAGCAATTCCTCCACAAACCCTATAAACCACGCATGCATCTCAGACTGCAAATTCCTTGCAAGCTCCACAGTGTCTTTCATTCCATTACCTCTTATCCATGTCTCAGTCCTGGAATGGGAATGGGTGGCTGCTATTTTACTGGTGTTCTTTAGCTGACTTTGTGCATTCACAGATTTTCTTTTCGAGGAACTTTTCTGTAGAGTCGGAGGAGCTTTGTTTTTTTGGGGGGTTAGAAGAGAGACAATCTCAAGATCAGTGGCCAATGCAGCTTCAACCCAAAGAGACGAGGATTTTGACTGCTCGGTGGAGATATTATCACGAGAAGTATGATTAGTGGCAATAGATTCAGCAATTCCAGCATATTTCACAACGTCATTGTAGATTGAGAAGAATCTATCGATTGTGCGCAAAGGATTCCCAGCTTTGGATGTAGAGGATAGTTGGGAGAACATGCTGAATTAAAGAGAAGTAGTGAAGTTACTCAGGAAATAACTTGGGAACACAGAATAATCAAACAAATCATGCTAAAAAGGACATCTTTATATCATTTAGATTGAATATTGGAGCAAAATGGGAAGGCAGAAAGCATGATTACCTTAAACACCGTACAAGAGACTCGGTAGCAATGGCCTCCTCTAATGCTTCAGCGGCTGCTGCTGCGGCAACAACTTTCCTTTGCATAGCCTCCTACAGTCAATTAACAAGAAAAACGTTCTAATTTAGTCTTCACAACGAGAGACGATGGATATTCTTATTCAAGTCCTTAGACTGCTAATTTGGATTTCTACCAAGTGCTGTTTTAATTTCATACCTTTCCAAGTCTTGCGAGATCAGAGGAGACTGAATCCAATGCAACACTGCCATCAGTCCATTTTTTTTCATGAACCGTAATTCCTAGAGCTCCATAATCCAAACTGGTTTCAGCCGAACATGGTTGAGTTTCCTTCTTGCTTGAAGAATCCTCGCCAACCGACTTTCGACCATTCACATCGCTTAGACGTCTAGAAATAGCAGCCTGATAACCAGCAAAGAATATTAAAATGTATACGTAAGCAAATATCTACATAGCAACTAATGAGTAGAGCAGTACCTGAGTTCGCAAAATGGATTGCAGATCTGGCTTATTATTCTTTACAGCAGCCTTTTCTTTCTGCTCCCCTGAACCTGGCACAGGAGGAGACTCATCCCAGCTCTTTCTACCACTCTTGACCTCTGAAAGTTTGGAAATCCCAGCAACAATCGCTGCCATCTTCTTCTTCCCACCAGAATCCGCAATAACAGGTGAAAACTTCACTCCTACAGACAACCTTCTCCCAGGAGAGAGCGAAGCCCTCCGAGGATTTGGTGAAGCCTGCTTTAAATTTCTTGCGTTTGGCGAAGGCTGCCTGTACCTTGACGGAACTATAATTGCTGGCTCCCTCGCCGTCTTCCGATTATCATCTTTAGCTGCAACTAGGCTAGGGACAACACATTTTGATGGCACGGGAGATGCAGATCTCTTCACTTTCCCCGCCGGCGATGGATCTCTTTCAACCACCGCCACATTTTTCTTTCCAACCGATCCTGACCGCTTTGCTGTAGCCGGAGATGAAAACCTCTGAGATGGCTTTTCTAAAACTGGCTTGCTTTCATCTAAATTTGGAATTGCGACGTTATCTCTGGGAGCAAGAGCTTGCCTTGTCTTAACTTTCTCTATTTTAGAATCTACTTTCGATTCATTGTTTTCTTTCCGATCGGACTTCTTGTTGGACAAGTAAACGGCAATCGGATCTACGGAGTACTCCGAATCAGACACCGGTTGAATAACAAACTCTCTTTTTGAAGCAGAAATGCGTGCAATGAGAGGCTCAGGACTGCCTAAGAACGCGTGGCGGCCTGCGATTGGACGAATACCGTTGACACGAGGGACGGGAGAGTCGAACTCAAAGCGGTCAACATGAACGAACTGCCCAAGCTGGAGGCGGTTGGAGAGAATGAGCTCAGTGTCTTGGTCGGAGAGGGACACATAGGTGGAGTTGAGGGAGTCGGAGAGCTGCACGTAGAACCCGTGGTTAGGCCAGAGGTCGGAGCCGGCGAGACCGGGCACAATACCGATGACTTGGAGGAGAGCGGAGCGGTGGTCGCCGGTAACACGGGTTGTTGAAGTCATAGCTTGAAGGAGTTTTAGAAGAATTCCCGGCGTGAGAGAGGCCATTTGGGTTGTGTCTCTGTGTGCGAGTGTGAGAGACGAACTTTGAAGATGAGACGGATTAGTAGTATCGGACTGGGGGAGGGGAGCAAAGACGGGGGAAGCATCTATGGCTGATTTGGCCGTTACGAGATTTCAAATTCAAATGCCCGCTAATTTTTCTCTTTTCCAAATCCAGGTGGGCCCAAACTCGGTGTAACGGACATGCAAAACTCACGTGATAAGCTACATCACTGCTGTTACTTGGAGACTGAGTTAAACGACTACAAACTCTTGTTTATTTGTTAAAATTTTCATAAATTATAAAAAAAATAAAATTATTCTTAACTTAAATAATATTTATTTTTAAAATGTTGTTAAATAATTTCCCCTAATTTATCCATTATAATTAAAAATATTAAAATTTTTTATTAATATAAATATAGATAAAATATAAATGATAAATAATTATATATTTATGTTAAATTATAATTTTTAAAATTTTACAAGTTTTTAAATTTTGAAAAAAGTTTACTCTAACAAATTTTAAGTTATTTTTAAAATTTTAATATATATCTGAATATATTTAAATTTAGTAATTATATTTTAAAAATATAACAAATTAAAAGTACAAATATCATATTACAAACTATTAATCTTATAAAATATTTTCAAAATTTATAAATAAATACGATAAATTTCAATACAAGGACAAGAATTAGTTATTTATTTTTAGCAAATTTGATAAAATGATATTTATATCTTTGATACCTATCCCTCAAGTTAAATGCCCCCAAATTTCTATTATATAGTTTTTACATCTTAATTTATATTAAATTTGATTAAAAGTAATTAAAAAAATTACTAATATAAGTATAAATAAATATATTAACAATATATAACCATATCTTTAAAAAGCAATTATAAACTTTAAAAATACTAGAGATATTAAATTTTTTTTTGAAAGGTTTTCTTAAAAAAAAAAAAGAAATTGAGTTGTATTTTAAAATTTTAATAGCTTCTCAATAGTTTTAAAATTTTTTATGCATAAAAAAATAATAAATATGATAATTTTTTGAATAAAATAAATAACATATCTTTTTACTTCTAGTAAATTTTAAAAAAATACATTTACACTCTATTTTTAACATTTTGATAAAATAAAATAATTATCTTTTGACAATTAAAACTAACAGTTGATTTTAATAGATAAATGAAAAATAGACTATTTTAAACTTAACAGTGAAAATATGCCGTTTCATTAAACCTTGAGTGGAAAAAGGCATTTGACCTTATTTTTTTCAAGGGTTTTACATTTATCTTCTTGGTGAATGGCAATGAAATTTTTTATCTTTGCTGATGGGAAACCTAGTCCAAGCCAACACCTTTACAATTTTTTGATTTGTATGACTTTTTCGGTTTATTCAACCCTTTGCTTTTTATCTATTTAAAAAACAACTAATCAATTTCTAAATCACTCACAATCGGCCGTTACATCCCAGATAAATATAACATTTTAATCATGTTCTACCGAATAAGATCAAGAATTTAATCTTGATATAACTCGTTAGGGACTTTAATTCTTGCCAACTTTTAGCTGATCAAATTGTTACACGGATTACCCTAAGACAAATGAAATTCATTGTTAAGTGACTCACTTAAGCAATCATGGTGTAAGGCTGCCCGTTCAATGGAAACAACTCCAAAAAAAGCAGACGGCTGCCCGTACATGGAGGACCCAAGGGGAGGAAGGTACAGGCCTTCTTGTTTTCTTTATTTTCTATTTCTTATATACATTTATGCCACAAAAAATAAGAAAATCATGAGGGACAAAACCAGTACAAAGAATATCTTGATCATAAGCCAGTGGTTGGATGATATACCGTTAAGTTACCTAGCCGATTGGTTCTGCGCTCCTTCCACATTTGCTAGTGTATCATCCATGTTTTCATCAATGCCTGTCAGCAACAGATGATTCAATTAATGACTGCAAATTTGAAAAATGGTAATTGTCATCTTTATTCCTTCAAGCTAAGTAAATGTAACCCTAAGGGTTGAGCTCACAGTTAGGAGCTAGTGATTTATTTCATAATTCCAATGGCAGGTCACTGGATTTCTAGGTATGAGAAAAGGGCAAAAAGCATCAGTCAAATGCTACACCATTCTATTGACTAGCTCCAACTCAGTGTGTCCCCTTTGGCATGCAGATGTCAAAAGTTATGGAATTCATCATAAAATGACACACTTCTTATCAGCCAAAATTTTGGTATATTTGAACGGTTGAGGTGCCTTTCTTTCAGCAAAACAGTAACTGTATCTCAATGGTGTGGAAATTATTTTCATCTAGGAAGGACCCAAAGTTTCACTGTATATTCTTCAATATAAACTCATGGGAGCAGCAGGGGCTGCCATATGTGATGATAATAGATAAAGTATGTATAGAGCCATGTGCACAAGTTTTTTATGATAATTAAGTCCATAATAATGAATAAACCTTATTGCAATCTCTCCTTGCTGTGATACCATGGTTGCCAATTGTGTAAAAATGTTACCCAGTTCATGGATAGTTGACTCCACATTATGAAGGGCTTCAGCCCTACTCTGCATATAGCTATCTTGCAGTGGAGCCAACTGCTGATGTTGTTGAGGATGTTGCTGCTGCAATAATGGCATAGATTCCCAATCAGCTGGTTTGCTGCAAAACAGAAACAAGAAATCATTAGTGGGAAAGGGAATGCAGGTGTCATATTCCGTTTCAATCCCCATTCAAGAAATGAAAGCAAGAACCAAAATGCATATGTACTTTCTTATTCCTTAAAATGTGGATCCAATTGGGCTACACTCAAAACCCTAATATGAAGTCCTCATCCCCAGAGATAAAGAAAAATCCTGGATAAAGGTAATCCCCCTCAAGTACAACATGATTCACAGTAAAGAGTTTACAGATTTGTTATGAACTTCAAACTTTTTAAAGGAGTAATGACTTTCACCTGGGAAATAATTGGAATGATGATGCAGAACCATTAGCCCACGAAGGAGCAGGTGCTGTTGATGCCTCAGCAGCTGAACTGGAACCCAGAAGACACTGGCGAATGAAAGGATTCGTAGACTCTTTTGAAGCAGTAGAAGAAAGCAATTGTCTTCTATTCTCATGACCTTCAGGTTCTGCATCTTATGTACATAGAAAAGACAATGCTTAGACGCATGAAACTGAAAAATAATAAAAGCTTATGGGCCCTCTCAAATGACCTGATTGTACATCTACAATTACATACCTCAGTCCACATGGTAAGGACTTCTTTAAACTCCTTTGTTGCATCCATCAAGCAGTTCTTTAGGTTATCCACAACTGTGGTTGAATGGGCTGTTGTGTCACTTGAGATGTTCCCACTTTCATTTTGGGTGTTGCAAAGAAATTGGAGGTCTACTAGTGCTCAATTAAGTGCACTGATGTCTTGCTTTACCACAGCCGTCAGTTCTTGATCTCCAGAGTTGGATCATCAAACACTGCTGTTCTCTTTGCCACTGGCAAGGAAGCAAGGCAAACATGTTAATATACGTTGCCCCAATAACAAGTACAGTTTTTGATTTCCCCGACAAATTAGAGCCAAATTGCAGCTTATTGTGACAGATTTTCAGCAATGTCAACAATAAGCTCCTGATGCATGTATCTGGTCTTCTAATATAGCCAAATATTACAGAGGTATCACATTCACACCGCATATCCGAGCACAAAACAAAAACCAACAAAACTTTAATGTTTATCATTTGATAAAACTCCCAATTTGAAGCTTTTCAGCTATAAATTGAAAAGAAATATAATCCAATACCACCTTTTTATACAGTTTTACATACACAAATAAATTAGAAATATGACTTGTGAAAATTATATACTCTGATCAACATTCCTAATAACTTAACTCAAGGAAAATTATCACATGAAGTAACCAGCTGCACCTTCAAATTTTGGTTTGGTCAACTAATGATTACTGCTGTAAGTCCATAACAGACATCACAACTTCCAACACCAATTTTCATCCAAACTAACTTACAGAACCAGACTGCAATTATGGTAAACTAGTAGCACCACCTTCTCATCAAGACGCAGCCACCACCATATACCACTGCACCAGCAACTTACAGAGCATCATCAAGATTGCAACCATATTCCACATTAATATCAAATCCAACTAGTACTATGTTAGCTACAAATTTCAATTCCGACAACACCACCCTATCCCATCTACTCAACCACATTGCTCCACTTTATTTATAAAATCATATCACAAAAGATAACATTAGCGTGAATTCTACGAGTCCATCAAATTTGACTGTTACTACACCGAATCACAGCATAAGCAAATTAGTATTGTCACCAACGTGCAGGACAAATTAGAAAATAATTAAATATATAATTACTTACACTGGGCGAGCTTAGCCAACTTCTGCGACGTCTGGTGAATCCCATACCCGATCTTTGAAGCCCTTCGGTTAAATTCCGACTGAATCGCCACTGCAGATTTTCCATCATCGGCCTTCGTGACGGCGCTACTATTACTTGATGAAGACGCATTGGACGACTTCCTCAGCCTCTCTGCTATGCTTAAAAACTCTTGCGTTGCGTTCTATCTCGGTAAGATGATTGTCCCACTTTCGGCAGTATCTCTGACCAAATGGTTAATAACTCCGCCCAAATAAAGCCAAGAGCAAATGAAAGGCCGGCGGACTTGTTCCCACCCAAGGTTTGCTGGAAAAGCCAAAGCCCACCCTCTAACTTTTGAAAATCCAAACACCCAAATATCCATAATTTTTTCTGACTATTTCTTCGAATTTACATTATTACAAAAAATTTTATCTGAATTTAATTTATAACTCGTGAAAATTGATCAAAAACAAATATCGGTGTGCTCTGGATAAATAAGCAATAATAGGTGGGACAAATGCAAGCATACTTGAGGGTTAAATGTAATTTTATTAATTTAAGGGTTATTATAAATATAAAATCATAATCCCCTATATTTTATATATTTAAAAAAGATCCTCAAAAAGTTTTCAAATTTTATTTTAACCCATGCGTGTTACCCTTATCCTATCCAAAACATTTCTGTTCTCAATCTCAATCGAATTTTTTGTTAATTATAACTCAAAATCAGGTCAAATTTTTACAGGCTAAAGGACAAAATTTCATTCCCTAACTTCTAAAAACTTATACACTCATTTGTTAATTAAAATTAATGATTAAATTAATGATCAATAATTAAAAATTAATGACAAAATTGTATTTTTATCTTTTTGATTAAAAAACTTTAAAAATAATAAAATAAATTTAAAAAATCTTTAAAAATATAAAATAATAAATAATAAAGCAGTTATCACCACCGTCAACGATGACCACCTATAAAAAAACTAACAGGGCTACTTGTCTCATTTGACGGAGGAAACTAGATCGACCTTCTTCATTTTTTACGAAAACGATTAGATTTAACTATCTTTACTATCAAACGTGGCTATAACGATAAAAAATGATTAGTCTTAACCCCAACAGTTGTTTTTGTTTATAATTAATGGTCAATAATTAAAAATTAATGACAAAAATTGTATTTTTATCTTTTTGATAAAAAAACTTTAAAAATAATAAAATAAATTTAAAAAATCTTTAAAAATATAAAATAATAAATAATAAAGCAATTATCACCATCATCAACGATGACCACCTATAAATAAAACCAACAGGGCTGCTTGTCTTATTTGGCGGAGAAAGCTAGATCGATCTTCTTCATTTTTTACGAAAACGGTTAGACTTAATTACCTTTACTATCAAACATGGCTACAACAATAAAAAATGATTAGTCTTAACCCCAACAGTTGTTTTTGTTCATAATTAATAATAGAGGTGATCATATTTAACCATTTTTATCAAAAATAGAAGAGACTGATTTCGTTTCATCTGCTAAACAGGATAACTAGATCTGATCGTCAATAAGTTTTTGGCCTCTTGTTTGTTTATCGGTAGCTATCGCCTACAATGATACTGTTAGTGATAGTGATTTTTTTAAATTATTTAATTATATTTTTATTATATTTATTTTATGTAATAAAAACAGTTTAATCATTTTATCAAAAAATCAGAAAAAAATTGATAAGAAATGGTCAGGGTGGTTGTTTGAATTTTTAAAATTAAAAGATGAAATTTTATCTTTTTAACAAACCTTGAACGGGAATAAATAGTTTGTCATTATAATAATATAGATTTGAATTAAATAAATAATTCTTAAATATAAAATTAAGTATAAATAACATGAATTGATGAAATAAAGATGTAGACTTGATCAATCATACTATTATTATTTTGACTGTACGAAAAATTTTTAAAGGTTAAAAGTAAGAGTACAACGGATATTACATTATAAATAGTTTTTTTAAGGCGAAACCCCTATTCCCACCCATAGTTTGAGATGGAAACAGATCCCATCCTCTAATTTTTAAAAACTTATTTTTCATATTTTGACCAAATTTAATATTAAATATAGTTGTAAACAGTAATATTTTAGGGGAAATTTTATCATTTTAGGATTAAAATTTTATAAAATAATAAAATAAATTTTATATAAATATAAATATTTAAAAATTAAAAAAATATATTAAAAATTTTTTAAAATTTAAAAAATACACCAGCCATCGCCGCTGGTGTTGACAACGATGGCCGCCACTAACGCAGTCAAGTGGTTGTTTCCGACCACCTGATTTCAGGAGAGACCAAATTTGATGACATTTACCAAAAAAAAAAGCTGAAAACAATCGGAAAGGGTCGACCTTGATCCCACCGATTGTTTTTGGCCTTTGTTATTGCCTTCACCAAATCTGGAGACGATCAGATCTAACCATCTCCATCGAATTGGGAGGTCAGATCTGATGTTTCTTGGAACTAGATGACCCAAAACGGTCACCTGGCCCCGTTATAGCGACTACCGCCGCCAACACTGACGACGATGGTTACTTATTTTTTAAAATTTAAAAAAATTTTTAATATATTTTTTAATATTTTTTGAATTTAAAAATTATTTTATAATTTTATTATAAATTTTTATTTTGTGTAAAGGTATTATAGTAACTTTATTATAAAACTATAAAAAATAGCTCCAAGGGTGGGAGATAGGTTTTTAAAACTTGGAGGGTGGGATTTGTTCCCTCCACAAACTATGGGTGAGACTAACTCGTTTGGCCTTTTATTAAATACTTCTACTATTTGATTTGGGCCATGTACTTTCAAAATTTTAACAAATTTTATGCTTAGAATACAATCACTTTCTATTAGGGCTGAATGTAAGTTGAATTAATTTGAAATTGAGTTTGCGCTCAAATCAAACAAATTTAAAATGATCTTGACTCGTAAAGCTAACGAACTAATACAAATTATTTAATTTAACTAAAATGATATTATTTTGATTAATATACATTAAAATAATATCTTTTTAGTTATTTAAAATATCTGAAGAGTCAAATATGAGTTCGATTTACGTGATGCGAGTCAAACTCAATCTAAATCAAACTCAAATTCAATTCAATTTGACTTATAATGGATGCATCAACCACCACCACCACCACCAAATTTTGGCTCAGCATGGGCTTATCTTGAATTCAGCCCTACATTCGACTAAAATTATTAAAATGGATGCGTCCACCAGCATCAGCACAATCACAATCACATACCCAACATTTTATAAAACAGGAAGGCAAAATAAGTAGTAAAATATTCTTCTAATTTTGGGGTAATTTATAGTAGTGGGTACATGCAAATAGAATCTAACATTGAACAAGTACAAAAATTAAAAATCCCCCAACTAATCTTACCATATCCAGAACTCCTCTCTGCAGAAGCAGTGCAGAATGAGAAGCTATCATCACAGGGAAGTCACAGTCACCTTCTGATGGATCTTCATCTGTAACCAAGGCCAATCCAGAGAAATCACAGTTCCAAGGATGTTGGTTATTAATCTGAAAGTACATATTAAAAGCATAAGAAGCATTTCCTCTTGCACTCAGATGATTACATGATGATCCATAACCCAAAGCAGTACAATCTGAAAGGCTACAAGCATAATCTATACTATCTGGTAATTCTTCATAGTTATCTGCATGTGGGTTCAGAATACACCATTGCCTCTCCATGTATTCAACGCCTTCTACAGGAGCTAAACCTTTGTTCTCCATCATGCCTGATAAATCTAATCCATATTTTGGCTTCCCATCAAACTCAAAAATCCCCCAGTGCCGCTCAAAGTTTCCAGGAGCAATGCTCTTACCATTCTCATCAATCAGGCTGAAGAGATAAACATTGATGGTGCCTTTTCTTGCTGGGGTTCCAGATCCGCTCAATGCATGTCTAAGCAATCCCTGGTTGAATCGTTTAGCATTTTTTATGTTGGCATTTTTGTCACCATCAGTAGGCCACCCAACTTCTCCAACTATGATAGCCATGTCAGGATATCCAGCTTTATCTAATGACCATACAAGTGTGTCAAAATTTGCATCAAACACATTGGTGTAAACCAAATCCCCATCTCTAAGAGGCTTATTACTTCCATCAAAGAATGCAAAGTCCATGGGGAAGTAATCGTTTCCATAGAGGCTAAGGAAAGGATAAATGTTGACAGTAAAAGGTGCATTGTTTGAATGAAGATATTGGATTATTTCTAGCGTAACATCTCTGAGCTCCAGTCTAAAGTCACCAGCAGATGGAACTGGATATGATTCAGGGGAGTAATATATATCAGCATTGAAAGGGACAGTGGCTTTGACCTTGGACCCCAAATCTGCATGATTGAGAGCTTCCTGGATATTTTTTAGGGCTGGTAGTGTTGAGTGGATATAAGAGTTATTGTAAGTTTTAAGGAAAGGTTCATTCCCTACAGCTACATACCTGCAAAATTAATTTTGTCAAGCTAAATCACAAAGTCAGTTAGAATGAATTACAGTAAAGTAAGAACAGCTTGTTCAAGAAACCATCACTAATGTTTTTGTTCATTGAGTACTATCTATACTGTTTAACTAATCCACTAATACATAAATCAATGGTAAAGACCAATTGACAATTATGTTATCTTTTCAAAGTGGTGCAACTGTGTTCCTATCACAAGCGCCAACCAGGCTTTTTGGTATATGGAAAATCCAGTCAACAATTCAAAGATTGGACCACCATGAGGCTACTAATCTAAACGTTTATTGAAGGGGTAAGGATCATACACACCTCAAATAGAAAGTCTAAATATTCCTTGATATTATCAACTTACCAGTCAGAAAAGAGGAAAAGGTGCCAGGAAAAGACATCAAATTAACCAGTACAGAACTTGGGAATAGTAGCATCTATCTCAATACTCAAAGAAATATTCAAAGGAAAATAAGAATAACAAGAGAATCATCCAAAGAAATGCAAACCCATATATGAAAAAAAAGAGAAACAAAGATGAAGAAATTAAGTTACTGAACTTGATCTTGACTCCACCGGTATATGAATAACTAGTTACATTAGCATATACCCAAGAAGCAGCAGCCTCAGAATCCACACTCATCGTCTGCAACATGTAATTTGGTATGGCCAACATAACTTCAATATCGGTCCCAATCAGGGCGGCTAATATTTTTTCATCAGCCTCAAACAGCTTCAGCTTCTTGAAACCATTTTCTCTCAGCATTTTAACGACCTTATCTGGTGGTACATGATGAGTTGACATAGTTCCCCAGTTAACTCCAACACTAAGGGTACCTAAAACCACAGGCATAAAGACAATAAACAAAACCAAGAAAGAGTTAAAGTAGTCTTGCACTCTAGTTTGAGCCATTTTCTTCTCTTTTAAAGCATATATCTTTGAACCTTTCTTGAGTCTAGAAAGAATCATGAATGATTAAAGAATTCTGAAGGAGAACACAAGAAAGGGAAGAGGGGGAAGCTTTTGTTCGTTCTTGTAATATATATATATGTATTAGCAAAGAGTAGCGCAAAATCTCTAGACTAAGAATTCTGATGATTGGCTTTTGAGAAACTTCATGGGTAAGGTGAGAAATTCATTGGTTGTTTCTATAGAAAAAATTAGTGAGAGATTCCTTTCTTAAGTCTGTTATTCAGTTATGATGCCAGCCTTACTATAATTGCTGTATGGTTTGTAGGGCAATTTATCAGACCATCTGGGTCCATCTTTTTGGTTCCTTTTTTCCCCTTACTTCATTGATTTGGCCTTAATTAGATAGCTTTAAGCTTTTTAACTGCACTGCATCAAAACCTGCAAGAACAAAAATGCACCTTTCAGTAGATAACTTCCATGCAAATTTGAAAGTTTAAGATCTCTTTCTAAAATTCAAAAAAATTTTCCCTTGATTTTCCAATTTTTTATTTTCCAGATGATTCAGAAAGGGGAAATGGGTGATAAAATTTGGTGTTAATGTAAAGATTTGATGATTAAGTAACTTGCTTCAACCTTTTTGGAAAGAGGAAGCATAATAGACAATAATATCTTGTCATTTGAGAGCACAAGAAATTAGTTTAGGAAAATAACTTTACACATTTGGTTGACGCATAATTGACTAGCTTTTGACTAGGATTGAAGATGATCCTCTAAATGGGATCTTTCCAGCCAGATTCCGCGTGTTTCAGCTTCATTCAGTGTTGCTTTCTTACTTATTTTTTTTGGTAATTAGAAGAAAAATAATAATAAAATGTGAGATGGAATCAGTAGACATGCGGGATTAATTGACACATATCTGTAGATACCATCTCTACGGCTGTCTGGCCGCTGCCTAATCACACACTTGGATTCCCAACGAACAGATTTATGAAAAATTTGTTTCCAGAAAACACAGTGGCCACTAGACTCTCTCTGTTGCATTCTTGTCAGGTAAGAAAACAGAAACAGAATCTGCCTTCTCACAAAATATGCACAACGAATGCAAAACAAACACACACCAGGAAAACAGAAAACGGAAACACATGACAGGGGGGCTCACATCAAGTGTAAAAGAATTATAGATCTGTCATTGTGGATGAACCCAGGTCGAAAATGGGAAAACAGGAAAAATAAATTTCCCTTTCTCCAGCAAAATCGATTTGGGTTGGTTTCTTTGTTTTAGTAGAACTATGATCCCACTCAAGCCTCTCTCTTTGCAGTCATAGCCCACAAGCTCAAAATCATTCAACAAGTAAGAAAATATGCAAAAAATTTTACAAATTGTGATAACGACGAGACTGTGAGAGAGCTGGGGAGACATAATTTGTGGAAGAAAGATGTCGTCTTCCTTTCTTGCTTTGTTTTTCTAAAGAACGCGACTTTTCATCGCCTTAAAAGAGTGGCTGCTATTTTAGGCCAAAACCCTTAATCCCACCATAGTTCCTTGAATGACCTAAATATTCCTTAAGTTTTAAAAACTCAAACACTAATATATTGATTAAATTCAAAGAATCAATTATTAAATATCGTGATCAATAAGTACTTTAATCTTTTTAATAAAGAATTTTAAAAATTAATAAAATTAATTTTATAAAAATAATAAAAATATTTAAATAATACTTGAATAAAATTAAAAAATATAAAAAAATATTTAAAAAAAGTTAAAAAAATTTTAATATTAAAAATAAATTTAAAAAAATAAAAAATAAGAAGTAATAATCATCGTCGTTGGTAATATTACTAAGTGATGACTAGCAAAATTTGAACCAAATAACTAGAAATAGTCATTTGATTTAAATGATGACCAGAATTATATGAGATAATCAAATTTGATTGACTTATGAATTAAGTGATCATTTTTAATTATTTGATTTAATTTTTGTCAATAATTCTCGTTGACAACATTATTAATAGTGTTAACAATTTTTTTATTTTTAATTATTTTTATATTTCTATATATTACTTTAATATTTAAATATTATTTTATTATAATTTTTTAGTGTATTTTAGTTGTTTTATCAAAAATATTAATAAAATTGGATGAAAAATGGTTAGGGTGAGGTTGAATTTTTAAAAAATTCGGGGGTGTGAAGGACATTAGGAAAACTATGGGGTTGATTGAAATTTTATGAGGAACGGCCCCGATGCATTCCAAAGAAAAAGGATACTGGATATATCCCCCAAGCAGGTGTTACCTTCGTTATCTCTACAGTACTCTCCTGCTGACACAAAATCACAAAACTCCCACCCCAAACAATCTGGAATTCCCACTAGGATTAAATTTTCAAACAGAATCAATTTAAAATTAAAATTAAATTCAATTTAAATAAACCAAAAACAAATTTATTTTTCATAAATTTGAATTGAATTCAAGTCTGAAAGTCGAAGTCGAGTTTATAATAAGCTCAAGCTTTTCACAAACTCAATTCGTAAAATTCGTATATTGATAAAAATAATTCAGATGGATTAAAACGACATCATTTTGATCAATTATATCAAAACGGCGTTATCTTAAGTATTTTAGACATCTAATAAATTAAACCAAACCAAACTTGAGCTCAACTTCTATAGAGTTGGACTGAACTTAAATTGAACTCAAACTTAATTTAATCTGAATCCAGCTCTAATTCCAATGGACTAAACTGAAATCTAGCTTGAATATTGCCCCATAATATCATCATGGATTAATATTAACACATATAATAAAAACTTCAATCTACCACCTGCCAGTAATAACGATATACATAATGCCATCATTGATTCCTGCACAGCTATGCCATTGGTTCTGTTTTATTTATGTTTTCAAGTGGTAATATTTGTCCAGAAGTCTCTCTGAGTATTCTCCAAATGTAAGAGTACCATTTGATGAGATCAGCTGAGATTTAAACACAAAGAAAGGTGACTGAGCTACAATTATACCCAACAAATTGCATTTTTTAACAGACTGATGGATCCAATCATCAAAGGATAGGGTTTTAAATTCATACCTCTTCATGAATGTGCACCTCCTCTGGAAAGTTAAGCTTTTCGTCCCTAAAGGGGTAAAGAAAAAAATTTCATAAACTAGTATAAAAATATTGCACCCAAAGCTATAGGTTTGTTCAGGTGTGTCTATCAACAAAATTAAGGGATCTTTGTAAAGAAATATACCAGTCTGGTTGCATAAATAATGCAAATGTTGATCTGTCAACCCCAGAAACATCTCTTCCTTTTGGTGCCTGACAGACATCGGCATAGTAAATTTGGCATTACAAACAGGAGGACAAATAAAGATACCAAAACAAAACAAAAATTAGACTAATAAGCACCTCCTCACTTGTTTATCACAGTTTACAAAGTTAAGGCTCCACTATCAATGCACTAAATGCACAAATATTTTGTACAAACTAATATGTATTAATGTTATTAGGTAATTTTGAATTAATGATAACCAAAATAATTAGAGTAAACCCGTTTTGTGATTTTATGTACAGCTTGTAAGATGCCGATACGCTCAGGAAAAACATAGCTTTTTTCTGTAGCTAGTCAAACTTTGCCAGCTCGCTGCTGCAAACAGCCACCATGTTTGATTGAACTGCTGGCACAATTACTGCAATCATCGACCAGGGATTATAGTGGTGCCAGTATGGTCAACTTGCTCACCTCTGACAGGTATGTCATCGACTGTGGGGCGCCACAGCCGATGGTGATTGACTGGCGAGTTCTAGTCCAATTTTCATTTTTTTTCAATTTTAAACCATTCTATTAAAAAACTTGAATTTAAATATATTTTACAAATAGACAAAAAAAAAGTTAATTTCAAATATATCTATTTTTGTGTTTATATATTGTTAATATATATCATCTCCTAATGGTAGAAGTGATTTTTTAAAATTAAGAAAAACAAACACCTAATAGATCATTTCTAAAGTTAACCCATTAGTGACCCCAAACATACATTAAATTCACTGGTGTGGCAACTATGACCTTTGTGGTCTTAGTTCTAGTTAGAATGAACTTCATGGCATATCTAAATATAGCAACTGAACCCTTACAATAATTTTTTTTTATGAGCCTCATGTACTACTGAAGCACTGAAATTTTAATAAACCTCAGAAGACAAGCCCAGAAAAAATAAAAATTAATTGAGTAAATTCCATGATTAGTATTATTATAATTGGCATATTCTGATGAAATTTTGCCTGCCTTTGGAAGACATAAAAAGATGACTATAGAACTTACCCGGACACAATGAGGTGTTGCACACAGAAAACCTCTTGACAGTATTTCAGTTGTCTCACCAATTTGGTATGCTATTTCATCTGCTCCAAAGACAACCTAGTGTGACAAAGGAAGCAATTTAAAAAGTAACTAATCCATCCTTTTATATGACATAGAGTAGTCAGTAATGTGAACTCGTTACTGAAAATGTAGTTTGCAATTCCAGTTAGTATGGAATTCATAAAAGAAATTGATTGCAATGGAGCTTTTTTCTTATCAGAATGATTTTTGTTTTACTAATCAATGAAGAAATTCTTTGAAACAAGACCATAGGGTTGTCAATTGTTCATGATTGTATCATGAACAAGAATATATACTTTGACAATTTCATCAGTCCTTGTTCTTATATAGAGGCCAGCAGCGTTATCAGGACAAGGTATTACAATACCATCTCTTGTAAACATACCACAGGTCAGACCTACATATCGGATCGAAGAAAAAGTTAGATCAAAAAGAAATTAAAAAATTGTGTCACAAGATTAATCATGGCAAGCTCTTCTTTGAAATCTGTATTTTATTATCTGAAAATTTTTTTTACATAAATTATGCCAATAAAAGTCGCAGGGCCTAGAGCATCAATATTTTTATGCAGTTTAAAATAGAAACCGCACATCATCATTAAACAATCAAACTATTGTAAAGTATTTAGGTTAAGAGTTAAAATAGTGTGGTCGGTAAAAACTATTGATTATTGGTACAGGTGTAGTGAGTTAAACATAATGATTCAACAAATAAAATATATAATGAGCTACCTATAAAACTAATGTTCAGGCAATTAAGACCGATAAATTAGGTGAGAATAAAAACTGATCACCTGTCAATGAGCCATGGTCTGTATGCCATCCACACCAAGATGACTTCGAGTCACCATCTTGGACATGATTGCTGCAAGTCATAGTCTACTAGTTATATGATCATCTATTGAAGCCCATACTCAATACTCACTGAACATATACAACAATAATGCACTGCAACTCAAGGATGCTTGCTCTTTTTTTCCTTTCCCTACCAGTATATCTTCACCAAATGAGTATTTTTACATCAACAATCTTATTGGCCACAAAAAGCTACAACCAAAAGGATGGGAACTCACATAAACCCTGACAGCTGACAAGGCCATAAAGTAAGCAACAGAGTATGTGGCATATCATGTAACCAAAAGATGATTGCTCATTCATCAAATTATATTAACAGAAAACAAAATGCAAAAAACCTTAAATCTAGTTCTGGGCATGAATTACCTAGTTAGAGTTTACATCTCAAACTTCCTCAAATTAGTTTATATTAAATCAGAGCTTAAGCTAGAAACTGAATTAACAACGAGTGAAAGCAATTAAGAAATCTAAGAAGTTTGCCAATAATATGCCTTATTTCTTGCCAGGGTGGCAGCATAAAATAAATTGCCTTCAGATGACAATGTCAATCAAGAAAATGGCAGTGAATGCAAAAATTTATGAGTACAAACTTGCATGGTACTACCATATTGTTGAAATCCAAGCATTATAACATTATAACTTACTATACATCTCTTGGTTCTAACTAGATTCAGAACCAAAGCTTCATTTAGAAGCATGCCAACATTTAAAAATTAATTGTCATGTGATTTTAATGAAATTATGCATCACAGAGATAACCAAAACCAACTCCATAATGTTAAATGCTGATCCTGTTATTTCAATTGGACCACATACTTGATCAAAATACTAACATATCTGTAAGATCGTCATGTCTTGAAATATTTTCAGTTTTGCAAGTGATACACACACACACACACACAATAAGACTGCAATAGATTGATGGCTATAAATAGGCCTTATGTATCTGTTTTAGCTATGCATAACAGTAATGAGAAAAACAAAATGGAAATACCTCTGTTGTGTTGGAAAGTAATAAAGCAGACGGCCTTTGTGACACCGAGACTGAAGAAGTATTTGCTCAAGGCCTTCATCCACATCCTTTTTCATCCCTTTAGACACTGCTCAAGAGATTATCCAAAACTAAGGTCAATGAATGCCAAAATAGCCATACAAGTTAGAAAACTAGGTCTTGTTCTTAAAAGAAAACATTACTGAAAATCAGAAACAAAAGCAACAAGAAGGCCACAGCTGGAAGTTTGTTTAACTAGGACCGAGCCTACAAGGGCACATACAAGATGGTTGATTCAGGCCCCAGATGAGCATAGCTCAACCTGAAATGCAACTGGTCCTGGCTTTAAAGCCCGAAAGCAGCTCCATAGAACCATATTAGCATAAATAATATTATCTTATACCGACAAATATGAGAGCAGAAAAGTACAAAAGCCTTCCATTTGTGATCTTATAAACATTAAACTAAGAAGATTTTAACTCTTTTCAAACAGAGATTAATCAAAAACAAAGAAGCCACAGTAATAAGAAGGCCAGACTTGGCTGTGCCTCCAATTGAGTTTGAGGCCAGCACAATTTTCAAGCTTGATAAGAGCAAACTTTCACATCCAAAATGAGACAGCCCAGGGACTTCTAAAGCTTGATAGAAGATCTATTCTGCCATACTAACACATATTATTATCACATATCAATAAGTGTGAAAAACTAGAATTAATAGCTTCTGAGGTATGAAGCACATATCTCGCAGAATATAGTTACTTGAAACTCTCACAAAATAAAGGGCATAAACCATTTATGGACGTATTCAACTTGTCCTATAAGATATCTAAAATATAGTCAAGAAAAGACAATAATCTTTAATAACCTCTACATATAAAAGCTACCATTTCATGCAAGGATGAATTTTACCATATTGATCACAATGGAATGCCACCATCAGCCCAACATCTAGGATCAGCTTTCCAAGACTTTTGAAAGCTAGAAAGGAAAAATAAATATTTAGTAGATATTCAAAATAGTTATGAGGCACACTCAAAAACCAACATAACCAACCAAAGAAACATAGGAACTGGTATACCAACGAACAATAATTCCCTCCCTTTTACAACATCTTGTTCATTAATATGACAAAGATTCATTCCAGAAAAAAATATTATTTCAGAAAAATGTCATAAAGAGGAAAAAATAATTCTACCAATGCCAGCCACAAACATCAACTACATCAGCAGGAGGGCACACATACACACGGCAATAAACACAAAGAAATCATAAATTAATACATAATACAATGAAACTTAAAAATAGATCACAAGCAAAGAAACCAACAGACATCATATAGAATTATTTGCAAACAAGCATATGATTCTGAGAAGATTATGACTTCCTTTTTATGTCAAAATGCTCCATATGGTTGTAGCATCATGGAAAGATAAAATAATTATAATTTAAGCCTTAATGCAGCAGCTATAGATTGGTAATATAGCTTGCAAGACTGCACCCCAAAGACTTAAATAGATGTTTTCAGTAACATATCCTAAAATCACTTAAGGAACATCCCAAAACGAAACATTACCGCACAAGATAATAACCAGTTTGCAGAAAATTTTGATTACCATTTGAAGCTGAGAAAATTATACAGTAATCATTTGTGAACCTACCCCCTTCAAGTTCTGGCAATGCACTACCAGGCCATATATTTGAGCCACAATAGGATGGATACCTAAAAGACATCATGGATAGAGCAATTAAGCAGTCATATTTACTGTATCCAATCTGCATATGACAGACATAAGTCTACCACATCATAATGGAAGACTTAGTTGATGAATTTAATGAAATTCTGCAATAAATTTATCATATTGGAGATAGATATCCACCCATTCTCATTCCAACTTTATCCATGCTTTCACAATCTTTTTGCATGGACACAAAAAATCTACAACAACTTGGAAGATGAGAGAATTCAAGAAGCACTTGAAATTTTTCTCTATACAATTACCGCTGTATCAGAAGTGGGTCAGTTGTAGGTACATCCAATACTGGATTTGCATAGAAGGAACCCTTCAACATATCTGTGGAACAAACACAGAAATGGAATTAAAAAGGAAAATTATCCTGCACTATCACTAAATCTACCTCATACTATGTTATAAATATTCTAAAAAACCATCTTGATACCACCATCAGAAGGTTCTCAGTATTTCTAATCAAAAGAATTCATATAAAATTAAATAAAATGAAGTTTCCTACACTTTTGCCAATCCTATACAGTATAAGTTCTTCATATTTGACTTAAGCTGTTGGAATAGGTCTTAAAAAGTAAATATTGAAATACTTACCTGGCTTTCCAGATTCAAGCTTCTCTTTTCCATGACTCCATCCAAAGTTATACCTATAGGTAACAGTGGGTAAAAGCACAAAATAATATAATAAATCTTCCAAAAAAAATTGTCAAGAAAAGCTACAATAAAGATCAGCTAAAAAATACTGCAGAAATTCACTTAATTCATTTATTTTCTGACAAGTGTCTGACATTATCAAGGATTGACCAAAGCTTTAGGCACAGATTGAAATTTGAGAATCTGCCCAAACAGTTATAGAAAATAATAAAGCAGCATAGTGTTTACGCCTCCATATTTGTGCCAAAATATACTTCCTAATAGATGTGTACCAATCCATATGGTGAAAATGACATTAAGAGATGAGAAAACGACACTGGTTCTTGAGATTTGGCAGTGGCTGACTCAATATAAGGAGAAATCTTATCCAGCCAACTGTCAATAGCTAAAATACGTGGCAATCTGATGAGAGATAACAAAATCATTACCTACTATGATGATCTTCAAGATCTTTCTTCGCCTCTTCCGGCAGACTAGCCAATCTGATAAAATAGAATCTTGTGAGATTAAAACCTTAGTACTTCCTAAAAAAAAATTCTCAGTACTTCCTAAACTTAAACAAAACAGCAAGCTTTAGTTGACTATTGAAAAAATTAATTTAAATATTGTACCTGGGTGCAAGCTGCAGAAGATTCTGACGCAATGAAGAAAACCCCGGAACCTAAAAGAATCAAATAGGGAGATTAGAAAAGTGATCACAGGCATAATAAAAAACCATGAAAAAATTTTTTAAGTAGGAAAAAAATAGTTCTCAGAATTTCAAATAAAAGAACCAATGTTAGATACATTAATTCAATTGAAAAGGAGACAAATTAAATTAAAGACGACAAACATTAACTCGAAGCGTTTTTTGAAGGCTCCCTGCCATGTACTTAATTTACTATTACTTATATCATCATATTCCAAACCAATAGTCATATTACGTTATAATAACAATATTATGCACAAATATGAATTGAACAAGGTGAATCCATACGTCTGTAACGGAGACGATTCCTAGCCCGTTTGGTCCAAACCCTTGCTCAATTTTCGCCGACAAGTCAGCATTCTTGTCCTGCTTCAATCAACTCCAAAAACGATCAGAACTTTTCAGACACTCGTATTTACACTAATACACACATAATTGAATTTAAAAACAGAAGTTGGGAGAGGGACTAGCCTTCAGCTCTGAGTAAGAAATGGTGACAGTTCTGACAGTAGGAACAACGCTTTCCGACGAACAAGACATCTTCTGAAACGTTTTCCAGCAGGAAAGACTTCGATTAAACCGCGCCGGGAAGTTAGAGCTCCCAGGATGGATAATGAATTGAGAAGTTATGCGAGTTTTATACGGAAAGTAAGCCATGCCTGGTGACTGTCAATTCAAAACGTGAACGAATAAAAGAATATAGCATTTTTGGCTCTACGGGGCTTTGTGAATCTTTATTGGATAGCAATGACGACGGTCGCCCGTTTTTGGTTTGAAATAAAATTTGCTAAGCTAAGGTTGCGTTTAGTTTAAGTAATTTTGAATAAGAAATAAAAAATAATATTTATATATGGGCAGTATTGATTCTAAATTTCGTTTATAGTTAATTTTGTTTAATTCCATTAAAATACTGGAAGATTGATTTAAGTACTTTGAATTTGGGTTAAAAATTTTGAGTTCCCGTAATTTGTGAGGGTAATCAAGTTATGAATATGATGAGGGTAATCAAGATATGAATATTTTAAGTCTTTGACCATTTTTCACTGATTAAACTTCCTTGGTCACAATTCTTAGCTCTCACTCTTTCAATGGCCTGCAACACTCAAGCAATCCGATGCTGGTTCTTACCTCTCTACAACTCTAGAGCTTCTCATGTTCTTACAAAGAATATTCTTAGCACATTTCCGGCACGTTTTTCTCCTCGCTGTAGCTCAATGAAATTAACTACGTCTTCACCTTCTGTAACCGCCATTAAAACCAGCAATAGTAGCTTCACGTGGAACGACGTCGTTAGAGTCTCTCAACCAGACTATTCTCCCGACGATGCATCTGATCTAAATGGATACTTCGAAAAGATCAAATTCTGCAATCGCGGTTCGGTAATTATCTATCCAACGAAACGACGTATTAATAATTATTAATTTCCTAGACTTTTTTTTTTAATTGAAATATTATGCAGGAATTGCAATCCGAGTTTGTTCCTTTTATCATCGAGGGCCAAGTTGTGGGTTACACACATAATCGGTAAAAAAAAGAAAAGAAAAAAAAGAAAAGAAAACTGTACATCTGAATTAGCAATTAGGTTAATTGTTGTTTATTTATTTGTTTTGAAATTTGGCAGTTTTGCTAAGCAGTTAAGGAGATATGGTGAAGTATTCGTTTATTCTGAGGACAATGGAGGTCATGTGATCTTAAATTCCAAGCTAAAAACAGCTGAGGAGAGAACGAGAGCTGTTGGGGAAGTAATTAAATGCTTGGGTGAAGAAGAAGTGATTCCAGGTATAAGAAACGAGGTACTACTGCTTTTGATGATCACTTTGAATAAATTATAAACTGAAATTTAATTCGTTTTGATGAGATGTTGGTTCTATGTGTTGGCTAATTTTGAATCTGATCGCCTTTATTTAGCTGTACCCTGTCGCATCATCCTTTGGCGCACCAATTTTTTTCTCCCTTGAACGTGCAGCTGCTCCTTATTTTGGAGTAAAGGTGGGTAGCATTGTGTGACTTACAGTGTTTGAATAACAAATTACTTGTTTCTCAACACACATTGCGCAGATAGCATAATACTACTCGGATAACTGAATTAGATTTTATTAGATCATGATCATCAATCTGCTATTCAGCATATTCTTGAAGTTTATTTGGTGATAGGGACTTGTAGCAAATGTTGTTATATTCTATCGTCAGAGTTGTATCATTTGAATGTTAAAGTCTGTTTGATACCCAGCAAACAAGAACAATAGATTCAAACAAGGATAGACTGTAGATGTAAATATTGACACAAAAAAAGATTCGAATGGACTGTATTGCTGTATTGATTCAACTAGTGATTGCAAATACTCTATGCACAAATGATAGAAAACAATAAAATCATGTCTACCTTTGGAGAGGCTAGACACTCTCCCAAATACCTTTCCCAAAATTTTCCTCCCCTCCCATCTTATCTATTCATCTCTTACTTGTTTCCACCTCTAATTGCCCAATAATTTTCTTAATTTGCATCTGCCTTATGTCGTCTCGTTCTCAAGTGATTCTGCCTTGCTTCTATGCACCAACCTCATTCCATTTTGTGCACCCAATTTGTGTTTATTGCTATAGTATGCATTAGTATGGCCTAGTCCTAACATTACCCTGTCCAACAAGAGCCACCTTGTACTTAACGTGGAAATGAGGAAACTGTGCATTAATCACTTAACCAAGCTATTGTCACTGAAGACCAAAATATGTTTCCGTAAGAGAGGTCTAACATGTGTTTCATCAAGGAGGACACTAAGTGATTCATGCCATAACAACCATCAACTAATACACTAGCAGATTTCTTATCCCCACTTCCCCACTTTTGGCATGTGCAACAATTCCTAGAAATCATGTCCTCCTTAGGCATTTCATCAAATACCTTTGGCCGAGAATCTAGGATCCCACAATTTACATACATATCAATCAAGACATTATCAATATATAAATGAGACATAAAGCCATCAACCAAAATCATTTGAGCATGCAACTGCCTCCCTAAACTCACATCAAGACTTTCACTAAATTCCATAAGATGTGTGGAAAACATAAAAGAAACAAGATCAATATCTTCTCTCCCCATAGAAACATACAAGATTGACTCTTTCAAACGTTTGTATAAAGAATATCTGCAAATGAGAGTAGTCCAAAGACAAGGTTTCTATATCTCACGTCTAAAGGTTGCGACTCAAATTCATTGTTAGTCATACAATCTAGTAATGTTTTGACTTAAGATGGCCAGGCCAATTTGCTTCTTTTATTGGGATTCAACCCTAGATAAAGGCATATCTCTTTTCAATTCCACTTGTTTTCCCTTCCCAAATGAATTTCAAAGTTAGGTTCTTCCAATTCACTTGACTTCTCCCAAATTATGCAGCAATTTCAATCCCAAAATCACATCTACTTTACACAACTGAATAGGTGCGCAATTTCCACACTTAAATGCTCATTGTTACCCCCTTGCACATTCAAGTCCCATTTTTTTGAAATCCATCCCTGATTGTTACACCAAATTCTTTGGTGCTCCTCAACTCCAACTTCAATTGTCTTACCAAATTTTTCGAGATGAAATTTTGGTAAGCACCATGTTCAATCAAAATCCTCACCTCTTGGTCACCTAAAATTCCTTTCACCTAATATGCCTCATGGACTATGTTGAAATCTCTAGTTGGCTCTCTTCCATAGCGGTCTCTTTTGGACATTCTTCCTCCCTACTAGGCAACTTGATCTTTTCATCCTCGATACTAACCAACAAGACCTGTAATTGGTGACTTTGACAACGATCATTTGGTTTAAATTGCTCATCACATTGAAAGTGCAATCCCTTAACTATCTTTGATTGGAATTCCATATCCTAGAGTTGCTAGAATGATCTCATTCTGCTAGAATCGCTGACTTTCATTGTCAACTGTCTGGAGTTCTCACTTGTTGCAAAATGTTGAATGGGGTTTGCCTTGGTGGGTTTGGGTATTAAAGGTGGGTGGGTTTTCATTTGGGTTAGTTGGGTTGGGTGGGTGTATATAGGATGGGGTGTTTGGGGGAATGAGTTGGGGTGTGTAAGGAAATGGGGCACCTGGAGGCTCATTTGTGAAGCTTCAAATGCCTTTGATTGGTCGATCCTTAACTTCTCTCATTTGATCTAATTTCCAGTTTCTGTCCTCCAGTTTTGGGGCCATAACCATCACTTGGGATAAAGTAGTAAGCCCAAGGACTCTTAACTATGATTTCATCTGCCAAATCATTAATAAAATCTCTCTGAGCAATTTGTCGAAAAAATATCTCAATGATGATAATCACTCAAACGAACTTCGATACTTAGCCACGACACCAAGTTGTTGGAGAGAAACTCCTTATGAGCGGTTCCCTCTTGTGATGGTCAAAATCTCCCAATTAAGGCTTGTTTGAAATTATTCCAATTGGTGATTAGACAGTTTGCCTCTGCTCACCTCAACTACATTAGATCCAATCCTTCCATGCAAATGATGGCAACTAGAACCTTGTCTCTTTCTCCAATCTAGTCCACAACAAATTATCTCTCAGCCTGGAAGATCCAATTGATGGGGTCTTTACCACTGAACACTAGCAACTCTAGTTGATGCACTTGATGATCGAAAGCCACCTCATTCTACAGTGCAGTGTTCCTAACAGCTGCTTCTTGGTTCCTTCTTTTTGGCGTCTCTTGGTCACTATTAGCTCTTTTTGGCCCATTTCATCCTTCTTTGGGGCCTTTAGCTTCTCCTTGAGCTCACAATTGCTCATTTAGAGCTTGGTTTATGAGTTTCCAATTGTGTATTCTGTTACAACAGGGTCATGAGATCTTTCACTTCACTGAGCCCTTCCTTTAAAGTTCTTATCTCAATTTTGAATTCTCTGATTCTTTCCGTTAGCTTCTGCTCAAATTGGTTAACCCTTGAATCCATTCTGGCGCTCACCATTAGCCAACCCCAATGTGCTCTGATAGCAAATTGTTATACACCAAACAAGCAAAAACAATAGATTCAAATAAGAACATATTGTAAATGTAAATTTTGATGGAAAAAAAAGTTTCAAATGGTTTGTATTCTTGTATTGATTCCATTGGTGATTACAAATGGAATTGTATTTGCCTCTCTTTCTGTGCACAAATGACAGAAAACAACAGGAATCAAAAGAAACCAGGACCACAACCCCCTATCTAGCTTTCGTAAGGCTAGACACTCTCCTAAATACCTTCCCCAATTTTTTCCTCCCTTACCCCTCATCCATTCTTCTCTTATTTTGACCAACAATTTCCTTAAGTTGCATCTGCCATGTGTCTTTTCTTTCCCAAGTGGTCCTCCCTTGCTTTTGTGCCACCTACCTCTTTCCATTTTGTGATCCCAGCCTTGTGTTTTCTGCCATGGTATGCATTAGTATGACTTAGTCCTAATTGTACTTGTATCGTCTTTGGAAACTGTTAGGACTGAGTCATTCCAATGCATACCATGGCAGAAAACACAAGAGTGATAACAAAACACAAAAGCAAGGCATGACCACTTGGGAAAGAGAAGACATGTGCAATCTTCAGCAGCTAGAGGAGAAATGGAATAAAAAGGAACTCTAGGCTAACAAGGGAAAAAATGAAAATACTGTTTTGGGTTTTGGGTAGCATTTGGCTGAAAGGGGAGGTCTCCAGCTCCTCGAATTGCCAGATCACCCTTTCTTATATGCATATGCTGTTTTTCTTACATTCTGAGTGAAAGTTGTGAAATTCCAGTTGAACTCTCTGTGAATATAAATCAATGATATTTCTTTGAATTTCTTGAGAATTGTTTGGTTGTTCTGTTGAGGCTGTATGTTGGATAATTGTGTGGATTGCTATCGGATTAATTGTGCAGAACCAGGTCTCTAACAGAAACTAATTGTTTTCATTTAAGATTATCCTTCTGTTTAATGTATATTCATTTTCTTTGCAAATTGCCGCCTTTGGAAATAGGCTTATGGAGTTCACATGAATGGCTACGTTGAAAAAGACGGGCAGAAATTTCTATGGATCGGAAAAAGAAGTCAAATGAAACCTACTTATTCAGGAATGCTTGATCATCTAGTTGCCGGAGGATTGGTTTGTAATAGCAGCCTTTTACTTGCTTTAACTTTGGTTCTTTCTTGAGACTACTATAGAGTCTAATGTTATCTTGTAATAAATTCATATTCCATATTCCTTTTTTCTCGCTAGAAAAAGGGAAAGCATGGTATGTGAGCAAAGTACATTAAGATATACTCCAACTTTTGAGAGCCACACAAATTTGACTGAGGCTATCATTTCAAAATTTGAATGATGTGCTTACACTAAAATCAATCAATATGGTGCTTGCAATGAAGCAGAAGATTCTAAAATATATGTTATTAATTTTCCGGATGGGATTGGCTTCCTGAGCTTCTGCTAAGCTTTTACAATGAATTGGTTCTATCTGGAGCTAGGAAGAGGTTGTCACATTGTGCTGGTGACCGTTTGATTTTGATGTGCCTTTACTTTCATGTATCTTTCTCCTGTAGGACTGGAATAAAATGTTAATTAGTGCTATACATAATGTTAGCTACATAATATGCAGCCTGAATGACATTCAGGTTAAACTTTTATTGTATGTTATGCAGCCATTTATGCTTGAAATTGGTTACTTTTGTGAGCCAGAGAAACTTAGCTTGTGTCTTTTTTTAACCTTAAAATTAATCTCCAAACTCTTCATCAAACCACATTAAGTTGAACTCAGAAGTAAAACCTGATACCAGTGTAAAATCTTTGTTGCTCTTGCATGTTGCAATTCTTGGATGTCTTGGTACTCCATTTGATGAATTTGAATTGTAGTTGATAAGACTAAGATCATAAGTTCTGTTCATTTGCAAGCCTGGTGCCTAATCCTTTTGGTCACTCTATCTCTGACCCAATTCTTTATTTTTATATTGTGATGGTAATTGCAGCCACATGGTATTGCTTGTGGGGAGAATCTTATGAAGGAATGTGAAGAGGAAGCAGGAATACCTAGGTCCATTTCCATTGGGTAAGCTTTCTTCCAATCATTGAATTGTGATTCTGATATCAACAAATTTAGCATGCTTGTATTGAATTGGAAATTAAACCTTATTTTAAAGTTTTATGTCCCAAGATTCTGATACAACCTTACTATGCCTTCTCTGTGTCTCTCATGGCTATTTGTTTTTCTAATGGATTAGAGATAATTTTTCACAGAGCTATACCAGTGGGTGCTGTTTCCTATGTGGACATTGATGGGTACAGATACAAAAGAGATGTTCTATTTTGTTATGATTTGAAATTGCCTGAGGATTTTATACCCAAGAATCAAGGTGACTGCAATAACTTACTAGATTCTTCAATAGTGAAAATAATGTCAGGCTGACAGGCCTCCTGGTGTTAGATATTTGTTTTGCTTTACATTTTAACAGGGTGTCACATGTTGTAGATGGAGAAGTGGAGAGCTTTAAGTTGATCCCTGCGACAAATGTTGCAAATATCATATGCAGAACAGAATTTTTCAAGCCAAATTGCTCACTTGTCATCATCGATTTCTTGTTTCGGCATGGGTATGGTTGTTTTTCTTTGAATCTTTGTAGTTTAAGGTAACCAGTTCACGCACCCTCCACCCAAAAAAAAAAAAAAAAGCTTACTGAACCATATCTGACAGGACAGGACAGCTTGCTCTTTATCATTCCATCGTATATGGTTAGCACTTGATACGTTGAGAAGATATAGATTAAGAACAGTCAATTGTGTTGTCAATTAAGAACCTAGGTAAAGGTTACACTAATATGGTGACATGTTAACCCCACAACCCTCGAAGTTGGGTTGTTATTTGTATTACCCTTTCTGTTGTTTCTTAATCTTCCTTACACAGGAAATATAATAACAGAGTAGAATTAAAGGCCAGATATCTCTTAAAATTCTTTGGATTCATTAAATGTGGTACTTGCAGAGTAATAATCTATGCCCAGATGATCCTAACATTTGTCCACAATATTGCAGGTACCTTTGTCCTGAATCTTTTAGATACTTGGATCTTCTGCAAAGTTTGAGGAGGGGAGATTGCTCCTAATGATATTTGTGCAAAAGAAATTGAGCATTTTCTGTCAAGTAAGGCGCTAGTAGTGCTCAATCACAATTTGTCATGTAGCCTGAAGCCACCCTAATGGTTCTTCTCATCAATGTTGATTGGAGGTAACCTGTATTAAAAGGTAATTTATGGAATGAAATATGGAAAGCATAAAGGGCGAAGTTCAAAAATAAAGAAACTACAAGCTTTTAATGGTAGGTGTCCATCAGAATTAACTAATTATTGAAGTTAAATGGGCTCATTTGAGTTTCATGGGCAAATATGGAGCCATCCTAATTTGTAATTGGGTACTAACATGAAAGATTTCTTGAAGTCGACGGACAATAAGGGTTTTAACAAGGGTGAGTTACATCAGTAGTTACCACTCTTATCTAAATATAAAATTTTTGGTCTATCCCATATAATCTTCAAGTCTTTTAAAATGATCTTCCACCACAAAAGTTCACAAACATCTTGAGTTGTCATTTGAAACTCTACCTCAGTACCAGATCTTGTTACAACATTTTGTTTTTAACTCTTTCATTACGCAACTTCTTGCCAAGAAAGGTGCAATATCTACAAGGTGACATCTTACAGTCATTGATTATAGTCGGTCTGTATATGCCTCAAGAATTAATTTTGCATTTTGTGGTCCTTTTTCTAGCAACAATAGGAATATTAAGTTATGACCCAACTTTGAATGGGAGTTGGATACTGTTACATCATTAGTAGGACTTGGATCGAATTCGTGAACTTGCATATATTCAACATCCGAAGCTTCCTCCTAGAGTACACTTTATCAATTAATCTGGCCATTGTAAGCATTCCAGGCTCAATTTTTTGTGTCGGGTTATGACTCGAGTGGCATAGACATTGGTGACTCAGGCATATGAGACATGGTTTGTTTAGATGACTCGATTTGTGACTCGAGTGATATGAGTATGGATGACTTAAATACAGGAGACATAGTTTGTTTGGAGGAAGAGGAGAGTTTTACAGCACGGTTATTTATCATCAATGATTTGTGAAATAAGATTAATTCTCATTGAATCGAATGTGACAATTGCGAAAACATAAAATTTTAGGGATGAGAGATGATAATTCTTATACACCTTTTGTATAGGAATGTCCTAGAAATAGATACTTTATAACTCTTGGATCAAGTTTTCTTGAGCTGTGATCATCAACATGAACAAAGGTAACAACCAAATATTAAAGAGAATAAGGTGATTTGTGGTGCAAGGATTATGACGAAAGTGCGAGAGCACATTTTTAGGATTTTTGAAACCTAAAGACTTCAAATGGTAAACAATTTATGAGATGTGCGGTGGTAAGAACAATTTCGCCCCGTTAAGATTTAGGTACATTGTTTTAGAATAAAAGAACTCCAGTTGTATCAATTATGTAGAATGACGTATGAATTATCCCTTTCGTTTGAAAGTATGATGTCAAGACCTAGTTGCAATAGCTTCTATCGTTATTAGAGCAAACTGTTTAATTTTAACTTTAACTTGAGTTTGATCATTGTGTGAAATTTTGTAACTGTATATTATAGTTCTACTTGAGTAAAAAAAATCCAAGTTATACAAGTATAATCATCAAAAAACAATACAAACCACCTTACTCCAGCACTACTAAGAATTTTTTAAGGATCCTAAATATCACTATAAACTATATGAAAAGGAATTGAATTTTTTGATGGTAATCGAAAAAGCTACACCTTTGTGTTTTGCCATTTCACACATATCACAATGAAAAATTTAACGTCTAGATCTATAAAAAAAAAAAAGAAACAATGTTTTAAGAGTGTGAAATAATAGATGACAAAGTCTATAACAAGAAACCATGCATTTTCTTTAGTGGATTGATGATATCTAAAAACCAAAAAAAAAAAAAAGGACATAGGGTGATTCATACTTGATCTTATTCAAAATGTCAAGTGCATCAATGTGGTACAATCTGTTTTGTTTCTTAGCACATCCAATCATCTTCTCCAAATTTGGGTTATGAAATACATAGTAAGCAAATAAATAAAAAAACACGTTGTAACAAGAATCTAGAGTAAATTTTTGTATCGTGATTGAATTGGTAGATAATTTTGAAATGTGAAGAGTAAAAGATGAATTTGAGTATCTCATACACCAGCAAAAGTGGGTAGAGATCTTTTCTAGTTACCTAGGCAAGGTATGTAGTTGTCTCTTTATATGTTTGATAAGAGTTGATAATTCGTCTACTCAAAAAATTCAGTTGATACCAACCACACACGTGTTTTTTAGTACTTGTAGATAAACCCCTGTAACTAAAAAATATCCACATGGTTTAATCTTGTATAATACGAATAGATTCAAACTAAACTAAACTCAAACTCAGACAAGTTTTAACTCGGTTCATTTAAAGTAAATTAAACTCAAACTCTACTCAACTCGGTTTGACTCATCAAACACATTAAATGTTCAAAACAATATCGTTTTGATGTATATTGATAAAAACGACTTTGTTTTTGTTAATGCGAATAAAAAATCTTCAGCTCATAAGCTTTATGAGCCAAGCTCGATATAATGAGTTCACCCCATCGAACTTATTCCGAATTCGCATTTGATCTTAAATTAACTCAATTCAAATTCAATCCTATTGTATATGATACACCCTTGTAGTTCAAGCTATTATCAATTACAACTTGTAGTTCACTCACCCTATACTTTAGGAGCTTCTCACTTCTAAAAATTGGCACCTCTTCCACATTTGAAAACGTTAGAACCAATCATCATTTAGACTCCTCCTTCACATAGTATTGTTGACACCAAGAGATTATGTCGATCAACCATGATCTAATGAAAAAAGATCATTGCTGAGAGATCTTCAAGAGAAGATCAAAGTATCACCAATGAGATCGTGGTCCAGTGACCTAAAGGGATTAGCGATGACAACAACTTGCTAGACATCGACGGACACTGACGTTGACAGGAATGAAGTAAAGCAGAACAAACCAAAACAAATAGTCGATTTCTTTCATCGAATTTGTCCCTTTTTATTCTTCTCTAACATGTCATGATTGTGGAAAAGACTTGGATCAAAGACAATGAAGAGGTAAAAACAGTGGCAATGCTGGTACACCAAATAACAAGTCTATTTATAAACAAATTTCATGGGACAGGTCCCTAAGAAACTTTGAATTCTTGGGATCCAAATTGATCATATTCCAAATGCAGAGTAATCATTTGTCATTCAAAATATGCATACTAACTTCATATCCTGACATAAATTATGTTGGAATAAGTCTATCCACCAAATGCTTTATTTCATTAAGTAAAGAAAAGTAAGATAATTCATGTCAAAACCTCAAACATTCAATTCCTCAACTTGTGCACCAAGTGGCCCAAATACAGCTTCCACTTCACTTTGGTCAACTTCCTCCAAGCTTGATGGGTTCCACTTTGGATTCTGCAAAACATGTTGTGAACATTTTAGAGAAAGATACATCAAAATGCCACCTACGTATATTGTATAATATAGGGCAATCATTACATATCGTTGGCGGTTTAACTATTTATCATATTAACTAGAATAATCATCGTAAATTTATCAACAAGAAGCAGTCAAATATATGTCGTTCATATTTTATGAACTTGTATTCAGATTATATAGAGCACCTGATCCTTGTCCACTAAGACTGCTCGGACCCCTTCAGTAAAATCACCTCGTAGAGAAGATCTTAAAGCAATTCGATATTCAGTTTTCATCACACCAGTTAGCTGAATGCAACCATGTACAGAGGAAAAAAGGATGTTACTTTCACTGTGCATCCTCAGAGCAGCAAAATGCGAAGAATCAGAAACAAAAAATTTGAAGAATACAGCTTCAAAAATTTACCTTAGATAATTCATTGTCAGCTTTTCCATATGCTGATGCAACTTTGGAGAAATACTTTTGTGTTAAACAAAGAGAAAATGGAGCACCTTTTCTGAGGCCCTGAAGAGCCTCATTAGCCCACTGCACCACTGGAAATAGGCAATAGGAGAGAAGTAGGATGAACATTAACTCAAACTCAATACCACAGAAAACATAGAGTTCCTAGAGAACAGTCAAACACTATTTTGTTATTTCAATTTTCATTTCATAGACCAAATGGGTTGGATTAGTTTACCTGAAGCTTCATTACTTGATTGATGTTTTTTAAGCTCTTCAATTATCTCCTTAACTGACTTTTCAGATCCAAAGGATGAAATTATTTGAGGTAAAAGCAACTTCAATTGGGCTTCATTCTCAGGATCACCGTTGTATTTTGCCAAAAGTGCTTTGATATCCTGATCTGGATCCTCGGAACTGTATCAACAAAATTTTGGATGAATTTTCAATTGGGAGGCATAGATCTATAAATTAGGATCATTACATAATTCCTTTAGTATAGATCAATCAGCAGACTTTCTGGCTGAAGGCATAAGGAAATTCCATCTGAAGAACACAAGTAATATTCATTACAAACTTCATTTTGATTATAGAATCTATTAATATATTAGTATAACAACATGGTTCTAAGTCGCCACCATTTAAAATATTAAGCAACAAAAATGCTAAAACTAAAATCCTTGAAGTAGCGGGTTTCTCATTATAAAATCATGCCAAATTGAAGGAACAGGCAATGATTATACGACATGTAATCACAAGCTAAGTAATCCATATCTAGGCCATAATAAAATTCAACCAGGAATAGATGCAGCAAACTCATTTCCATTATAACAATAGCAGGCACTCAAGATAGAAAGATAATAGGAGATTTACAAGGTAACTGCCAAAAGGGCCTCCTTCAGTGGACCTACATTCGCAGATGGGACATAATGTGTTCCAAGTCCAACAAACAATGCATCAGAAG
Organism: Anacardium occidentale; assembly: GCA_026122585.1. NCBI lineage: Eukaryota > Viridiplantae > Streptophyta > Magnoliopsida > Sapindales > Anacardiaceae > Anacardium > Anacardium occidentale. The sequence continues at coordinate 756,202 of JAJEJH010000067.1, read as the reverse complement.
GCATGGAAATCCTTTTTCCAGTCAATCCAAGATAAGCACCTGTAAAACTTTTTGGAGTTGTTTAAACAGCAAAAAAAAGAGATAACAAAATAAAGAAAGAAGGATAACATCAACTACTTCAAAAGAAAAATATATGTATTTGAACATATATAGCAACACATGTAAAAAGAAAATGTTACGAGGGAGAAATACATAGACATTTTAAAAGAAACAAAAACTTAACCCAAAAAAAAAAAAAACAAACAGCTTCACTTCAAGACTTAAAAGCTTAAATTAATTAGAGTTTGAGATAGAGGGAATTCTATCACTATCTACAAGTAAGCTGAAAATAAGAAAGAAAGAAATTTGGAATCGGACCAATTCTTAGAGTAAGTATTTACATATTAACAACAAAACCAAATCCCAAGACAAAAAAGATGTAGGGATTATTATATCATAGGATGAAAGTTTCAATTTCTCAACCAAGAGAAATGTATACATTGCTTCAAGAAAAAGCACAGAATGAAAATGAATCTTTAAGATAATCAAAAGAGTGTTCAGATTATTTAAATGTTCTCATCATCAATAGAAAGTTGGAATATATCACCAAAGATGGATATGGAAAAACTATTTGACTTAGTAAAAAAACTATGGGTCAAGGAAAACTAGAAGAGACAAAAGAAGGAAAATAAAAAATCTCTTTTGGTCACCCAAAAGAAAGAAAAAAAAAAAGCATAGAATCAAACTCAAATTATTTGCAGCAAAAGTTCTAGTACATTTAAGTAAGCTTTTTGCAATCAGAAAAATTATACGTAAAAGAGAGACACTCTGTAACAGGTAGCCCAAAATCCCAAGTCCAATATAAATTACTAAGAACCTAGGAGTGCAAATCCAACATTTGGCAGAAAGCCAATTGTGTTTATTGCACTTCAGATAATGCAAACCATACCAACTGATCCTCCTCCTGGACTTTTTGCTGCAATATATGAAAATCCAACATCTGGGAATAAGCCAATTCCATTTTCTGGCATGGCTAGTACAGTCCTCTGAAATGGATTCACAGACATAAAATTTGAGATTAGAAATTTTATACGTCCATTACACTTTAAAATGTTAGACCAAGTGATCTCCATATAACAAGTCAACAAATTTAAACCTCTGTTATAATTCTGTAGCGACCATGACCAGACAGGCCAATTCCAAAACCCATTGTTACGCCATCCATGAAGCTCAAATATGGTTTCTTGTAGTCAGAAATTTTGCATATCAGAGAATACTCAGCAGTAAATACCTGGCAGAAAATGTAGCATAATACAGAATATTTAACTGACAAAATAAAATATAAGCACAAATCTAGTAAGAGAATACATGGACAATAAACTCAGAAAATAATGAGGTTGAATGCAAGTAATAAGAACAAAATCAAAGCATCATAAAAAAATCACCATAACTAGTTGCAAAAGAACTGCATCTTGTAATAGAACAAAACATATGTATTGATGTAAACAATATAGCATGGATGATGATTAGCTTGATATTCAACAACATTAATGACACATAGAACAACATAAGCATCGTAGAGTGATGATTGGATGAGTGCTTATGGTTATATACAAAGATATCAAAGTCTAATTTTAGCTACTTCACTCATATTCAACATTATCCCAATTATTTTCCCAGCAGAAACACTTTAATCACAGTACAATTTATTAAACACTAAAAAATTTATGATTAAATTATGATCCTCCTCTATATAGTAGAGAGGAAAAACCAATACTTGTTTGACTGGCTCAAACTATGATTGGGAAGCAAAATTTTGAGACACAACTCTTCTATCATATCATATATGTAAACTATAACCATTGTTTCCCTGGATTTAAATTTGAATAAAATTATTTTAGGTTTCTGGAAACCAAAAAAAAAAAAAAAAACCTTATAGGCACTTTTTTTTGTGGATTATTTTAAATAAATACTTCAGGATGGCCCCTTAAGGACTGACAATGACTAAGCAAAATGGTTCGCTGGAGGTTGATCACTGATTTATTGGCATTGAGGCAAATATGATAGACAAGGTATATTATCTTTGACTTGATTTAAAGCGGAGTGCATTATATATTGTGATGAATTATATGTTCTATAATAAGGACACAAGGAGACCTCAATCATATTTGACAGTTGATTTTTGGTTGTGATCTGCTTGACATCACCACCTGCATATAAACTAACATCTGGGTATCAATTAGACAAGTATTGAGTAAGTCAAGTTATAATAAACAAAACAACAGCATACACTGCAAAGATAGAAATATGAAAAAGGAAAACCAAATGGTTTGTATGGTGCTTTAAAGTGATCAACAATTGATCAAGTAAGCAAGCTGTGAATAGCCCCAATACAAGACATGCATTATAGGGAAACCTTTTGCACAAGAGGTGTGTTTTTGTCCCGTTGAATTTCAGCAGCAACCCCCTTGATATCCATACCTGCATTTGCAATGAATTGGCCACCTTTGAAACCTGCCTAAAGCTAAATAGAAGACAAGCCAGAAATGTTCATGCAAATGCATGTGAACTTGCATGTATGAATTTGTAAAACATAATTAACCCAAATGAAACTTAGAAGAAGTCCTTTAACAGAATACCAGAGATAAAAGGCAGACAAATTTTATTGAATTACAACAAAGGAACGCTATTGCTCCTTAATTACCTGCACTGAAGGCACGAGGTGAGCTACCCTCCACTAGCACACATTTGACCCTTGGGTCTAATTCCCATTCGTCAAGAAACTTCTTGTATTTGATGTCCATATCTGTACCACCAAGGGCCCATAAGTTAGCATAAACAGAACCCAACAGCTGAAGAAAAGCGTCAGAAAATTCAAACTGAAATCAGCACATATATCAAGAAAAAGCTATCTGGTATGATTAAATGAGCACAGTAACAAATTAGCCCTTCAAGCTTGACAAAAATAATGGATATAAAATTTTTTAATACATTCCAAAAATGTTAAAAATTTAAAAGTAAAGGATATTTTGCTCCATCTTGCAAATAGACTAAATTACATGTTCTCCAGCTACACAAGAAGGCATGCGAACAATCTTAAGCCATTCATGTCATTCATTTAACCGGTCAACTTCATTCACACTTCTCATTCCACAAAGAACCAACTAAACGACAAAAAAGGGGGAAAAAAAAGTAAACATCAGTTCAGCTAGCAAATGAATTTAGAGTAAAACACCAACGGAAGAAAAAGCAAAAGTCATTTTGTCTGCCAAATTGCCATTTTCGTTTTATTTCTACAATATCATCAAGCACTAAAAAAAAGTGCAACTCAAAAGAAACAGCAATCAAAACGTTACAGTGGCAAATCAAAATTTGATGGATACAGCTACAGTATGACCTTATCCATGTCCAAATTAAACTCGTAACATTAAAAACGCCAAATTACCCTTATCTACTATTACACGAATTTACCAGCTACACACTCTTTTTCTCCACTAATCAAACAAATAAACAGTATTTAAGGCCTAAGTTATAATTAACTAAATAAAATTAATTACAAGATCACGCCCTGCGTGACGCGATTCAGCAATTCGATAGTAAAAACGAACGAAAAAAAAAGAAATAACCTAGATTCATGGCGTTGAGAGCCTTGGGACGATCGAGAGTGATGACTGCGACGCCGTTTGGATGAACAATTCCTTTGACAAACTCCTCGGTCCCAGAAGTAGCCATGATCGCGTATGTTCGGCAGTTGAATTTAGAACGAGAGATGGCTGGTGTAGTTGGGTTAAGGAAGAGATTGGATAATGATTTTGTCAGGATTTGAGAAGGACCGAGTAAGCTTCTCATGTTTTTACTTTCACTGAAGGCAGTGGAAACGTGAGAAAGAGACCGATATTTTCCTTTTCTTCTCTTCCAATTTGAAATTCAGTTCACACAGACCACTTTGAAGAGGCCCGTTGGGCTTCCATCTCACTTTCCTCGCATAGTTGGGTCCATTATAAGAAGACCCATGCAATCTAAACTTTCATCCTCACCCTGGTTCACAGAGACAATATGTAGCCTGTACGAGTGGATACAAACAAAACCAAAATGGAATATCTTTTGGTTCGAATTTAGTTTGAATTTGTTGAGTTAAAATTAAGGGCGCTTTGAGTTCAGCTTGGATAAAAACAAAGTTCGGTTTAATTCAATTCGAGTTTAACTCAAACTTATAACTCAAATTTAACTCAATTTCATAGTTTAACTTTATATTTTAGTTTGATCAATTTGTTAATGAACTATAAACTTGAGTCATGTATTTAAATCAAGAATTTGACTTAAGCTTGAACTACAAGTACAAATTACAAATTTGAATTATAAATTTGAATCAAAATCGAACAGAATGAAGCCAAACCCGTTTTAGCTCAAGTTCAACTCAATTTTAAAAACAAATTAGATCTCTTGGTTTTAACTTAGTTTGAATAATTTAAATTAAATAAATTTGAATCAAGTCAAACCAGCTTTCAAGACCAGATTGGGTTAGTTCGAATCTAATCTTAAGTATATGTTGGCAATAGGGTAAGCAGGTCTACTGAAACCAAAACCAACTTTGTGGATTCTGCTTTTCAATTCCTACCTAATACTGATATTGTTCATTTTTTTTTCTAATTTTAATTTTCTTTCTTGAGTTTGAAATTGTTTATTGATTGATTTGTATGAGTGAAATGATGTATTTTTCCGAAAACGAGACGATTTTAAAGTTGTCAATTTTTGTAAAATATTATCAAAATTAGATTAATTTATTAATAATTACATCAATCCATAAAATATTATATTTTGTTCAATTATCATCCTTCTTTATTTTTCACCAATGCAGCATTTTGATGTCATCCGTGTGGAAGCAAAAATATCAAATAACTTTAATCCCACAGTATCATATCTCAACATTTTTGTAAAATATCATTCTCCTACCAGTGAAATAAGGCATGACCCTATAACCCCTAGGGTTTAACAATTATAATCAAAACCCCCCATGTGAACACGTCTACTAGACCAGATCACACTTGTCCAACTTTTTCTTTAGATTTCAAGCATAGTCTATCTTAAACCTAATCAAGTATTAATAAAGAATACAAAGAAACCAAATATACAGCTAAATATTTGGATTCGGAGGGACTTCTTGCTAGATTTCGTATTTTTCAGAGAGAATTTGATAATGAATTTGTTGGAAGTGAGATTTAGATGAGGACGGTGTTTAGGGATGTTAAACAAAATCCAAACAAGCTTTTACATAATTAAATTCCAACTAAATTTACTACACAAAACACATTCTACATCGTACTCTTTAGAATTCCTATCAAACTATGAACACAACAAACCAAAGGCAAATGTCAAAACCCTAATACTCTTCCGAGGACATGAACGAGCTGGTGGTGAGCAGTGAGTTGTGGGAAATGTCCATTGGTCTCTATCATCTCCACTGTTGATTTTCCCTCGATCTTCTCTTGCATGTAGTGAGCTACTGTGTTTGGAACGACAAGGTCACTGGTAGTTTGAATGATTGTGCATGGAGTTGTAACTTTACCCAGAACTTCTCTCACGTCGCTGTAAAACACGGTTTTGGCCAAGGGTAAGGCGACCTCAGGTCTCATTGACTGCAAGTATTTCTGAAACTTCTCAACCGAGAGAGGATCGTTTGGGTCCACAGTAAGAGAGGCAAAGTTTGAAGCCCAGTTGAAATAGTTGGTTTCCACGTTGGAAATGATTTCCTCAATCTGTGAGCTCTTAAACCCTCCTTCGTAATCATCCGTGTCTGTGTACCTGCGCAAATTAATATGAGAATTCAAAGACCTATAAAGACAACAGAAAGATATGAAATACGAGAAATTATTAATGTCTTTTGGCCGGTTGCACTGGTGCCTCAGTATTTTTTGGAATTTTAATACTGAATAAATTATTATTTGTCCTCAATATAATTTTCTGTGTCCTTTATCTTTAATTTGGGCTGCTTCAGCTTGTAGGCAAACTGTCATTTGAGCTAACATCGACCCCATCTGGAGATTGTTTGCAGACGTTCCGAAACAGCTCAAATTATTGAGGACACAGAAAATATATATAGATATATATATATATATCGGCCACACAATTCAAGTAAGATCAAGATGTAGAGAACACGCCAAATCTTAAACTGAGTCTCTCATGACCACACGTTTAAAATCGAAATAACTAAAAACAACCCATTTCAGCTTTAGTTCAAGCTACCTACTACACCCCATAGTTACCTTTTTTAGCATCAAAGGCTCAAGCTTGGCTTATCACTGGAAATAATTTTACAAAAATAATGGAACTAGGCAAGGAAAAAAAATAAAAAAGAAAAATTTCTGAGAGAAAAAATTTTATCCGAGGAAGTTAGCAAGAAAAAGTATAAGGAAATTTATTTTTGAAAAAAAAAAAACCTTCCAATAAATTCTCAGTAAACTAGTATAACTGATGATGCTTTAAACAAGGATAATCACCAGCAAACGAATAAGAAGAGGTCTAGCCTTTTCTGTTTTTCTCTAGGTTGAAGAAGTACCTGGGAGAAGCTCCAAGGAGGATGAGCCTGTTAAAGAGGTCTGGCCTTTTGGTAGAAGCAATGCATCCAATCATACCAGACATGGAGTGGCCGATAAAAACTGAAGATTTTATAGAGTTTTCGTCCAGAATAGTAATCAAATCATCGGCAAAAGCGTCATACGAAGAGTAAATAGCAGGATCGTAAAGGTTTGGATCTTTTACAGATCCTGAGAAGGGCCAGTCGAAAACTATTATCTTGTAATGCTCAGACAAAAAGGGAATGATTTTGTCCCAGATAGATTGGTCTGTGCCAAACCCATGCGCAAGGATCATGGGTTCAGTCCCGGAGCCGATAACTTTTGCGTTCAGCGCCGCTGAGAGACCTTTCTCTAGCACCAACATGTTAAACTTAATAGAAAACTAAAGCTACTAGGAAAGAATAGATGTAGGACTGAGAAGAGCCTGGCATCACTTATTTATAAGAAACCAGTGAGGTCTTAGCAAGTCATAAGGAAATCAAGGGTGCTACCACGGCTTACTCTTGCATTTGTCTTCAACAATACAAATAAAAATACCAAATCAAAACCATAAAAAAATGCTTTTTTTTTTAAATTTTTTTTGAGATTTTAACATTTTCTGTTATGACAGACCTATAAGTCCACATATCTTAAAGGGTTAGCCATTGCTGAAGAGCCAATCTCGGCACTAAGCTGGGACTTGAATAGGTCAAATTGCAGGCTGGCACTGTAGACGTAGGGAGCAGATTAACAATTTAATGGGGACGGTTGGGATCCTTACCCATTCTTTTGAGATATACTGATAAAAGAGGCCCACCCCCACCAGCACCACCCCAAGCTACATCGGTAGCCTCGCACCAGCTGACCACCGTTGCTTGTAATTTTGCATGCGCAATAACTACTTCTCTTTATAATTTTAACCTAAACGAGATCATTTTAATTCGAACGTCTATTAAATTCAATTCAAATTTAACCTTAAAGATGAGTTTGAGGCAGGAGAGTGGGGCAGATAACGAAGACAGCTCAACCACGAGAAAGGGATAGAAGCGTGAAGGGGGGACATCTGTAGGTGGATGTGTTCATATGCAAAAAGGATTCTTCTGTCTTGTTGCGTCGACTGTTATTATTTTTTAATTTTAATTTTAATTTATATTTAATAATTCTGTTGTGTCTGAAGATAAGGCCAACTTACGCCTTTTTTCCATTAATGGACTTTGGAGTTTACTTTAGACCCACCTCCCATCACATTAAATATAATTTTGTCCATAAAGCGTCGGCTTCGAGGATATTTTTATTTATATTTCCTTAACACCCTCGTTTTCTTTTAGGATTTTTAACACTAACCTTAGGTTTAATCTAACAACAAAAATCCCCTCTATATTAGAAGTAATTAGGGCTGAATTCAGCTCAAACTCGGGCTCGTTGAGCTTGAGCTTCACTCAAATTAATTTATCAGACAAATTAAATAGTCAAAATAATATTGTTCTAATATTATTGATCAAAATGATATTTTTTTAATCAATTTAAATTAATTTTTTTTAATTTATAAACTTTACGAATTGAATTCATTACAGACTTGAGCTCAAATTCAATAATTTATGAATATCAAACTTGAGCTTGAGCAAACTAGATTTCAAACTGACTCAACTCAAACCCAACCTTAGAAATAATAAAGGATACATTTGAGATTAGTAGCTGTAATTTTGTAAACGTCATCAAATAGTGAAAAGACTAAAGTGCCCCCATTATTGTAAAGAATAAAGGCCAAATGTCTGTTTCCCACCCAGCATTTGATGAAATATCATATTCTTATCCATCACGTTTGAAAAAAAAAGTTAAATTCTCATAAATCTATTAAATTTTTTAATAAATTTTGTTAATTTTTTTATAAAATTAGTGAAAAACCAAAATTATCTTCCAATTAAATAATACTTTACTCTTTAAAATTGATCAAATATTTTGTTACTCTAATTTATATTAATTTAAATTAAAAATAATAAATAAATAACTTATATAAATAAATAAGAGTGTTGATTATATATAATTATATGTTTGAAGACAAACTATAAATTTTGTAAAATTTAGAGGTACTAATAAAAATTGTAAGGGATATTTTGAAATTAAAAAAATTAAGGTGTTTTAAAATTTTTAAATTTTATTATACTCCTTAATAGTTTTAAAATTGATAATTATCCTAAAAATAATAATAAATTAAAGATATAAATATCATATTATAAACTATTAAAACTATAATATATTTTCAAAATATATGAAATGTGTATGACAATTTTTTAAATAAAATAGAAAATTTTCCATTACCACTTGTGAGTTATAAAAACTAATATTTACCCCTCAAATACATACCTATTATAATGTTTGGTTAAAAACTAAGTGTTATTTTTTAAAGAAGAGCAACCTATTTGAGTTTTTAAAATTTAGCAGGTGAGAATTGTCATTTAATTAAACTTTGGGTGGCAAATGGAGAAAAATGTGTGAATTGGAAAAAGTTTTTTTGACAACAAAATTCAAAAATGACCTTTTAGGTAGCAGAGGATGCTTTTCGTTGAAGACTTAACATTCAAAAATATCAGGCAGCGGACGGTGCGTAAATTGATTTGTAAAAGAAATTAAAAACACAGAATTTTAACTCTATTTTTAAAACGATTTTCATATATATTATAATAAAATCAATTTGGTAAAAAAATTATTTTAAATGTTATATTTAATATTTGTCCAAGAGACTTATTCCCACCTATGGTTTTTATCCACTTTTGATCAATTTCTTTCAAAATTTATTAATAATATTTATGAAATAATCAAAATATCTTCTAAAAAAATAATATTAATATTAAAATAAATTTTAATATAAAATAATATTAATATAATAATATTTATAAAAAATTAATAAAAATGTTAAAAAAATCAAAATTATCAATAACAATGACTACCAAAAACTTAATTAGACGGTTACAAATAATTATTTGATTAAGTTGATTATCAAATATAACAATCTCATAGTTAGGTTTTTTACTTAAATATATTAAAATATTTATTAATTTTTAAAATTTATTATTATTATTTTATATTTAATTATTTATAAATTTAATTTTATTATTTTTGAAATTATTTTATTTAAAAATAAAAATACTTTTTTGATTAACCAAATTTTAGGTTGATAATTAAATTCAACTATAGATTTTAATTAAAGGAGGGACATTTAACTTTTTAAAAATTATAGATAAAATTTTGTTAGTTAGGAAAACCTTGGGAGGGACCAAGTTATTTGGCATTAATATTTATTAAGAAAAGCTTAGAAGGAAATCATTAATGTTCATCATTATCGCAATTTTAACTTAATATTAAAAAATTAAGGCCTAATATAATTTTAATTTCCTAAATTATAGGCAATTTTTTGTGCCGAAAAGCTGCAATCGTTGACCTACGGTCAAACTTTGGCGGCTCATCGACTTTTCTAAAGGAATTTTTTTAAACCTTTTTATAATAATAGAAATTATTTATTATTTGTGGTAAAGGAGAGTTGACTTGGTCTTCGCTCGTGACGGATTCTGGCTTCTTCTTGGCCACTTTCATTTCATCAGGGGATTCTTTGACAAAAAATCAATGAAAGGACAAATACTATTGAACAAACGAAAGAATATACAACAATTATAATTTTATCTACCTAATCAAAGCATCTAATTAATATACCAAACAATAAAATCTTATTTCATTAGATATTCATAGTAGGGAAATTAAATTTAAGTATTTAAAAAAATTATAAATAATTTACACATTTTTCTATTTTTATGATTTTAATTAAAAATCCATTTATATTCAATTACACGTGCTCACTTCAAATTGAGAATGAGAGTATAAAATGAATTTTAGGATCTTATAAATCTAAATATATGTGTTATACGTATTACGTATATTACTTATATACGATATTTAAAAATTGATAATTCCATATCTATATGTGATGTGTATACTATCTATGATTAGATATATACGAATATTAAAAAGGTGTTTGAGGCATATTTTTCTGTTAGAAAAAAAGAAAGGAAAGGACCAAAAATGTGAAAGCATGCAGAAAGAAATGGGTTTAAGGGGGAAGAAAATTTTAACTAAGTTTCAAAACGGGGATGCCAGCAGGAAGAAAACAGAGGTTAATATCCGCAACTTTATTATGTAAAAATGTTTAGAGGACTTGAATTATGGCAGGCATGACAGGGCCTCATAAAAAGTGAAGTTTTGGAACAGGGTCCCCTTTGCCTTAAATGCCCAAATATTGCTGCAGTGAACAAGAGCTGTCAGCTGAGAAGGACAACCCAAGAAAAGAGATCAATAATCTTGACAAAGCAAAATCCTTCCTTTAGTTTTTTATGTTCCCCGTTCAATTCCAATGCAACAACCATTATCAATATTTAACAAAGATATAAAACCAGTGGCTTCCAGGGCACGTCTGGCCTATTCCAATGCACACATTTATACCTGGTGGATTAAAATATAATTTTTTTTATATTATGAAATTGGGGGTCTTTGATTTTTTATACATCAGAGGGTTGGGTGTTATAAGATATTTCATATGTAGCTTTTTTTTTGTAAATATTTTAATTATAAGGGTAAAATTAAATTATTCACTTAGGTTGTTTTTTTTTTTTTTTTTTTTTTTTTTTACGTTTAGAGTGTATCTTCTTAAATATTTCAATATATTGGTTTGGATCGGATTTCTCATCATCAAATATAACAAAAAAAAAAAAAAATTGTATGCTATTGCATTGGTTGGGTATCATGCATGGAAGTCATGCTTGTCAGCAAAACCAAATCTAATGTCAATGCAAATTAAAAAAAAAAAAAGTTTGGAGTGAAATCATGCATCAACATGTGCAACTCAAGGCAACTTCTCTTCGTTTTTTATTTTATACAATAATTGATATACAAACTTTGTATGGACTAGAAAGAGCGTACATCTAAGAGAAGTTAACGTACGTCTTGCTTCAATATCAAGCGGGGTTCTTTTTAATTCGTAAAATTTTGTGTATTAATTGCTATATAAAATGCATAAACAAAAGATATTATTGGATGGTATAATATAGACAAAATCACACTCGAGATAAAGAGATCTAATTAGATTTGCATTTATGAAGTTGTAATCTGTATAAATTGCAATTGCACCATCTTAAATACGAATTTGACTAAATTGCACTATATCAAATACTATTTAACGAGATCTCGTCATTTTAAGCATGATTTCGATTAAATAACACCATTTTAAACGTAATTTGACTGAGTTTGCGTTGACTAGTTTATTAGCGATAATTTTAATAATGATTGACCTTAAAAATAATATTGACCACGGGTAGAAAATATATTTCATAAAGTTCAGGGAAATTTGTTATTCAGGCTTGAACAATAATTTTGTTCTATTAATCATGTGAATTAATTAAGACTTCATTAAAATCTATGCATCTAAATATATAGATGTCTTTGATTAATTCAATTTCGACTTCATATTTTATATGGCATCTCATTGCTTGAAAAAAATAATAATAATTTATTAATGTACATTCAACCTGGATGATCTTCTCCAGCTTTAATACCATTTTAGAAATGCCCTATTTGGCACTACTACTGCTTTTAGAGTTACTAATTAGTTCTAATTAAGCATTGATGTTATTGATTAGCCTTGTCAATTAGAATCTGTGCATGACAAACCCAGAATCTGTGCATGACAAAAGCAAACTAACACTTCAACATTTTCCAAGCAAACTAGCCCTCCACTGGTTGGAATTTGTTCAACAAACCAAACCCACCAAAATTTTATAGAATACGGCAAAAGGCTTACCTTGCATCAACTAGGAAGAACGCAACGAAGACAGAAGAAATGTGCAGAATGCGACACCTAATAAGATAATAGCAAATGGTGCCGATGAGGAGGGATTATTGCTGGGTAGACGACCAATGGAGACGAGCAAAGCAGACGGCCAGGAAAATCGCAGCAGACGAAAAAATGGTTAGGGCAAGGGAGAGGAGACAAGACGCGGGTTTATATAATTGACTTATAACGACGTTTTTTAATAACTTTTATCAGTGTTTTTATATGTTCCCCGTTCAATTCCATGCAACAACCATTATCAATATTTAACAAAGATATAAAACCAGTGGCTTCCAGGGCGTGTCTGGCCTATTCCAATGCACACATTTATACCTGGTGGATTAAAATATAAATTTTTTTTATTTTATGAAATTGGGGGTCTTTGATTTTGTATACATCAGAGGGTTGGGTGTTATAAGATATTTCATATGTAGCTTTTTTTTGTAAAAATTTTACATTATAAGGGTGAGAAAAATGTCAAAGAAACAAGTCTTGGAGCGAGAGATAGTGATACAAACCTTGGGCGAATAATACCCTTAAAAGCTAATTGTTAGATTGCAGAACTCAAAACCACATAAATCTCACACTAAAAATTTATATTTTTTGATATGAAATTGAAATCTTAGACACTACACTTAGGATCATAAACATACCATCATGTTTTGTAGCTTCGGCACTTATGCTGACTAGATATATGTTAGCTCCCTATTACTCTTAAGAAAATACTGTAATGCCAATGTCACTACTCGCATCATATGATTATAACTAAGAGACGTTATAGTAACTCTACTATCAAATAATATAAACATTGGAAGAATCGTACCTTAAAAGCTATATATATTCTAAACCAAAAACATATTTTTGACATGCGAAGAAGTTTTAGGATTATATATAATAATAGTAACAATAAAAATTGATTCAAAGATATCTATTGCCCTATATAATAGCCATTTTGACGATACTCTAAAAATATATATATAGAGAGAGATAGATAGAGCCTCTTGGATCATAGGTCTTTTTTTTTAATATTAAACATAGGTTTTAATGATATATAATGAATACACTATAAATGACATAATTTTGATTTTATTAAATAAATTTAAAATTTAATTTAACGATATTAATAAAATCAATATCACATCATTTTATATAATTTTATTTTTTGATTTTAAAATTATTATGGTCCAATCCAAGGCCACTTCCCAACATGAAGCGCATCCAATAGTATGAATGCGTGCATGGTCAATGGGCTCTCCTGAATAACTTTTACAAGGATTTCACAATAATTCTAGAAAGTTGAAGCGGTGCTACACGAGGACCGCAACCTCCGCAAAAAGCATTTTCTTGGTCATCACCATTTAAACGCTTTCCTTGCCCTACCAGTTGCGTGATGAATAATATTTCCAAGTTTTTTCATAAAACCAATTTTCTTTTCTGTTTTTATGTTTTTGTCAAGCATATTTAAAAACGTTTCAGACAGCATTAAAAACCGCTTCGAAACGTCTTACCATTTATTTCGTAAACAGATAAAAAAGGCAGATGTAGGATCCCTCAAGATACATGCATCCATTTCATTTATGAAAGGCATGTTTTAGGCAAGGGTTCTTCGATAATAACGAAAACAAGAATAAACGATGAAAATGACTTACATTTTTTCAATCAATGACTTTTAGGATCAACGATGAATATTTTTAACAAAAAAGGAAAAAAAAACTATAAAAATGAGAGAAAAATTTTTTCGACAAAAACTTTTTATTATTCAAATATCAAAAATAAGATAGAAATAGAGAAAATTTTCTTTTATGGAAACAGAAAAAAAATTAGGATATTCGACTCTTATTCATGTTGTTATGCTCTATGTAAGAGAGGTATTTATAATATTCATGCTTTAATATTTTTTTTTTCGAATTTAAAACTAAAGGATCTCACAAACAAGGGTGAGGGAGCCCTCTACCTTATGAAACGGCTGCCAAAGATTCATCGAATTTGAGGAAAATCAAGTTGGATTAATAAATGAGTTAGGTGGATAGGTCCCGGTTGGTGTGAAGTAATTAAAAGCCAAAAGGTAGAAGAAAGGTAGGGTGTTCCAAGGCTCTTAAATTTGAAACACAAAGGAGGTTGACAGTTTCTTGAGGCATACTAAGTCCTTTTTCTTTCTTCAATTGCATATTCTCACACGAAAATCACAAATTCTACATCCTAATAATGATATCATAAAAAATCTGGTGTACCAAATTGTTTATTGTATTTAAGAGGACGGTTCCTAACTTTTTTAATATTGATAGGATAGGAACCCTCGAAAAAAGTAAGTAGAAAATAAGGAAAAACTTCTCTAGACTAACTGCATAGGCTAACATCTAAAAATGTGATAAATCACAAACACAACCGATAAACACATGACCCATAGAGACTATGAGAAGAAAATAAGGAAAAACTTTCATACACTAATTGCATAGACTAATATATAAAAATGTGATAAATTACAAGCACAACCACTAAATACATAGTTGATAGAGACTAAGAAAAAAGCTTCACATAGTATGATCTTTCTTAAATATTTAAAAAAGTCTTTTCTTATTAATATCCGAAAATGTGATAAATCACAAACATAACCACTAAATACATGATTAATAGAGAGAACGAGAAGAACTTCACGTGCTATAATCTCTCTTAAATATTTAGAAAAGTTTTTCCTTCTTTTGTTATGTGTTTATAAAGGAAAGTAATTATCTTTGATCAAATGAGGATTATATTGTTACTGTAATTATCTTATAATGAGTTTAATTAGACTATAAATGAATCTCTATGATCATATTTGAATAAAAAATCCGCACGTATTATATATATGCACATAACTACACCTCTTATGTTGGATTTTCAAGTGTTTTGACGTGTTAAAACTAAACAGAAATGATTGTGAAAGAAATAATGAAGTTTAAGGCATGACTTATAATAATATATAAAACATATAACAATATATATGCAATAAATATAAAGAGTAACAAAGAAAAAATGCTCAGTAATTTTTTTAGTGTTTCAGAACTTTGTTCCACAACTTCTTATGTCCACCTCCTCAGGCCAACATACTCAACGTTCCATTAGATCAAAATTGCATCAAATACACTAATTTTGTTAGAATTTTGCCCTTATAACAGTTATAAGGGATTTCATTCAAATAATTTAAAATACAAAATTTTGTAAAATTTTTACTTCTCAGTTAGAATGATCACATAAAAGTATATAAACTTACTCTCCAACGATACTATTTAAAAGCAAAGAGAGTGATGATTGATGAAAATAATAACAATGAACTCTTAAACTTTGATTTGCACTACATTTTCTTTTTTTTTAGCTTTTTTTTCATCTCATGAACCTCTCTAACATCTTATTATGATACCAATGTTTGTTTTTATAAAGAAATTTGAACTTTTAACGCAAATAGTCCTTCTAGATCTAGATATTAGTCATTGCATTATAAAAAATTCTCTAATTTCTATTGTAAAGTCTCGAAGAATGAATGCGTGCATGGTCAATGGGCTCTCCTGAATAACTTTTACAAGGATTTCACAATAATTCTAGAAAGTTGAAAGCGCTGCTCCACGAGGACCGCAACCTCCGCAAAAAGCATTTTATTGGTCATCACCATTTAAACGCTTTCCTTGCCCTATTTGCGTGATGAATAATATTTTCAAGTTTTTTTCATAAAACCAATTTTCTTTTCTATTTTATGTTTTTGTCAAGCATATTTAAAAACGTTTCAGACAGCATTAACAACCGCTTCGAAACGTCTTACCATTTATTTTGTAAACAGATAAAAAAAGGCGGATGTAAGATCCCTCAAGATACATGCATCCATTTCATCTATGAAAGGCACGTTCTAGGCAAGGGTTCTTCGATAATAATGAAAACAAGAATAAACGATGAAAATGACTACATTTTTTCAATCGATGACTTTTAGGATCAACGATGAATATTTTTAACAAAAACGAGAAAAAAATTATAAAAATGAGAGAGAAATTTTTTCGACAAAGACTATTTATTATTCATATATCAAAAAAAGATAGAGATAGAGAAAACTTTCTTTTATGGAAACAGAAAAAAGTTTAGGATATTTGACTCTTATTCATGTTGTTATGCTCTGTGTAAGAGAGGTATTTATAATTTTTGTGCTTTAATATTTTATCGAATGTAAAACTGAAGGATCTCACAAACAAGGGTGAGGGAGCCCTCTACCTTATGAAACGGCTGCCAAAGATTCATTGAATTTGAGGAAAATCAAGTTGGATTAATAAATGAGTTAGGTGGATAGGTCCCGGTTGGTGTGAAGTAATTAAAAGCCAAAAGGTAGAAGAAAGGTAGGGTGTTCCAAGGCTCTTAAATTTGAAACACAAAGGAGGTTGACAGTTTCTTGAGGCATACTAAGTCCTTTTTCTTTCTTCAATTGCATATTCTCACATGAAACTCACAAATTCTACATCCTAATAATGATATCATAAAAAATCTGGTGTACCAAAGTGTTTATTGTATTTAAGAGGACGGTTCCTAACATTCTTAATATTGATAGGAACCTTGAAAAAATTATGTAGAAAATAAGAAAAAACTTCTCTAGACTAATCGCATAGACTAACATCTAAAAATGTGATAAATCGCAAACACAACCAATAAACACATGGCTCATAGAGATTACGAGAAGAAAATAAGGAAAAACTTTTATGCACTAATTGCATAGACTAATATATAAAAATGTGATAAATTACAAACACAACCGCTAAATACATAGTTGATAGAGACTAAGAAAAAAACTTCACATAGTATGATCTTTCTTAAATATTTAAAAAGGTCTTTTCTTATTAATATCCGAAAATGTGATAAATCGCAAACACAACCACTAAACGCATGACCAATAGAGAGAACGAGAAGAACTTCACGTGGTATAATCTTTCTTAAATATTTAGAAAAGTTTTTTCTTCTTTTGTTATGTGTTTATAAAAAAAGGTAGTTATCTTTGATCAAATGAGGATTATATTGTTATTGTAATTATCTTATGATGAGTTTAATTAGACTATAAATCAATCTCTATAATTATATTTGAATAAAAAATCCTCACGTATTATATATATGCACATAACTACACCTCTTATGTTGGATTTTCAAGTGTTTTGACGTGTCAAAACTAAACAAAAATGATTGTGAAAGAAATAATGAAGTTTGAGGCATGACTTATAATATTATATCAAACATATAACAATAAATATGCAATAAATATAAAAAGTAGCAGAGAAAATATTCTTAGTAATTTTTATAGCGTTTCAAAACTTTGTTCCACAACTTTTTATGTCCACCCCCTCAAGCCAACATACTCAACGTTCCACTAGATCCAAATTGCATCACTTATACTAATTTTGTTAGAATTTTGTTTTTATAATAGTTATAAGGGACTTCATTTAAATAATTTAAAATACAAAATTTTGTAAATAATTTACTTCTCAACTAAAATGACTACATAAAAGTATATAGACTTACTCTCTAATAATACTATTTAAGTGCAAAGAGTGATGATTGATGAAAATATTAATATTGAACTCTTAAGCTTTGATTTACACTATATATTTTTTTTCTTCTAGGTTTTTTTTTTCCCATAAACCTCTCTAACATCTTATTATGATGCCAATGTTTGTTTTTATAAAGAAATTTGAACTTTTAAAATACAAAATTTTGTAAATAATTTACTTCTCGTCTAAAATGATCACATAAAAATATATAGACTTACTCTCTAAAGATATTATTTAAGTGCAAAAAGAGCGATGATTGACGAAAATAATAACAATGAACTTTTAAGTTTTGATTTGCACTATATTTTCTCTCTTCTAGTTTTTTTTTTTTTTTTTTCCTCATAAACCACTCTAACATCTTATTATGATACCAATGTTTTTTTTTATAAGGAAATTTGAACTTTTGACACAAATAGTCCTTTCAGATCTAAGATATTAGACACTGCATTTTAAAAAGTTCTTTAATTTCTATTGTAAAGTCTTGACGAATGATTATTTCTTGTTCTAAAATGGGCATTATTGATCAAAATCTTTGAATTTCTAAAAAAAAAAAATTCAACTTCAAAAAGTTCAATAACTATATATATTATGTTTTCTTATACTTGGAACATGTGCTCATATTTCTTAAATATATGTTCAATTCTTGTTTAACTCAATTGAACTTTTTCGAAACATGAGACAACTAACCAAAATGGTTTCATCATTTATAGAATAATCTGACGACTTTCTTGAAATATGGTCGTTCCAAACTTGGAAAGGATGTTTGGCCTTTAATCTTCCATTTTTCTTCAACTTTTCCATAACATTGAATGGGCTTGGAAACAATATTATATTTGTACTTGAACGGGTGTTTACTCTTTTTTAACTTTTGTTCAATTTTGGACAAAATAAGGACAACTAAGAGAACAAAATTGTTTCCTATTGAACAGCCTTTCTAGAGAATGGAACGGGCATTCCAATTTGGGAACGAATGTTCCACGTAGAATTTATAAATTTTTTCATTTTGGTCTTGACATAAGTCATTCAATAGTTTTCCAACAAAGTAGGAGATAGGAAAAAAAAAAAAAAAATCTATACAAAGCTTCTAAGAAGACAACATTGTTATTTTCTCTAAATTAATAATATAATTATGAACATAAACACTCAATTCATTGGTCAAACTATATCAAAAACTTCTTTTATTTTTATTATTCATTCATATACTTTGAATCACATTTAATTCTTAATATAGTGAATGACAAAGTTATTTACTTAACTCTAATTAAGATTGAATTCGAACCAAACTAAATTCAAACATGAATAAGCTCAAACACGACTCTACTAATAAGAAGTCAAACTTGAGTCTTATTGAATCAAATTGATCTTTTCTGCAAATCTTATAATTAGCTTTTTAACAATAATGAAATTGTTGTTTTAATACATACATTAGTAAAACGAACCTTGAAGTTGATAATATTGAAATTACAAGCTTCAACTCGTTTAAACAAAATTTAAATTCAAACAAGTTCAGTTTGAATACAATCCTAACTCCAACGGTCAAAATCATAATTTATCTTGCAAAGATTCAACAAATATAAACTTCAATTGACAAAGAAAAATCTCATCATCAATGAGATTAAAAAAGGGAAGGCAACTGAGAAAGGTGGAGCCTGCTTTGAGATGAACATAAGAAGATACAATGTGGTTTGATTATTGTATCATGTGTCATTAAAATTACAACTTGGCAAAACATTGCATTTATTTTTGGAATCTTCACTTGGATTTCTCATACACAGATGTATCAAATGGAAAGGATGATGTGAATTATATAAAAAAAGGGAAAAACGAGGGAGAAGCTTAAATCTCAACTATTTGAAGCTTCTGTCACATTCTAGTTTCTATTAAAAATCACTCTTTTTTGGGTAATTATTTAAACAAAAAAAAAAAAATCACTTGATGCCACCAGGCTGCGGCGGCAGAGACCAAAAATATGAGAAGCTGAGAACTAGTTACATCAAGGCACTCAGCTCGTCCCCAGCCATGCAAATCGCAGTGTGACGGCAACCAGAATTTTCTCATGCCTTCACTGGAGTACATTGAGGAACATACACCAACCGCTCTATCGATATTGGAGCTGATCATAGGGTGCTCTATCGAAATCAAAATAAAAATTGTTTTTGGTTCTTATGTTGATGCATTTTTTTTAATTCATGTTGGTATTTAGACAATACAGGGTGGCATAGAGTCAGTCAGCATAACATCACTGCTGAAGTAAGTTTTGAGTTTAGTCATAGATTTGGTAACAATCCACCTAATATTTGGTCAAACAGAGATGTTGAATTTCATTACTGTAAAATTGACAACTCTCTTGCATATCATTAGTCCCTTTCAGAAATTTTCTCCACGTGCAAGAGTAATATGATCATTATGGTTATTCATCCTATAGTTTTCTTTCACTTCTTTCTTACAGTACACAGTCAGGAATATCCCCTGGCTAAATTCATCAGGCCAAGTAATGGACACGGCATAGTTTCCCATAGGTCGAATTTCTTCAGGTTCGATGTCTTCTGAAACATCAGGGTACTGCAGCTTTTGCTCACCGGTCCATTCATCCTGTTTGAAACCCAATAAAATGAAGGGGGGAAAAGAGGGAAATTTGGTCAATTTGTGGAGATTCTGGGATCCCCATGACAATAATTAAAATCAATGCAGAGAAAAAATTTGTTCCTAGAAAGTAAGATTTTGTCATTTTGTCATAAGTCAGAGCAGCCAGAAAGAATTTGGTTACTTTGGCTAACTATTACATCAACCACTTTCTCTTAAAAGTCTTAAATTAAATGCCTTCTAGAATTTAACTACTACATTTATCCATCAAGTTAATCTTCAGAATCTGTGGATTGCTTTAGAACCTGCCACTGCTCAAGTGCCAAGTCGTTTTGAAGAAATCAAAACTTTCAAATTCTTAATGTGAATGAAAATGCCACCATCTGAAGGGTAACTTTTATACTTTCATAAACAAATATTCTATATGTTCATTTTAACAATTAAAATAAAAAAGTTATGTATTTCTTCTTGTGAGAAGAAAATTAACACATAAAAATAATTTTCCTCAGAAACAAAGGGAAAAGAAAAAGGAAAATCACTAAAACGATAGAACTAAAATCTAAACTCAAGTAAAAAATTGTTAAAATTAAGGGCCGTACAGGTGGATACAAACAAAACCAGATTTGAATATCTTTTGGTTCAAGTTTAGTTTTAATAGTAATTTGATTTGAAATGTTGAGTTAAAATTAAGGGAGCTTTGAGTTCAGTTTGGATAAAAACAAAGTTCGGTTTAATTCAATTCGAATTTAACTAGAATTTATAATTCAGATTTGTAGTTTGAGTTTAGTTCAATTTCATAATTCAAATGTATAATTTGGATTTGTGACTTAGATTTAAGACTCATCGACAAAGTAACATTATTATGTTAATGAATTACATACTCAAATGACATATTTAAATCAGGAATTTGAGTTGAGTTTGAACTACAAATGCAAATTACAAATTCGAACTCTAAATTTGAGTCCAAATCAAACCATGCCAAGTCAAACTCCCTTTAACTTAGGTTCGACTCAATTTTAAAAACGAACCAAACCTCTTGCATTGAACTTAGTATGAATTCAAATTAAACGAATACAAACTGAGCCAAGCCAGCTTTTAAGATCAAATTGGCTCAATCCAAATCTAGCCCTAAGCATATGTTGGCAATAAGGTAAGTAGGTCCATTGAAACCAAAACCAACTTTGTCGATTCCGGTTTTTAATTCCTACCTATAACTACTTATTTATTGTTTAAAATATGTTATTTTCATAATGAATATCATGTTTTTGAATTTGAAACTACTTATTTATTAGACTATAATGTGATTTATGTAGAAATTATTTATTTTGCCAAAAAATAATAAATTTTATGTTACTTAAAATTTTTTTGATAATGAGTTAAATATTTTAATTTTAATTAATATATCAAAGTTTTTAGTTTAAATTAGATGTTAAATAATGAAAAAATGTTTCTAATTAATCTATCGATTAATTTGTTTGAGTATATTGATGTATATTATCGAAAATGAGATGATTTTAAAATTGTTAAATCTAAAAAATTCTAATAGACGCGATCATGTCTATTTATCATTCATCATGCCCAACCATTTATGAAAGTTGGAGGACCAACTGAGAGGCAAGGTGTCTACAAGGACAAATTGATAGTTTCCACACACCTAGTTATTTTTCAGTAGTCAATGAAATCAAGGGGCGAATTTATTTTCACACCACCCTCTTGTTCTCTAGAATCCTCTTCTTGAAACGTTGCTCCTCTTGTGAGGAGTCATTTTGGTCATCCTCATGCAATAATACAATAAATATTATAATCAACTTAAATCTTGTACAACAATTCATAAAATACATGGACGCACTTTGATTTTAGGTTTACACTCAAATAGAACTTTAATTATTATACCAATCTATGAAATATTGTATCTTGTTCAATTATCATTATTTTTTGTTTTATACTAATACAATATTGTGCTGTCATCTGTGGAGGTCCATCGCCTTCGTACCTAACCAAAAATATAATTTCAGATATCTACGAATGATCCCATAAAGTAAAAGTATCAAATTACCTTAACCCTATAGTATTATATGTCACCATTTTTGTAAATTATCATTCTTCTACCTGTGAAATAGCATATAACCCCTCAAGGTTTAAAATATTATTATCAAACCCAGGAGATGTGAATACGTCTACTAGACCAGATCACACTTATCCAACTACTTCTTTAGATTTCAAGCAAAATCTATCTTGAATCAATTCTACTGTTAATAATGAATACAAAGGAACCAAATATACAGTTAAATATTTGGATTCGGAGAAACTTCTTGCTAGATTTCGTATTTTTCAGAGAGAATTTGATGATAAATTTATTGGAAGTCAGAATTAGATGAGGACGGTGTTAGGGATATTAAACAAAATTCAAACAAGCTTTTACATTATTAAATTCCAACTAAATTTACTACACAAAACACATTCTACATCGTACTCTTTAGAATTCCTATCAAACTATGAACACAACATACCAAAGGCAAATGTTTAACCACTTATTTCTCCTAAATGAAACCAAAATAAAAAAAATAAAGCTATATATATATATATATGGATCAAGGATCAAAACCCTAATACTCTTCCGAGGACTTGAACAAGCTGGTGGTAAGCAGTGAGCTGTGGGAAATGTCCATTGGTCTCTATCATCTCCACTGTTGATTTTCCCTTGATCTTCTCTTGCATGTAGTGAGCGACTGTATTTGGAACGGCAGGGTCACTGGTAGTTTGAATGATTGTGCATGGAGTGGTAACTTTACCCAGAACTTCTCTCACGTCGCTGTAAAACACGGTTTTGGCCAAGGGTAAGGCGACCTCAGGTCTCATTGACTGCAAGCATTTCTGATACTTTTCAACCGAGAGAGGATCGTTCGGGTCCACAGCAAGAGAGGCAAACTTTGAAGCCCAGTTGAAATAGTTGGTTTCCACGTTGGAAATGATTTCCTCAATCTGTGAGCTCTTAAACCCTCCTTCGTAATCATCCGTGTCTATGTACCTGCGGAAATTAATATGAGAATTCAAAGACCTATGGAGACAACAGAAACATATGAAAGAGGAGAAATTATTAATGTCTTTGGCCGGCTGCACTTGTGGCTCAGTACTTTATGGAATTTTATTACTGAATAAATTATTATTGTCCTCAATATAATTTTCTGTGTCCCCCATCGATAATTTGAGCTGCTTCTGCTCGTAGGCAAACTGTCATTTGAGCTAATATCGACCCCATCTGGAGATTGTTTGCGGACGTTCTGAAACAGCTCAAATTATTGAGGACACAGAATATATATATATATATATATATAGCAGCCACACAAGTCAAGTAAGATCAGGATGTAGAGAACACGCCAAATCTTAAACTGAGTCTCTCAAGACCACACGTTTAAAATCGAAATAACAAAGAACAACCCATTTCAGCTTTAGTTCAAGCTACCTACTACACTCCATATTTACCTTTTTTAACCATCGAAGGCTCAAGCTTGACTTATCACTGGAAATAATTTTACAAAAATAATGGAACTAGGAAAGGAAAAAAAATAAAAAAGAAAAATTTCTAAGAGAAAAAATTTTAACCGAGGGAGTTAGCAAGAAAAAGTATCAGGGGATGTATTTTTGAAAAAAAAAAAAAAACCTTCCAATTAAGTCTCAGCAAACTAGCATAACTGATGATGCTTTAAACAAGGATAATCACCAGTAAACGAATAAGAAGAGGTCTGGCCATTTCTGTTTTTCTTTAGGTTGAAGAAGTACCTGGGAGAAGCTCCAAGGAGGATGAGCCTGTTAAAGAGGTCTGGCCTTTTGGTAGAAGCAATGCATCCAATCATACCAGACATGGAGTGGCCGATAAAAACTGAAGATTTTATAGAGTTTTCGTCCAGAATAGTAATCAAATCATCGGCAAAAGCGTCATACGAAGAGTAAATAACAGGATCGTAAAGTTTTGGATCTTTTACAGATCCTGAGAAGGGCCAGTCGAAAACTATTATCTTGTAATGTTCAGACAAAAAGGGAAGGATTTTGTCCCAGATAGATTGGTCTGTGCCAAACCCATGCGCAAGGATCATGGGTTCAGTCCCAGAGCCGATGACTTTTGCATTGAGCGCCGCTGAGAGACCTTCCTCTAGCACCAACATGTTAAACTTAGTAGAAAACTAAAGCCACTAGGAAAGAATAGATGTAGGACTGAGAAGAGCCTGGTATCATTTATTTATAAGAAACCAGTGAGGTCTTAGCAACTCATAACTCTTGCATTTGTCTTCAACAAAACAAATAAAAATACCAACTCAAAACCATAAAAAATACATATTTTTTTTTTTATATTTTTGGAATTTTAACATTTTCTGTTATGACAGACCTATAATAACTGTCCATATATCTTAAAGGGTTAGCCATTGCTGAAGAGCCAATCTCGGCACTAAGCTGGGACTTGAATAGGTCAAATTGCAGGCTGGCACTGTAGACGTAGGGAGCAGGTTAACAATTTAATGGGGACGGTTGGGATCTTTGCCCATTCTTTTGAGATATATTGATAAAAGAGGCCCACCCCCACCAGCGCCACCCCAAGCTACATCGGTAGCCTCGCACCAGCTGACCACCATTGCTTGTAATTTTGCATGCGCAATAATTACTTCTCTTTATAATTTTAACCTAAACGACATCATTTGATTCGTACGTGTGCTAAATTCAATTCAAATTTAACCTTACAGATGAGTTTGAGGCAGGAGAGCGGGGCAGATAACGAAGACAGCTCAACCACGAGAAAGCGATAGAAGCGTGAAGGGGGGACATCTGTAGGTGGAGGTGTTCATATGCAAAAAGGTTTCTTTTGTCTTGTTGTGTCGACTGTTATTATTTTTTATTTTTAATTTTAATTCATATTTAATAATTCTGTTGTGTCTGAAGATAAGGCCAACTTACGCCTTTTTTCCATTAATGGACTTTGGAGTTTACATCACACCCACCTCCCATCACGTAAATTATAATTTTATTAGGCCAAAGAACTATTTCCCACCCATAGTTTGAGGCAGGGACAAAGTCCCACCCACTTAAGTTTAAAAGCCCCATCTCCCACCCTACCTAATTTTAATATTAAAAATAATAAATATACAGTAATAATCAGAAGTATTTTTATCTTTTTAATATTAAAATTTTATAAATTAATAAAATAAATTTTATATAAATATAAAATATTTAAAAAATTTTAAAAAAATTAAAAAATATATTTAAAAAATTTTAAAATTTAAAAAATTGAAACAGCTACCGCCGCCGGCACCGATGGCAGTGGCTGTCCATAATAGAACCAGATGGCCATTTCAGGTCATCTGGTTCCAGGAGAGGCAGTCAATTTGGCCGCCTCCACAGAATAGGGAGGCCAGATCTGGCCTTCCCTGGAACCAGGTGGTCGAAAATAGCCACCTGGTTCTATTATAGACGGCCACTACTGCTAGTGTCAGCGGCAGTGACTGCTTTAATTTTTAAATTTTAAAAATATTTTTTAATTTTTTTAAATATTTTATATTTATATAAAATTTACTTTATTAATTTATAAAATTTTAATATAAAAAAGTCAAAAATACCCCTGTATTATTACTGTGTATTATTATTTTTAATATTAAATTTAGTTTGGGGTGGGAGATGGGCTTTTGAAACCTTGAGGGTGGGACTTTGTCATCACCTCAAACTATGGGTGGGAAATATGCTTTGGCCAATTGGTGGCGTATGGTTAAACTTTGACGGCTCATCGACTTTTCTAAAGGAATTTCTTATAACCTTTTTATAATAGTAGAAATTATTTATTATATGTGGTAAAGGAGAGTTGACTTGGTCTTCGCTGGTGACGGATTCTGGCTTCTTCTTGGCCACTTTCATTTCATCAGGGGATTCTTCGATAAAAAATTATAGGCCAAAGGACAAATACTATAGAACAAGCGAAAGAATATACAACAATTATAATTTTATCTACCTAATCAAAGCATCTAATTAATATACCAAACAAAAAAATTAGACATTCATATTAGGGAAATTATTTCAAGTATTACAAAAATAAAGTATAAATTATTTTATTTATTTTTTCAATTTTAATTAAAAATCTGTGTGTATGTCCAATTACACTAGGTACATATATATTGATCATATTAACGATTTCTCAATTAGATTATACGTATTAGATACATATATTAAATAAAATTCGTGCATAAAGGTCATACATGCACATATTAAAACAATTTGATACCGTTAATGATTTTAGATAATTTTTAACTTATTTTGACAATTAAAATTGCTTATAAAAGTGACTCAATAATTATATTTAATGTTCAATACGTTATAATGTTAAGAAATTAGTTATTTCGTATCGATTTACTTTAAAATTTTAGATATGTATAAAATTTGATGAGATTTATTGTTAAAATCATGTTATTAGAAGTCTAAAATAGTAGATAAAAAGATTTAAAGAGTTAAAAAGACGAATTTATAAAGAATAAGTTAGTGAATGCGATTTTGTGTTACTATGCTTGCTCACTATAAATTGGGAATGAGAATATGATATGAATTTTTAAAACTTTTGAATACAAATATGTGTGATATGCATACTATACATATCATTTATACGTGATGTCGTTTAAAAGTTGATGATTTTATATTTATATGTGATGCGTATACTATTTACGATTTGATATATATGAATTTTTCATTAAATTCGTAAATCGCAAAAGCGAAGTGTTGAGGCACATTGTTTGGTTAGAAAAAAAAGGGAAAGGGATGGAACAAAAATGTCAAAACACGCGGAAAGAAATGGGTTCAAGGGGGAAGAAAATTTTAACTAGTTTTCAGAATGTGGATGCCAGCAAGAAGAAGACAGACGTTAACATCCGCAACTTTATTATAAAAAAATGTTTAGAGAACTTAAATTATGGCAGGAATGACAAGGCCTCATAAAATGTGAAGTTTTGGCTGGTTTTGTTCATGGTTTAGGTTTTGAATCAGTCAAATTTACTTGATGAAAAAACAGGGTCCCCTTTGCCTTAAATGGCCAAATATTGCTGCAGTGAACAAGCTCCGTCAGCTGAGAAGGATAACACAAGAAAGGAGATCAATAATCTTGACAAAGCAAAATCCCTCCTTTCGTTTTTTCGTTCACCGTTCAATTCCAATGCAACAACCATTATCAATATTTAACAAAGATATAAAACCAGTGGCTTCCAGGGCACGTCTGGTCTACTCCAATAGTCACGTTTATACCTGGTGTATTAAAATATTAATTTTCTTTATTTTATGAAATTGGGAGTCTTTTGATGTGGGATTTTTTATAAATATTTTACATCATAAGGATAATATTAAATTGTTCACTTAGGTGGGTTTTTTTTTTTTTTTGTTTATGTGTTTAGAGGGAATCTTTTTAAACATTCTGATATGTTAGTTTGAATTAAACTCTTCATTATGATACTGTATTGGTTGGATATCAAGCATGGAAGTCATGTTTCTCATCAAAACCAAATCTATTGTCAATACAAATTAAAAATAAAAACTGGAGTGAAATCGTATGTCAACATGTGCAATTCAAGAGAACTTCTTTTTATTTCGTATTTTATACAATAACTGTTACATAAATTTTGTATGGATTAGAAAGAGCATCCACCTGAGAGAAGTTAAAGTGTGTCTTGCTTTGACATCAAGTGGGATTGTTTATAGTTCGTAAAATTTTGTGTATTAATTGCTATATAAAATGCAAAAGCGAGAGATATCATCGAATGGTGTAATGTAGTTGAAATCACACCCAAGATAAGGGTATTTAATTAGACTTGCATCTATGATGGTGCAATTTGTCTAAATTGCAATCGCACCATCCCAAGTATAATTTTGACTAAATTGTACTATGTCAAGTACTATCTAATGAGATCTTACCATCCTAAGCATGATTCCAATTAAATAACATCATTTTAAACGTAATTTGGCTGAGTTTGTATCTAACTTGTTTATTAGCGATGATTTTAATAACGGTTAACCTTAAAAATAATATTGACTAGGCGTAAAAAATACATTTCATAAAGTCAATGAAGGCTATATTCATCTTTACAATCATGTTAGCATGTCAATGAATAGATTTTAGTAATAAAACTTGATGATGGATGGAAAATCATTTGTCTAAATTTTATAGGTGAGAAAATTGTTAAAGAAACAAATCTTGGGGCTTAAGGTTGTGATATAATCCTTTGACACATAATACCCTAAAAGCTAGTCGTTAGATTACAGAACTCAAAACCATATAAATCTCACACCAAAAGTTTATACTTTTTCGATGTGAAATTCAAGTTTTATATACTACATTTATGATTGTAATATACCATCATGCTTTACAGCCCGAACATATATGCTAACTAGATGTGTGTTAGCTCTCTATTAGTCCTAAGAAAACATCGTACTTGCACCATATGATTGTAACTAAGAGACGTGATGATAACTCTAATATCAAATGATATAAACATCGGAATAATCCAACTCTAAAAAATAGTTATTATATTAGAGACTTTAAAACTATACAAGCTTCACACCGAAAATATATTTTTTATATGAGAATAAGTTTTAGGATCATAAACAATAATAATAATAAATAAAATTGACTCAAAAAAAAAACATATATTATCCGAAACAATAATCATTTTTTATGATACTCTAATAATATGTATATGTATATCCTTTTTTTTTTTTTGAATCATAAGTCTCTTTTTTTTTTCTAATACACTGTAATTGACATAATATTGATTTTATTAAATATTTTTTAAAATTTAATTTAAAGATATTAATAAAATCAATATCACATCATTGTATATAATTTTGTCCGTGCAGGAATTCATTTTTTTATTTAAAATTAATATGGTCCAATCCAAGGCCATCTGCCAACATGAAGTGGAGCCAATGGTATGAATGCGTGCATGGTCAATGGGCTCTCCTAAATAACTTTTAAAAATAATTACAAGGATTTCACATGAATTTAAAAAAGTTGAAAGCGGCCCCCGAGGACCACAGCCTCTGCAAAAGCATTTTATTGGTCATCGCCATTTAAACGGTTTCCTTGCTCTACCAATTGCGTGATGAATAATATTTCCAAGTTTTTTCATAAAACCAGTTTTCTTTTTTTTCTTTTTATGTTTTTGTCAAGCATAGTTAAAAACGTTTCAGACAGCATTAAAAAAATGCTTCGAAACGTCTTACCCTTTATTTCGTAAACAGATAAAAAAGTGGATGTCAGATCCCTCAAGATATATGCATCCATTTCATTTATGAAAGGCATGTTTCATCCTTTTAGGTGGGGGTTGTTGGATAATAACAAAAATGAGAATGACTCAGGTCTCCATAACCGATGACTTGTAGGATCAATGATGAATATTTCTAACAAAGATGAGAAAAAATCATAAACGAGAGAGAAATTTTTTTCGATGGAGATTTTTTATTATTTATATATCGGAAATGAGATAGAGATAAAAAATATTTTTTTTTATAAAAACAAAAATAAAAATTAAGATATTCAACTCTTATTCATGTTGTTATACTGTGTAAGAGAGGTATTTATAATTTTCGTTCTTTTAATATTTTTTCGAATGTAAAACTTGAGGATCTCACAAACAAGGGTAAGGGAACCCTCTACCTTATGAAACGGCTGCCAAAGATTCATTGAATTTGAGGAAAATCAAGTTGGACTAATAAATGAGTTGGGTGGAAAGGTCGCTGTTGGTGTGAAGTAATTAAAGCCAAAAGGTGGAAGAAAGGTAGGTAGTTGCAAGGCTTTAAATTTAAACACAAAGGAGGTTGACAGTTTCTTGAGGCATCCTAAGTCCTTTTTCTCTCTTCAATTGCATATCCTCACACGAAAATCACTAATTTTACATCCTGATAATGATGTTATAAAAAATTTTGTGTACCAAATTGTTTATTGTATTTAAGAGGACGGTTCCTAATATTTTTAATATTGGTCGAAACCCTGAAAAAAATCTATAGAAAATAAAGAAAAACTCCTCTGAACTAATTACATAAAATAGTAGCTGGAAACGTAATAAATCGTAAACACAACTGCTAAACACATGGTCGATAAAGACTACGAAAAGAATTTCACATGGTATGATCTTTTTTAGATATTTAGAAAAGTTTTTTTTTTTTTTTATGTGTCTATAAAGAAAAATAGTTATCTTTGATCAAATTAAGATTATGATATTATTGTAATTATTTTATTATGAGTTTAACAAGAATATGAAGTAATATCTATAATCATATTTGAATAAAAAATCCTCACGTATTATATATATGCATGTAGTTACACATCTCTTGTTAGATTTTCAAGTTTTTTAACGTTTCAAAACAAGTAAAAATGATTGTGAAAGAAATAACAAAGCTTGAGGCATGACTTATAACAATATATCAAACATATAACAATAAATGTAATGAGCAAAATAGAAGAAATGCTATATAATTTTTATAGTAGTTCAAAACTTTATTCTACAACTTCTTATGTCTACCTTCTCAAGCCAACATACTCAACATTTCACTAGATTTAAATTGCATCAATTACACTAATTTCGTTAAAATTTTACCCTCACAATAGTTATATAGGATTTCATTCAAGTAATTTAAAATATAAATTTTGTAAATAATTTACTTCTCACCTAGAATAATCACATAAAAGTATATAGACTTACACTCTAAAGATAATATTTAAGTGTAAAGAGAGTGATGACTGATGAAAATAATAACAATGAACTCTTAAGCTTTGATTTGCATTATATCTTATTTATTTTCTCTTCTTTTTTTTTTTTTTTCCCCCACGAACCTCTCAAACATCTTATTATTATGATTCAAATTGTACATCCTAATAACGATCTTATAAAAAATCTAGGGCACCAAATTGTTTACTATATTTAAGAGGACGGTTCCTAACATTCTCAATATTGATAGGAACCCTAAAAATCTACAGGAAATAAGAAAAAACTCCTCTTAGACCGATTGCATAGAAAAATATCCGAAAACATTATAAATTGCAAGCATAACCACAAAACACATAACTGATAAAGAATACAAGAAGAACTTCACATGGTATGATTTTTCTTAAATATTTAGAAAATTTTTTTCTTCTTTTATTATGTGTTTATAAGGGAATGTAGTTATTTTCGATCAAATCAAGATTATGTTATTATTGTAATTATCTTATTATAAGTTTAACTAGAATATGAATCAATCTTTATAGTCATATTTGAATAAAAAATCATCATCTATCATATATGCATGTAACTACACCTCTCTTATTAGATTTTCGGGTGGTTTTGATGCATCAAAACCAAGTAGAAATAATTGTAAAAGAAATAACAAAGTTTGAGGCATGACTTATAATAATATATCAAACACATAACAATAAATATAGAGTAAAGGAGTAAAAATGCTCAATAACTTTTATAGCGGTTCAAAACTTTGTTTTGTAATTTCTTATGTCCACCTCCTCAAGCCAAATACTCAATGTTCCTTTAGATCCAAATTGCATCAATTACATTAGTTTTATTAGAATTTTGTGCTTACAATAGTTATATTGGATTTCGTCGAAATAATTTAAAATACGAAGTTTTATGAATGATTTACTTCTCAACTAAGATGATTATATAGAAGTAGGTAGACTTACTCTCTAAAGATACTATTTAAGTGCAAAGAGAATGATGATTGATGAAAATAATAATCCACCCCCCCCCCCCGAAAACCTTTTTAACATCTTATTATGATATCAATGCTTGTTTTTATAGAGAAATTCAAACTTTGACACAAATAGTCCTAGATTTAAGATATTAGTCATTTCACTTTGAAAAGTTCTTTAATTTATATTGTAAAGTCTCGAAGAATGAGCATTTCTTGTTCCGAAATGAGCGTTGTCAGTCAAAATCTTTGAATTTCTAAAAAAAATCGACTATAAAAAGTTTAACAATTGTATATATTATGTTTTATTATGCTTGAAACATGTGTTCATATTTCTTGAATATGCGTTCAATTCTTGTTTAACTCTATTTAACTTTTCCAAAACATAAGACAACTAATCAAAACAATCTTATTTTCTATCGAACAATTTGACAACTTTCTTGAGGTATGGTCAATCCAAACTTGGAAAAAGTGTTTGACCTTGAACCTTTCATTTTTCTTCAACTTTTCCATAATACTAAGTGGTCTTGGAAACGATATTATTTTTTACTTGAATGGGTGTTCCATCCTATGTATTTATTTTGGTCATGACATAAGTCATTCAATAGTGCTTTTCCAACAAAGGGAGGAGATAGGGAAAGAAAAAAAAAAAAAATAGTATACAAAGCTTTGGCACGATAACATTGTTATTTTCTCTAAAAGCCAAATGACTTGTTCCCACCCATAGTTTGAGACGGAGACAAATTCCCATCCACTAACTTTTAAAAGCTCAGAATCTCACCCTCCAATCAAATTCAATATTAAATATAATAGTAAACAGTAATAATCAAAGGGCACTTTTGTCTTTTTAAGATTCAAATTTTTAAAATAATAAAATAATTTTTATATAAATATAAAATATTAAAAAATTTTAGAAAAATTAAAAATTAAAAAAAATTAAAGTAGCCACTACCGCCAATGTCGACGGTGGTGGCTGCTGATAACAGAACCAGGTGGCCATCTCCGACCACCTGGTTTCAATGGCCTCCCCGTTTAGTGGAGACAACCAAATATGACCACCAGAAATGGCTAGTATTGGTCCCAACGGCCTTTTCCAGTCAGATCTGACCTTTTCCACCGAATGGGGAGGCCAGGAATCGGGTGATTAGAGACGGCCACCTGGTTCCGTTATCAATGACCATCATCGCCAATATTAACGGCGGTGGCTACTTTAATTTTTAAAAATGTTTTAAATATATTTTAAAATTTTTATATTTAAAAATTATTTTATAATTTTATTATAAATTATTTTTTTTAAAGGGTATTTTAGTCATTTCATTTAAAAAATTATAAAAAATGTTTGAATTTTGGTCCAAGGATGTGATTCTAAGCTTTCAAAAGTTAGTGGGTGAGAATTTATCCCCACCTCAAACTATGGGTGGGAACAAGTCCCTTGGCCTTCTCTAAATTAATAACACAACTGTAAACATAAACAATCAATTCATTGGTCACACTATGTTGAACATAAACAATCAATTCATTGGTCACACTATGTTGAGAACTTCTTTTATTTTTATTATTCATTCATATGCTTTGAATTACATTTAATTCTTAATATAGTGAATAATGAAATTATCTACTTAACTCTAATTAAGATTAAATTTGAATTAAATTAAATTTGAATATGAATAAGTTCAAACTCGACTCTACAAATAAGGAGTTGAACTAAAGTCTTAATGAATCAAATTGATCTTTTATGCAATCCTTATAATATACTTTTTAACGATCTTTTTAAAATATTTTATCAAAACATTATTGTTTTAATACGTATACTAGTAAATTGACATCATTTTAATTGATTCTAATCAAAATTTCCAAACTTGCTAACTTCACAAACTAAACTCTTCTAAAGCTCAAGCGCAAAGTTGATAATATTGAAATTTCAAGCTTGAACTCGCTTGAATTGAATTTGTTTCAAACGCAAACAAGTTCAGCTTGAATCCAAACCTAACTCCAATTGTCATTATCATAATTTATCCTGGAAAGACTCAACAAATATATACTTCAATTGACAACAAAAAATTTCATCAAGGCTAAAAAAAGGAATGCAATTGAGAAAGGTGGAGCCTGCTTTGAGATGAACATAAGAAGATCCAATGCGGTTTGATTTTTGCATCATGTGACATTAAAATTACAACTTGGTAAAACATTGCATTTATTTGTTAAAATCTTCACTTGGATTTCTTATACACAGATGTCTCAGATGGAAAGGATGATGTGAATTATATAAGAAAAGGGACAAACGAGGGAGAAGCTTAAATCTCAACTATTGGAAGCTTGTGTCACATTCTAGCTTCTATTAAAATCACTTGATGCCATCAGGCTGGGGCGGCAGAGACCAAAAATAAGAGAAGCTGAGAACTACTTACATCAAGGCACTAATCTCATCCCCAGCCATGCAAATCACAGTGGTTAACTGCAACCAGAATTTTCTCATGCCTTCACTGGAGTACATTGAGGAACATCCACCAACCGCTCTATCGATTGGAGCTGATCATAGGGTGCTATCTGTACCATGATGAAAAAAAAAAAAATCAAAATAAAAATTCTTTTTGGTTCTTATGTTGATACATTTTTTTAATTTATGTTGGTAATTAGGCAATACAGGGTGGCATAGAGTCAGCATAACATCACTGCTGGAATAAGTTTTGAGTTTAGTCATAGATTTGGTAACAATCAACCTAATATTTGGTCAAACAGAGGTGTTGAATTTCATTACTGTAAAATTGACAACTCTCTTGCATATCATTAGTCCCTTTCAGAAATTTTCTCCATGTGTGAAAGCAATATGATCATTATAGTTATTCATGCTATAGTTCTTTTACTTCTTTCTTACAGTACACAGTAAGGAATATCACCTGGCTAAATCCATCAGGCCAAGTAATTGACACGGCATAGTTTCCCATAGGTCGAATTTCTTCAGGTTCGATATCTTCTGAAACATCAGTGTACTGCAGCTTTTGCTCACCGGTCCATTCATCCTGTTTGAAACCCGGAAAAATGAAGTGGGGAAAAGAGGAAAATTTAGTCAATTTGTGGAGATTGTGGGATCCTCATCACAATAATTAAAATCAATGCAGAGAAAAACTCTGTGAATTCTCTTGTTCCTAGAAAGTAAGATTTTGTCATTTTGTTATAAGTCAGAGCAGCCAGAAAGAATTTGGTTACTTTGGCTATCTATTACATGAACCACTTTCTCTTAAAAGTCTTAAATTAAATGCCTTCTAGACTTTACCTACTACATTTATCCATCAAGTTAATCTCCAGAATCTCTGGATTGCTTTAGAACCTGTCATTGCTCTAGTGCCAAGTCGTTTTGAAGAAATCAAAACTTTCAAATTCTTAATGTGAATGAAAATGCCACCATTTGAAGAGTCTAAGTTTTATACTTCATATACAAATAATCTACATGTTCATTTTAACAATTAAAAAAAATTATATACTTCTTCTTGTGAAAAGAATATTAACACATAAAAATAATTTTCCCCAGAAACAGAGGAAAAAAAAAGAAGAAAATCACTAAAATGGTAGAACTAAAATATGAACTACAGAAAAAAATTGTTTTGTTAAAAGAATGAATTTTTCTTGGTCTTACAAATCACTTTCAAGATCCACTTGGATCTTTGTAGATGACATTACTGTGAGAAGAAATTTACCAAGACAATTTCATTACCTACCAAGACTTTTGTACAACGAGCACATCCCCCATCCCACCTAAAGTGCAAGTTAGTAATAAACATTAAACCCAAATTTCTATTTCTCTCTAATTAATTACCAATAATTCTTCTGAAAAATACCTGTAAGGTTAGAATACTGTCCATCATTCTGAATGAGGAACCAAAAAAAAGACTGTTCTTGGTATCATATTTTTGCTTTGGAAATATGAGTTAAAGTGAAAAGCATTTATAATGGTGCCTGCAAGATGTAGCATTATCAGTGGCACTTGCAAGCACACAGCCGTATAATGTCTTATTTTGGAATCTATTCACCATTCTTAAGCAGAATGGTAACACCATTTCAGTAATCTAAGTCAGTTTATCTTGCTTATAAGCCCCAACTACAGTTAAGTTTGGGTATTATAGATTAACAATTGAAGGTCTCACTATTAAATGCGTATAAATAGTATGAAATATTCAAAATAATTCCATATATACCACACTTTGGGCAGAATGATCATTTCTTCTCACAGTTGCAGGATGCAGAAAGAACTCTTCATCTGAATTCGGTACTTTAACTCTGATTGCCTTGATTGATTTATCATATGAAACAGCGGTTGACACTAAGGAAAGACAATAACAAAATAAAATATTTATGGCTACCAAAAGTAACTTGAAGGTTTTGAATAAAAACTCAAGAAAATAAAAAAACCTATTTGAATTTCAAAACATTATAATGAGGATTTCCTACACAAAAATAGCATGGAGAAGAGAAAGATAGTTGTGTAGTAAGAGTTGAATTTCAAAACCTTAAATTTGGAAAATTTTTCTTTAGAAAATATCATTACATACAGTTTTTACAGGTCCAGACGTGATTGGAAGATATTACGTTCTAGGTAATATGTGCAGAAAGACTGGCAGCTTCATTACCTTACTATATGGAATATCGTCATAAGTGAATGGAAAAGGGATAGATACCTTGTTGCCGAATCTTGGCACACTGCTGTACAACACAAACTCCTAGGTCCTGAAATGTTGTTGCTACTTCGCCTAGCGGATCAGCCACCACTTCTGGCTTTCCACTATCTCCAGAAGCAGATAGCTACAAAAATCAATGTAATCAGAAAGACTTAATTTGCTACTTCATAATGGATTCATGAACATCCATGTCTCAAAGCATAAAAACTGCTAACAAAACATGAGTATACTGTGAACTTTGAGGTTACTTCATCAACATAATTTGAAAAAGAGTGATATTATGTGCACTTATAATAAATATTGATTTAGGTACTAATAATGATGTGTTACCATGTGATTGGATGTTACTTTATTCTTAATTCAGAATCACTTAATCATATAGCGACGTATTATCATTGATATGCAAATTAGTAATTATTATATGTAAACATTATTTTATTGTTAGAAAAACACATTTAATTAGAATAATCTAGTTACAACAAGGCCAAACTAAGTGAATGCTCCAAATAAAAAAAATAAAAGTAAAAATTTTTAGGCAAATTTTCCTGGGATTGCAGTTCAACATACTGTTGGTCTAATGGGAAGATCAAACAGATGAGGAATGCCAAACTGCTGAACAACCTGCAAATATGTAGGTTGACTTATAAGAGTATTTCTCATTAAAAAATAGTAATGAAACTACAAAAAGATTCCAATATTAAAATATTTTTTATTTCTTCAAATCAACAAAAATTAACTGTTGGATAGTGTCCATGCCTGAGCACCAGAGCCCCTACCAAACGGATAATAGCGTTTCCCATCAGCATCAAAGTGGCACATATTCTCAACCACAGCTACACATGGCACCTACTTGCATGGCCAGCTCATGAAATTCATATTTATGAGAAATCAGGAATATTTGAAATAGACATAAAGAAACTCAAGTCATCCCTCCTACATAAGAAGTTAAGTTGCAGGCTCAATCCATACATGAAATTTTCAAGAATTTCATCCATAGATGAGATAAATCAATCATTTTGGAAAGGAAAGATGATTATTTAGTGGAAATTCACACCTTAAGCTTTGAAAACATTCGAACTCCTTTTGCAACATCGATAAGTGCTAGCTTTTGAGGGGTAGTAACAATAACCGCAGCAGTTAATGGAACAACCTGAGATTTCCATCATGTCCATCAAAAATTCTAAAATATTGAGAATAATAAGTTTTGGGCAAAAGAGAAGCTATGCAGTAAGTAATTTCTGAAAAACTATCCTAGCGGCACCAATATGCTTCTGAAAGAGCAATAAATATAAGTACGGATTGGTAAATGGAAGATTGAGGAAAGATAAAAATTTCAAAATCAGAGTAATGAATACAAACAGTAAGCTCATGAAAAACCAGAACCTGACATAAAGTAAGTTGGATGTCACCAGTTCCAGGTGGCATGTCAATAACAAGGTAATCCAGCTCTCCCCTGTATAACCAGGTTAATATTATGCAGCAATGAAACATACAGTGCATAAAACATAATGCAGATTACTTCAGATCTGTAACGCTTCTAAATATCTAAATGTAATAAAAATTAATCTTCTAACCTTCATATTTGTGTGTAAGTACTAATTGATACTCTGAAGTAAACATACCATTCAGTAGTTGTCAGAAGTTGATTGATAACGCCAGAAACCATTGGACCTCTCATTATTGCCCGGCCTTGCCCAGCAAATCCAAAAGATACCAACTTGACTCCCAGGTATTCAGTTGGAATAATGGTTCTCTTCTCTGGATTCTGTAAGAAGTTTGCAGAAAGTCATAATTGCAACACTTCACCAAACTGCAGTTAAAATATGTTTAAAATTTAAAATCCTACCATCTCTAATAGTTGGTTTTCTGGGGAGACCATTGTTGGTAAACTTGGACCATAGACATCAGCATCAAAGATTCCAACCCTTGCACCCATACCAGCCAAAGTGTAAGCAAGGTTTACAGCTACAGTAGATTTACCAACACCTCCCTGCATTTTTTTTTTTTTGGTTTAAATTCTGTTTATTGAAAAGAAATAAAACAAGATATCTAAAAACTCTTCAAATGTGGAAAGGCTGATGTGGTATTCTCATAGGAAGTATTTTCTGAGTAAGAAATTCACATTGTACAAAGAAACAACTTTATAAGAAGAATTCTTTTTTCTATCACTGTTAAAAGCCATGAGATTCATCAGTTCCTTTCCCTTCAAGTTCAAAACTTATATTTTCCTTTCACCTTTATTCAAACTAGGAAAAGAAAAATTGTAGCACTAGTGTCTATTAAATATGTTCTGGGTACACAATTGAACCTAGAACAATTGACTGTTGAATAACCTCAAATTGTCAAGCATGCTAATAAGTAGTAAGCTTCAATACAGTTACATCTGGAGGAAGCAAAACAAGAAGTTTACAGAAAGTCTACCTTGCAACTTGAAACTGCCACGATACTAGAAATATTCTGTAATCCTCCCGGAAGTTGATCTGCATATATAGGCCTGGCTGGCTGTGCTGACATTGTGACATTGACTTTCTTGACCCAAGGAAGTGCAGCCACCACCTCATTTGCTTTCTGCTCAAACTGACTTGTAATCAAATCATGTTAGATCTCCTACATGATAAGTTGATTAACACAATCAACGTACTCTACTAAAACAAAAGGAACATGTAGTTATAAAATACATGGGCCACTAAAAAAGGGTCTGCACCATGTCCATGAAAAATGATCCACAAGAAGGATGAGGAAGAAAGAAATGAGAATACTTTTCAAGTTATCACACGGTTCCAGTACTATATAATTGTCAAACCATAAATCAAATAGTCTACCATTCCATACTCATGTCATTTCTTGATCAAAACAATGGTGATTGTATCATTTACCATGTCCTTGATTGGACAAGCCGGAGTTGTGAGCTCTAACCGGAAAGAGACCTGACAAGCAGAGGAAAAATGTTGAAGTAAGACCATTATCCCAGAAATGTATGTTATGGAATCTTTCACATTTATGCTTATATGACCTCCCCCAAAGCTTCATCTACGTGCAGATCTTTAACAAATCCACATGAGACAATATCAGTTCCAAAATCTGGATCAATAATTTGAGACAAGGATTTCAGTACATCATTCTCGGCTGTTCCTGATGACACTGCAGAGCCACCAGCTAAAGATAAGGAGAGAAAAAGGTAAGAAACGTAGAAGAAAGCAGAAACAAAAAATGCAAAATTACTTACTGCATCCAAAGACAGAACTATGGCAGGCAAAACAGACTTTTTTACGTAGAACAAACAACATTCTTCATTACATAAACCTTCTTTTTGTGTGGGCTAAAATGCAACAATTTCTTCTACATAAATGTTAAGGAAATATTGTTCAATGTGTACGGAAGACTTCTATATATGGTAAAGCAATCTAGAAGCTCTTTTGCACAACCTATTAGCCTCCAGCAAGTTAGATCTTTACAGAAGAATATACCGCTTAAACACGTCTAAAATTTTGGTCCAGCGCAATATAGAATATGAAAACTTTCCAAGAATTTAGGTTCAGAAAAGGCCGATAATTATGAAGCACATCAACAGTTCAGAGCCTTAACGTCTTGAACTTATTTCAGTGAATAAAGGAATAAGCTTTCTTTGTTCCGTAACTTAGCTTAGATAAAAGATCACCTTCCACGGAAGCAGTAGTTCCACAGCCCAAAATGGAAGGCTTACGGGATCCCCAATAAGATGTTTCCATTTTTGGAGGCTGAAAACAAAAGTTCATAGCTGGTAATCGAAGACATTTCTCAGGTGAAAGTAAAGCTACAAAGATACCAAAATTCA
Source organism: Anacardium occidentale (assembly GCA_026122585.1). Taxonomy (NCBI): domain Eukaryota; kingdom Viridiplantae; phylum Streptophyta; class Magnoliopsida; order Sapindales; family Anacardiaceae; genus Anacardium; species Anacardium occidentale. Next base: position 715,475 of record JAJEJH010000067.1, on the reverse strand, counting down.
AGAAAAATGCAAGTGGGTAAGTTCAGTGTAGACTCAATCAACAAGAAGACAAGTGAAAAAAGCAATGAGTCGAAACAATTACCAGCAATTGATGCTGATTTTGAAGTTTGAAAGGAGAAATGTGACCAGCACGGAGCATGAAGAATTTGCATGGCAAGGGTGAAACACAGTTCAGTTTTGCTAGAAGTCTGTGAACCTTACGTTTTCAGTGCTCTGGTGAGATAATATCACTGGAACCTCAAATCGGCTATACCAAAACGCGCCGTTTCGACTTGTTTGACATTTATTTATTCATTATTTTCTTGACAATAACACACCATTCATTTTGACTTTTAAGTTATTCAAATAATATTATTATACCGCATCTCGTTGTATAAATTAATTTGTAAAATATATTAATAAAGGGTACTGAAGGGAAATCAATTGAAGTGACGGACACAACTTAAAAAGGGAACCTAAACAGAATGGAACAAAGTAATAATATCAGTACCCTTCTTTGCAATAAAGAAGGCGACAAAAAGTAGCCATACAAATATTTCTCCTTGAAGATTCCACTGCTCCAAATATTTCTCCCAGAATGTAATTTGTTAAACTTGAAAGGCCTCCCTTGTCTCTGCAATCAGCAACCCAAGTCATTTAGGCTGGACAAACTTTGTCCATAATAGAAATTAATCACTTCTGACAGTGATTATGAAAAAATGCCTGTACAAAGAACAGTGAAACAATCAGAGAAAATTTTGTTTTCCTTGCAAGGAAAGAATAATTATGTAGTAGAAAGTGATGCTGCTTATTGGAATGGCCTGGCCCTAAACTAATGCCACAGCTTACTACAGAACCCATTCCGAGGCCTCTTGCTCGACACAATATCCGAAAAGGAGTCAACCAACTGTCCTGCTAAGCTACTTGGATCATCAATCAGAGTTTGAATAAAAGTATTAACCACCCTACGTTCTTGCTCTGTTGATCTTAAACTAAACCATGTTAATAATTTCAACCTAAAATCTTGGTTAATATGACCTTCACATTCCAGCCATCGAATTATCTTGACACAGTACTCAAAGTTCTCATCTAAGCAACCTGAACCATTAGAAATGCGGAATGGAGACCCATTGATTAGAGTGCTATCGCAGTCATGTGGCTCTTCATTTGAGGGTGCCGACCTTTTTCTGCACAACTCTGTCCGGGACTCAACAGCAGGCACTTCTCCAGCCGGCCTATGGGTCCAGGTCTGGGAGTCACCACTACCATGTGATCTCACTAAACGGTTTTTCTCTATGTCATGAGAAGCAGCATCATCATCTGCCTCAACAGCTTGCCCGAAAGTGCATCCATTATCTTCATCTCTTGAGGACTCAAATGGAGGTGTTAGTTCTTCATTCAAATCAGGCACTGAAACAACATTTAGGTCAAGCCCACGTGAAATAGATGGCAAGGGATCTTCTTCAGGAGTTTCAGGATTGACCACTTTGCTTGCTCCACAGCACTTCTCTATGTCAGCACTGCAGAACCCTTCAAGGCATCCTTGTTCTTGAGCCCAGGCAAGACGCAAGATCTTTCCAAGTTCTCGAACCTTGAACCCAGAACTCACTCCCATTGTCATTTTGGATTCTCGCTCAGCATTAGAACAACTTCCTTCAACAAGGTTATTTGCCTTCTTATGATTCACAGCCATTGTTGAATTAGGGTTCATGTGAATTATCTCCACACTCTTGGTGAAACACTTAGCTTCTGAATGACCCATGTCACCAGCATCTGTATAAGAAACAATCCGGAAACTGTATTCTGTGCAGGGCTGAAGATTGGATATCAGAATCCTTCTCTGAGTCCTTGGAAAAACACATATAGGCTCTTTTGTATGCACCTCTTCTCTGTACTTGCAGTACCAGAGTTTGTAGCCTTTAATTTCATCAGATGAGATGGTAGACAGTTCAATCAAAATAATTACAACAGAGGAAGATGTCACTTCTTCAAATAAAAACCTGCAAGCAGCAGGGAGTGAACCCTCTGCAAGGAAACATGGAAATTTAATTATTCCTTCGCTAAAATTGAAAATATTTCATTAACAAAAGGTATATGACAAGCAAAAGGCTAGTATGGGTTGTACCTCTGCAACTTGGATTGACTGTGGAAATAGATTCTAGCCATCCATCTGCTTTCTCAATAGCAAGACAACATAGTTTCTGCACATCTCCCGCGACTGAGAGTCTGCTGACAATGCCACGTGCCATCTTTGCAGAAATTCCATTCACTGGACCCACCTCTGTTTCTAGCTTGGACTTTGCATCTTTTATAATATTATGCAGTTCTTTGAACCTTGAAGTCCCATCCAGGAGCCTATAGCTTAAATAAATCCTATAACATAGTACATCAACTCGACGAGCATCCTTAGCTACAATTAACTGCTTCTTCCAACATCTGCCATATCAATAAATCAAAACACAAAACTCACTTCAGTCAAAGGTTCAAAAAACCTATTTCAAGAACAAAAGGAACCCACAGCTTCCTCTCAATTCTAATTTTTTATATTTTTTTGGTTCCATGTCTGGGCAGGAACAGCAAGAACCATCCATTTTCAGCAGGATTTAGTTCACTGAGACTGTAAATGAAAGAAAAAGGCTGAAACTAAAACATAATGCAAATGCATTTATCAAGCTAACAAGCAGCGATGACCTTTTCCTTCACATGGTAAATCTTTATAAAAAAAAAAGTAAATGACATGTTTAGGGAATAAACAATCAATGGAAAGATTCTACACTCTAGATCACATTAACTCCAAATAATCATAATTTATGAGGAAGCTCACTAAATCAGGCAACTACTTCAAAAAAAGAAAACTCAATTATCAAGAAGACAGGAAAATGAAACAATGCAACCTGTCAAAGTCTGTGCCATAATTGTATCCTTTACTCAAGCGATATATTTACTTACCCAAGTATCCCTGAAACTTTACCACAAGCAGCACAACAATAACTGCCATCTAGCTGCATTAATTGCCCAAGATCAACAACCCCAACCTTTTCACATTGAAGAGCACATTCAATGTGGCAAGATAGTCCACATGAGTCCTCTTGACCAGAGTCGGATGTACAAACCAACCAGAGACTAGGGTCCTTATTGTCGTCAAACAAGTGACAGATACAACAAGAACACCTCTTGCAAAATGTGTCATCAATGGACCGAACAGCTCTACAAGCAGAATTTTTACAGATCCATGTGTTTGAACAACCAAAGTCTGAAGACTGCTCAGAAGGAGGAGGGAGTCGTATGGGGTTCTCCCCCTTTCTCTGTTGCTTCCTAGAAGGCTGATTGGTGGGACTAGAAGAAACTTTTTTGGAATCATGCTTTTTAATTGCCTTGTTGTTAGTCTTTGGAAGTTCAGTCATTTTGCTTTCGATGAAGCTGAGTTTTCTTTGTCCTTGTCAAAGCAACTTCAAAGAAGTTCCTTCTTCGGTCCAGATTTCAGAAACTCCTGAAGGAGTTCTGGACTTCTTTATGCATCATCTGAATGTCCAACTTCTCAGTGGTGCTCTGCACACTAGAAGAAAGGCCTTTAACACCAGAAACCATATAGAACAACAAACTAAATTACGTCAGAAATTCTTAAGCAGAAACAGGTATTTAAAGAAAGCATGAATAAAACAAAGCTAGATTCCATGTTTGAAGCCAACACATACGAGTTGCTGAAACACAAAATAGTATTTTTGGCGCCAATCATTAGAACAAGTATTGCTATCCAGCATCATTTTCAAAAGTCTAGCAGTAAAGCACTTTCTAAGCTTATCTTCCTCATCTTTGTTTCCACCACATGTTCTTACGTAAATATTGACTTACAGAAATTTCTAAAATATAACTAGAGTTTTTATACATAAGAAGTAGAATCCCACAAATCAATCCAGCTACCTAGTTGAATATCTATAGGAAGCATCCACATCAGTCATATATACTTGAACAACAAAGCAAAGGAAGTGAAAGCGTTACAGTGTTTCAAATCTGCATCAGGATAGTATATATATAGAAATCATTCATTCATGAATAAAAATTCCAATAAAACAAGGAATATTTCTCAGATTAAGAGAGGTGTTTGTTTGTATGTTATTGTGTACCAGGGAGCGAGAGAATAGAGACGTTAGAGAAAGAGAGCTTCTACATCATTTATGTTTAAATCAGCAGAGACAGGTACAGACTAATACATTTTACCTAATCCCCGTTAAACATCTTTGTCCATAAGAGAAATTAAATATCTAAAAAACCTGAAATGGAAATATAAAGTATTTGCATCATCAACCATGTCTATAGCCAAGCAGAGATGCTACAGAATGGCACAAGATTGCCCAATTGAGCAAAGCAACTCTGGAAATTTCAAAGTAATGCAATATGGTGAAGTCACCGCAATTACAAGATATAGCAACTTAACCTCACCCTTCCCCCAATTAATGGCTTCTTAAGTTACAAATCTAGACAGAAAAAGGAAAAGAAACAAAAAAAATCGAGTGGAAAGGAAGAAATGGCAATAATTTAATTGGGATGTTGAAAGCTCAAAAACTGATGCACAATGAAGATGCTAGAATCAAACAGGGTATGTTGAAAGCTCAAAAACTGAAATCATTGACAAACAATGACGCAAAATTGGATTACAGGGAAACTTGTTCCATTAGTCAGCACAATTTCGGTTAAGCCCATTAGCAAATTCCTAGCATAATTATTTGATTCAATAGGTTATCAATCAAAAAAATAACAAGGTGCATGAGCTAATTCGGAACTTTAAACTGAAAAATCCATCAGATTATTGTCGTGCCCAATGAACTACCACAAATCAAAAGAAGCTATCGTCTTAAGCAAATTAACGTCATCCAAGAAACAGATATTCTTGAAACTCATCATATGAACTAAGTCAAAACATAGAAGAAGCCTCACATATCAGGAGCATCTAATGAAAGCAGTAGTTATATACCGAGATTCTACATAACAAATAGACAATAGATGAAATGAAATAAAAAAGAAACTAACGGATCCTTCCTAAAACTGAAATAACAAAAAGAAAAAAGAAAGGAAATGACCCAAAATGTTGACACTGTGGTAGGATCTGTCACACCGCAGTTCAGAATCTTGCCAGAGCCGCCTGAGGTCAAGAAATCAAGATTTTGAGGGTTTAATACCTCTAATAAAATATAATCAGACCAGATGTTGACCATATCTGACAGATTATAATCAGATTTTGATTCACCGGTTCATAGATGGAAGGTTGTATCGATAAACTAGTGGCTGGTTGTAATATATATTTGGCAATTAGCCACAAAGTACAATAAAAGAAAACTGGCCATTTGCCAGCCTATCAGAACGTGCAATGACATCAACACAATGAATAATAACATTCGTTCAGTTTATATACAATTATTATTGAACATTAATTCATGAAAAGGTAGAGGTACATGTACACATAACTGCTTCAAATTAGTACACAATCCCACCTTATGATGCCTGTTTAGCGATACATTTATATTTCACTTGGTAGTCACACGGTTTTCTATACTTGTTAGTTAAATTTTTTAAACCATATATCCGCAAAATCTCCTAGGTGAAATAGTGTTCCAGTTTGAGGTAACATTTTATCATTTATTCTTGAAATTAAAAATAACTTCACACTAATTAGTAAACATAAACTAAAACTTTGACAAAGTTACCGGAAAGATGTGAAGAAAGATCCCCAAGAAAAAGTCATTATGTGATAATGACAAGATCATAGTGAAATTACACCGATTAATCAACAACTCATACTGGTCCATATTGATTAGGACAGAAAAAAAAAAAAACAGCAAGGCCTTACACAAACTTTTGGTAGCCCCACTTATTTCCTAATCAATCACCTTAGTTTACCAACCACGGAGAAAAATGAACAAAAAACACTAATTGAACATCATGTGTTGTACAACGTACACAGTAGCTACCTAGCTGTAGCTACAAGGACTTCAAAACCATATTTGAAAAATATATTATATTTTTTTCTACCCACTATTGGATGAAACATATAAAAGAACTTAAAGGCTAACAAAGAGAAACACATTGTAAAGATGAAGAGTACCTTTAGCATGAGATTTATCTTCTAATTCCACTGTTTAAAACTTGAATACAGTTAGTAGGCCTCCTCGTGACAATGACTATGTACTGAATCCTAATCATATCCCTACTTCTGATAGAAATAAACAGAGTAATCCACACAAGTACAGGAATTCCTATATTAAGTGCTAACAATCGCAACATTCACTAGACTGCATTAAAGTTTTATTAATTAAGCTAAAGCTTTTGATCTTTACCTAACAAACACAGAAATTGAAATTCTGTTTCTACTCCTCTTGTGGAGCAATTTAACAAAAATATAGCTTACAAGTTTGAACCATTTTCTACTGTGTGCATAAAGAACTTCTTGTTCAATTTTTATTTTTTTTCATTGACTTCAGCCACAATGCAGCTTCAATGAAATAGGATGAAACAAAAACAACACCAAATTAAAATGTATAGATGTGAAATTAACGATTAATACTTGAAGACAGCATTATTTTCACGTTTCAAAAAAAAATTCTCAACCTAACAAATAAAAAAAATAATTCTTTTCCTAAACAACAGTAATCTCATTCAACAAAGAACACGACCAACGAACTTAACTATTATAAATGAAATATAAAATTCTTTCAACACATCTTAAAACTCACTTTTAAAACTTGTACAATTTCAATAACAGAGATTAAACCACACTTGATAAAAGCATAATCACAACCAAAAGCAACAGGAAACCGCATTTTTAATAATACGTTGGAAGCAAATGTTCATACATTGTGTGAATTTAACGGTAAACAAGCGGAAAAAGGTATCACGAAACAAAATAAACCACACATAAGAAAAATCACATGTCAAAAAGCAGATAAATTTGCTAAAGCAGATAAGAGACAGTGACGCAATTCAGAAACACAGGCAAACTAAGGCAGAAACCAAAAGAAAAACGGATCTGAACGCCTAAAAAGAAATTTAAAAAAATAACGTGATTTCTTATTTCGAAAAAGCAGTGAAAAGAACAAACAAATCTAAGAGACGAAATACCTGTTAAGAATGGGCAAGAATCTAGGGTTTTAACAGGACAAAACCCCAAGAACTTCAGCTTCGGAAGTCGCAAATCCAAAGCTGAGAGAGAAAAACTTCTTCGTTGTTGTTAGTTGGTTTGTAATTGTTTGTGAGAGAAAGAAAGAGAGAGAGAGAGAGAGAGAACAAACAAGCTTGTCCGAGTCGTTCACGTTTTCATTCAAGTTAAGAGGAGCGTGGAGGGAGAATCACGCGCGGTAACGAGGCGTTTGGTGAATCGGATCAATGCAAAAGCAGGGTTGGTTCTGCACAACAGGAAAAAGTACATATAGTAATCTCTAGTTATCTAATTGGTCGGTGACAAGCACGCGACATCACGCTGCCGGTGGTGGTGATCGCAAATCATTATTTTATCTGGTTTATGGTTTTGTGTCATTGCATGGGAATATGAATCTGATGATCTTATCTCAACCGTCGGATCCGCCAAATTGTTTCTGATGGGGGGAATATAGTTTTGTTTGCAACTGTTGACTACAAGAATTAAATGAGTATTAAAATAATTAAGAAATTAATTATGGTGGGAGAGGGATTCGCAGAAAAGCACCGATCTAATACGTGTCAGTAGAATCTTCAAAGTGATTGAACGAATCGGCGACAAGGTTGGTACTTTCCACGATTCCTTAGCACTTTTCTCTAGAAACTGTTTTCTCCACAGGCCGTGTACTTCATTTCCCTGTAGCATGCCCGATCTGGGTCTTCATCGCTTTGAAATTTGCTCTTGAAAGTATATAAATGACGATCACACGCCACGATTTGCCTCTCAGTTAGCCATTCACGGGAAGATTGAAAAAAACCCAATTGGGGGAAACAAGCAGAAACGGAGATGAAATCGACATTTGAACAACTTCAGAAATGGGGTGGGGCAGATGGGGGTTGCTTAGAATTAAAGTTAATGGAGGTTTTGGAATTTAATAAAGAGAAGGTTGATATGGAAAGCATAATGTATATTTAGGTTTACCCGCTACTATAAATGTAAGAGCCAGGAAAGTCGTTCCGTGGTGGGTTTAACAAAACGGCCATTAGAATCTTTTGGCAGAGCAGAGCACTATGGGTTTCGAAGGGAAAGCTGAGACCGTTTCAAAGCCCCACGCCACCCATTTTACAAGTACAATACTTTTCTGACTCGGTAGAGGAAAGATGATGGGTTGTAATTTCCATCACTTCGATCACTTTTTGGGGGTAGATAATTTTGGATTTAAAAACGGTTTATTAATGATAAAATAATCCTAAAAACCCAAGGACTAAATCTTTGTGACCAAGATAGAACATTCTGACAATTTTGCCCTGTATATAGGCCTTCTTCTCTCCCATTTTCCATTCTTATTTTAGAGATTTGACAAAATTTTAAAACTATTTGCAGTGAGTTGCAATTTTAGTTGTTGACAAATGAAATTCTAGATTTTTGAATACTTTGAGGTTGATTTTAAATGTTTATAGTATTTATTGCTCACGACTTGGAATTGGTCTTGTTATGGTTATTTTTTTAGGGCATGGATCTCGAAAACATTGTCAACTTTGGCTTGGGTTTTGAAGTATACAAACAAAAGCTAAGAGATTTTTTTTTTTTTTTTTTTCCCTTGCCGCATTGCAAAGGATAATTTGGAGTGCATCTATTAATTTTTAAAAGTTAAGGGGCCAAAAAGTTTTGTTAAGAAAAATTATAATAAACTTGTGAAATTCATGTATTTATCATATACCTAATATTTAAAATTTAGTATTGGGGTGCATGTGTGAGATTTAAAAGTTGAGAGGGTTAAGTATAATTTCTCATACCAAGACAAATTTCACACTCTTATTTACTGAATGAGTTACCACGCTCACAAAAACTAACACGTATTTAATCAAATTTGCTAATATTTTAACTTGAATGAAAAATTCTTACACATTTAGAGAAAAATTCAAGTTCAGATAGTTCCCTTTGAGATCACTGAGCATTATTCTTGACTGAACAAGATATATACATGTGAAAATTCATAAAATTTTGATTTTGAGTTTTTTCAATATTAGACTAAAATGTCACTATTCAAACATAAAGAGTTAAACAAAGTATTTGTCAAACTTTCAATGTACTACTATTTAACCCGTTGGGAATTAGTACTTATTATATGAGGGCTAAAATAACATTTTTTAAAGGTTTACGGGCAAACAACTTTTCGAAAGTTAAGAAATCAAACTATAATTTATTTTTATTGCCGAATTCAACTATTATTCATTTTACTTATAGAATCAAATAAATGTCATGCCTTCGGCTTCCAAAAATCCAATAAGTAATGTTAGATAGTAAACCATTGTCATCCCCCCTTTATGTAATACTATGTGACACCAAAATTATCCCTTAAAAAAGTATACAAATAAATATAAATTTTATGTAATTTTCATGATATCACATAAAGAGCGGATGATAATTATCTATCAAAGAAATAATTGTCTAACTTTTTTTAAACCCAATTGGTCAAATTAAAAAACGGTTGACCGAATTTAGCAAATTAAATTGATAAAGATTAATGTCATATGGGTGTTATGTCACATGGGTTGACCAAATTCAATCTAATCTTTGTGCATAAAAACTATATTTATGAATTTTCTATATAAACCCAACAAAACCCATTGTAAACAACGTTTCCTTGTCAAATTTGTTATATTCAAGAGAGTAAACACATCCTTTGAGCTTTCCAACTTGCATTTTGATCTTTAGTCAAGACTCTTGCATACATTTTCATTTGTAATACTATAGATTTGGGTTGTATTAAATTGTAAAAATTCATATGATTTTTCAATCAAATTTCGAATTATACAAGAGCGAGATTCAATCTTAAGTGCTAGACATTTCGAATTGGTCTTAAGAGTCTTAGAAGAGTCTAATTCAAACCTTTGCCCCCCTCTTAACCCATTTGATCCTTCACTTCTTTAAAAAAGCTTCACATAGAAGTACACGAAAGATTTTGGGATATAACTGTTGGATTTTAATTTTTAGGATTGATTAAGATTATTTATATTAATGTAAATTTTTTAATAATAAAGTGAAATTGAGGAAACAATAAAGTTTTGAGATAACACAAATTATTTCTATGATACAATAAAGTTCTAAAATCCTAACCGAAATTAAGAGGCTGATTTCTGGCCGTCACAATCGGGACTCTCGTCAAAATTTTTACTGGGGAACTTGGCGGAGGCCAATCCAACTTCAAACACCAGATTTTCCCCACTGGACCGGATCCCCGTGATGGACCACCACTTGAAGAAAGCCCAGACCCGTATGCCATCCAGTTCCGCGATCCGACCCTGCTCGATCTTCCCCCTGATTTTATTAGAATAGGTAGCCAGATAGTTGTCCGGGGGGAGCGTCAATTTGCATGCGCCACTGAGCTGCACGGAGAACTCGCCAGAGGTCTGGTTCAAAGTGTAGGTTTGAACAGATGAGGGAAGCAGCCCGATTGGGAAGCCATAGTTTTTTAACTCAGCATGTGCGGAGGTTGGACTTGGAGGATGGAGGCTCGAGTAGGAGAGACGGGTTAAGAGGAGGAGGACGAGGAGGAGAGATAAAAGCCAGAGAGCTTTGGTCATTGTCTTGTGTTTTTTGAAGAATTTTGTTTCGTTAAGTGGGATAGTTGTATATGTTGAATTACGAAGAAGAAGAAGAAGAAGAAGAAGAAGAAGTTGTTCGCTGCGTTCCGACTCAGCCTACTTTCCCTAAAGGCAACTAGGCCGTTGTTTCCAGCCCCCTGTTTGCGCCATTTGCCGAGTGTTTTTGGATAGACCAGGCATACTTCAATACCCATAATGCCCCATTATTATTGTTTTGTAGCACCACCCACCTCTTCGCTCTCTCTCTTCCAGTCTTGTTGATCTGTCATGGTAGCCCAACTTACATGTAATAACCCAGTTTGGCCTCAAAGATTAGGACTTTGACGAAGCCCAAAGGATATAATCCCACCCAAAATTTGTGGAAAAAGCAAAATTCCATCGTTTAATTTTTTTAAACTTAAATATTCACTCTTAATCAAAATCAACATCAAACCATAATTTATTTTCATCTTTTTAATAAATTTTTTTTAAAATAATAAAATAAATTTTATAAAAGATAATAAAAATATTAAAATAAATTATAAAATTATTTAAAAAATAAAAAAGTCACCATCATCGATGATGATGGCTATTTTTATTTTATTTTTAAAATTTTTATATTTTTTATTTAAATATTAAATTATATTTATTTTTTTTTAATGAAGAAAATTTAGTTATTTAACCAAAATAGTTAGAAAAATGAATGAAGAATAGTTAATAGGTGGATGTTTGGGTTTTTTAAAATTAGAGGATGGGACTAGACTCTTCAGCAAATCTTGGGTGGGAATTAATTCTATGGCCTTCTTTTTTCTTTTTTGTTTGAATTTAAAAGCTTATTTATAAAAACTACTCTAAGGTTGGTGGTGCCAGAGCATAACAAGAAATGGTAAGGTTGATTTATTGGTAAACAAACAAGAGACTTTTTTTTTTTTTTTTTATGATAAGTAACCTGATCTAAATTGATAACCTTACTCATTATTAGTCACATTAGATCATTAAATTTTGAGTAAGTACAAAAGTTTAATCATACTCCACTGGTTAAAGTTAAGAATTTAATTTTAGAGTAATTATTTGATAACTTAAACTCTTGTAGATAAGGGAGTTCAACCAATTCATCACTCTGGTAACTCCTTAATGTGACAAATAGGAGAGTTGAATTTGAGATATATAATAAATGCATATATATATATAAAGTTTCATCTGCACGAGTACAATGGATTTCTTAGAACATGCCATACAAATACAGAGTATGATAATAATTGCTTATAAAATTATGGTAAAAAAGTATACATATACATATCTTTTTGGAGGCAGGTGAGCAAGCAGGTGAAAGAAATTCTTCACCATTAGGGTTGATTAAGAATTCCAAATCTCTGCATTTTTTACTTTGGAGACACTCTCTAGCACTTCATAAGGAATTATGTCCCCAATCACTACCACCCTCTTACTTTCCAGATCTACTTTGTATGATGTCACCCCTGATTTTAAGCCAAATTACATTTAGCCTTTATAGCAAGACATTAAACAGAGATGAATAAGAACTAATAATATGCTTTCAGCAAGCTCTTATATATAATCATCTTCAACTGTTGAAGAACTTTACCCAGAAAGAAAAAAAAAAAAAGGCAGTCTATAGATTAGTTAAAGATATGTACCTTCCAACTTGGAAATATGTTTCTCAACTTTTCTTGCACATCCATTGCAGTGCATGGACACCCTCAGCACTACCATCTGCATTCATCTTAATGATTTATTAACAAAATATAAAACAAATACAAAGTTGTTGTTCTAAGGGGAAAATTTTTGCTTACCTTGGGCTGCAACTGAAACGCCAGTGTCTGGTTACCAGAAACAACATCTTTTAACCTTAGCAACTGGGCTCCTTCACTCCTGATAAGAGGTTTTTTCTCAAATTCGTCTTCACTCTCCAAGGTGTTGAGGCAGAGACAAGAACATGATGAACTTGTATTAAGACAAAGACAATCTAACATCTTGCCAAAACTGAGCTTCCCCATGTCACCAAATCCAAGTATAGACTGGCCTTCTTCTAGTTAGAAAACTACAACATGCCCAGACAAATCTGTTGTGGAGAGAAACCAACTTCTATTGCAAAGTAATCTGTGTGATGCAGCATAAAAATAGGGGAGAGAGAAGGTAATATGGTCAAGTTTTATTGGGAAAACAAAAAGGCATACAGAACCCAATGAAAGCTTCAAGATTATGAGGAAGAAAAGAGGACACAACACCTATTATTATATAGAGATCAACCAACCAACAATATTGGGCAAAGACACAAGCAATCCAAAAAGGCACTAGTGCTAACTGTAATCACAACTAGATTTTGTCATGTGATGAACACCTGAAGCTTCTTCTCTGAAAGCTTCAGAGGAGGAATTTCATGTGAGAGAACTTAGAAGAGAGTCAGGGATCATCTCATGTGACTACTGTGATCTGCTCATGAAAGGAAAAGCAAGTAAAGTAAAGAAATTAATTACAAATGGAGGAATTAGAAGCATCAATCCATCAAAAACTTTATGACATGTGCCATGATATGACTAAGACTTAAATGAAGGGGAAGAAAGAATGTATATATTTATAGATGGATCTGGATATCTTACAGTCTTTGCTGATCAACACTTGACTTTCTCCACTCACATGAATTAATTAGTCATATGGCATGGTGTCTCAAAGCATGCAGAAGAGAATAATGTCTAATGATCTAATGACCAAGTATTTTACTCATGCAGGAATAGAAAATTCAGAATAACAATTCAAATACTATGAGAGTGGAAGCTGAGCCAGACTTTGTCATGGCCTTCCATATTATTGTGGAAATGACACAGAAGGGCTTGAATTATTGGCGCCCATGAGGTCAGAATAGTGATGAATGATTGGAGGGTCGAATAAAATTATAATTTCTTTGTTTAGGTTAAATGGGTCTATTCTCTACAGGTTGGTCCATGTGATGGACGGCTAGGAAGATGAAATTTTGATAAAGAGAGTGAAACAAAGTCATGTTGGGCAGGTGTAAGGCACATGAGTTTTGCTGTGGAAGAAGCCAACAAGCAAAAGCTTAGCCTGCAGATGTATCATTCAATTCACTAGCAATATGTTTGACAGCCCAGCGAAAGAGGAGGAGTTTGTTATGTTTTGGATCGTTAAGGGGGAGCAACAGACTCCGTCTTTTTCACTTATTGTGGTTCGCTGTAGCGCACCGCAATATAAAATTAATGCCTTCATGTGATTTCACATCCTAAGCTATTTGTTTCCTGAGCCCACTGCTATTATTAAAATTTTGAACAATTTGTCCGGAGGTAAAACCAGGGACAGAAATGATTGTCAACATGGTTTGAACGAACCCAAAATGAATTTAAGTTAGATGAATTTGAACTTAAATTTGAGTACGAAGGTTTTATATTACCAAGGCTGATCTTTAAGGAATTCCTTTGGAGAAAGTATTAGTCTATTACTGAGATTTGCAAAGGAACCTAAAAATATTCTAAGAATATGTGATGGTGGCCACCAGGACCACTTTCAACTTGACTCTGCCTCTGGGAGAAATAATTTTATTAAGAGTGCACTCGACTATAAACTCGATAATAACTCTACCATTAAGCTACTTTAGTTTTTCAGCTAATTGTTAGAGCTAGGCCATGAATTAAAATCCCTACGAGATGAGGCGGTGGGAGTCCATGTTACAGCAAGAAGCAGCAGTACAGAGTTTCCAAAAACACAGGAGGTTGAAAACTCTCCTCTCTAGCAAATGCAAATCTAAAAAGTCACACGGTCTTCAAAGCTTCATATTTTTCTCCTGCATGGGCATGCATCAATTGATGACTATTATACATGAGCATCATTGTGTTCTTGCATTTTGTTATATAAATGTTTGTACGACTTAAACAAATCATATATTTTTCTTGTAGAACACACACGATCCTATTATATATATACATACAATCATATTTGGTCAAACCTATAAAATATAATTTTTTATCAGTTTGCTCGTGTATCAATTCATGTTAAAATCAATTAGACATTATAATTTTTAATCAAGTCAAAAAACACAGCGTCGTCCAATGGAGCACCCATTCTTGACCTGAAATGTCTATTCTTGGATTTGGGTTACCATATTCAACAACTGGGATGTCCAAATTTTCTTGCCTTTGCGTTTCCAAGCTCCAAAAATTCAATTCTTGATGATTATTTTGGTTGTATTTGCTTTCTTCATTCCTATACATTTGTTCTTTCAGTATCTTTTATACTCCTGCCATTGGACTGAAAGTGGTTTAAATTTGCACCTAAAGGGAGAAATGAATGAGTTAACCTAACCATACGTAAGCCATAACAGAGACCAGACCAAGCATTCTAAAAATCAATACAATAAGCAGCTGTATATATTGTTCATTTTTCTCAGGAGGAGCAAGCACCAGGCACCTCTGCAGGTTTATCTATTTTAGGCTCTCGTACAGTATGTATACCGTACAGGAATTACCTGTCAGGATGTAACTGGTCAAACACTGATTCTAAAAAGGGAAATAAATAAATAATTATATTATTCATTTATATCTTACCATTTTATCACTTGGCTTTGTGCAGATAATTTTGTAAAATTTATGTATAAATATTACTTTATTCTTTAAATATTATTGGCCACAAGACTTATTTTCACTCCAAACTTTCTTAAATGATAAAATTTCGTTCAAAAACTTTTAAAATATCAAATACTTATACAATTTTACTAATTTTTTTTTTAAATAATTAAAATATCTTCTATTAAAAAAATTAATTATATTCATATTAAAATTTTTTAATATAAAATAGTATTAATATAATATTAAAATAATAAAAAATTTAAAAAAAAACCATTAGCGTTAGCAACAGTAGCTATTGAAAACTTAATTAGGTAGTTAAAGCAATCATATCTAATCAATTTCACTATCATGGTTGGTAAAAAATGGTTAATTTCAAGTATACCGGTCATTTTCGGTAATGATCTTTTTTTTATAATTTTTATTAATTTGTAAAATTTCTTATTATTATTATTATTATTTTAATATTATATTAATTTTATTTTATAATTTAATTATTTTTATAAAATCAATTTAATTATTCTTTAAATTCTTTTTATTTTAAAAAACAAAAATATCTCTTTGATTATTAATATCTAATAATTAATCACTAAATTTAATAATGATTTTAATTAGCGTAAGAATATTTAATTTTTTTTAAAATCAATGAGTGAGTTTTTATTATTTAAAAAAACCTTGGATGAAAATAAATATTTTGACCAATATTTTTGAACTAAAAAAAAAATGGATAAATTACTATCATAACCTAAAGAAACGTAAAAAATCCAACCTGTAAAATATGGCCGAGGATTACCACAATCAATTTATCAATGGTAATTTTCCTACCACAAGAATAGTTCGATCTACTCAGGACTTCAACAAGGTAAAAAAATATTCTTGTAAGTAGATTAAATCTTCTTATCATCTAAGCCAAAGGACATGTGTCCACCCAAATTTTCATTCAAAGATACATTCTCATTTTTTAAGTTTTAAAATTTTAAATATTCATTCGTTGAACAAAATCAATAATTAAATTTAACGATCAATAGTAATATTTTCATAATTAGAAGGGTATTTTAGTTATTTTATTAACAAATATTTATAGAATAATAAAATAAAATTTTAAAAAATATAAAATATTATTTAAATATTAAAAATTTTTAAAAACTAAAAAATAAAAAAAAATCAAAAGCAGCCACTTCTGATAATGGAACCACTGGCCACCCTGTTTGGTTATTTTGGAGGAGATGACCAGATTTGGCCGTCTTTGTCAACAAAAGCGATCAAAAACGATTGAAAATAGTCAGTTTCAGCCCCACCAATTGTTTCGTGCAATGGCTACTATTGGAGATAGCCAAATGTAGCTGACTTCACCAAAATAGAAAGCGGTTAAAACCAGGTGGCTATTTCCAATCACCTGATTCAATTAGCGACAAACACCACCGTTGACGATGTTGCTGGTGGTAGGGGTGGCCTTTTTTATTTTTTAAAATATAAGTATTTATTTAAAATTTTTATTTTTGAAAAAATTATTAATATATTTATATTTAAATATTATTTTATAATTTTATTATAAATTTTTTTAATAAAGGTGTTTTAATAATTTCATAAAATATATTAATAAAATTGAATAAAAATGGGTAAACGTGAGTATTTGTGTTTATAAAACGTAAATGGTGACAATTTCTATTTGAGTGAAACCTTGGGTGGGAATAGTAGTTTGGCCTATCATCCAACATTAATGATACTCCTCGTAAAAATATTAATGAGAATAAAGCCATTGTGATTAATATAAATACTAATAATGGTTAAACAAAGTTGATAATAGTTAAAAAAACAATACTTTTGTCTTTATAATAATACGCATCAATCATTAAATATAATATTAATAATATCAATTGTTAATCATGAATGTTTTTGTCATTCTTTACAGTTATTTATTTTTAAAAATAATAATAATGATAAAAATTTTAATTATTATAATTATATATATTTATTTAGTATAATAATAAGAGTTTTATCATTAAATAAAATTATATATATAATAATGATGTAATTTTAAATTAAAAATAAAATAAAAATTAATCTCATAACAATACCTTAATTATGAAAGATAATTACATAATAATGCATCAATTATGAAAAATAATTATAAAAATATATATGTACAGGTGGCATGTTTTTTTTTTTCTTGGCGAAGAAGCCGTCTCCAAGCTAGTGGCCAATTTGCTGACTGTACCAAGAAGAGATTCTGTCAAGGCAATTTTTAAACGTTTAAATCAAAGTTTAATCTTAATATGACAAAACTACCCTTTAAAATCAGAGCTCTAGACAGCTAGCAAGGAAGCCAGAACTGAAATCGAGGCCTTTTTTTTTTTTTTTTTTTTAAGTATGACACGAATGTGGCATTTGAATTTTCTAATTACTTTGCTTTACCATCAGGAACTCGTTCAGATGTAAGTCTCCACTTGAAATCCTATGAGGTGGAAGTTACCATGCAACAACAGGCAGCGGCTCCTCTTTCTCTCCTTTGCTCTGTTTCACCTCTGAAACTTCGTGTTCATAACAACTCTCTTCACATTCTCTTTTTCCGAAAACACTTTCCTCTGCTTCAAACACTTCGCACTCCTCATCTGAAAGGCCTTCCAGTTCATCCGCCTACGACAACTCCTCATCGTCGTCCTATCGACCTAGACCGTCCGATTCATCTTTGTTCAGTCCTTCCTCTCGCCGCTCCTTCGTTGTTAACATAATCATCATCGTCATCGTTCACATTTCTGGCGCGAACACCGACTTTTCTAATCGGCTCTCGAACTCTGCTTCTTCTACCTTTGTCCTCTTCTCCCAATTTCCGCCATTGATTTTAGCTCCTTCAAGCAAAAAATGCTAAACTGTCAAGAATTCACGGTTGAACTTCACGAGTAAGTTGCGTGTCTTTCGCCTTTTTCTAGATCTAAACGCCAGCCTTGGCATATGCGATACGCTGAAAGACGAGCGGAAAGTTTTCATTTGATTTTTGTCGTTCTCATTCCGAACTCGCCGCCGAAAGTAAACGACCAAAAACCAAGTCCTCTCCCGAGCATTTGCCAGCTCAGCAGTGCGAACTTGAAGTCGTTAGTTTATTCTTTTGTCCTACGTTGTACGGCGGCTTTAGCCAGATACAAAGTTATGCATAAACTGACGTTGGGAGCCTGGTTATACTAGTTTATAAAAATTAGTTTATAGGCAATTATTGCTGAATTTATAAAATTATTTCATATAAAATATAACTTATAAATATATTATTATTCAAATAATTAAAATAAATATAATTTATTATTTTTCAAATAATAAATTATATTAATTCAACTTTTCATTATAATATTATACAAATATATTTGGTTATATTATAATATAATTCAATTTATAATTAAATAAAAATATTTTGTAATCAAATATTTTATTAAAAATAATATCAATAATTTTTAAATTCATTAAAATTAATATAAATAACTTATTTAAATTCATATAAAATACAAATTTATTGATAACAACATATATATTAAAAAAAATTAATGAATGTTAGATATGTGAATAATTATATATAGTTATAAAAATTAACGTCAATATTTGATCTATCAAAATATGTTTGAAATAAAGTTAAAATTTACGTATTTATAATTGATTTTACACAAAATAAACTAATTAGCAAATATAATGAATTATAATTATGTTTTTTTTTAATTTTAAATCTTTAAAAATTAAATTAATAAATTCATATATATAAACAAAATTATTATAAAACACAAAAAAAGTACATAACAGAATAATTAATCAATCTACTCCTACTACGTAAGAGTGGATCATGACTATCCATTTTGGAGTAATCATGCACTATTAGTATAACAATTTTATTTAAAATAATTAATTATATTATATTGATTGATTAGGACATAAAAAAGATATCTTTTATATTAAAAAAATATTTTAATAATAATTATTCTTTTCAAGGATAATAATGTTTTAGTATTTAATATAACAAGTAGCTTTAAATTTATATTTTGTCACTCACAAACAATTATTAAGATAGTCTCTTGCTCAAAATTAAAATTATTTTTCCACCATCACCCCCCAATTGACATTATAACATCATGCTTTTGCTATTGGTTAGTACTTATCACTATCCACACGACCATGTGATTAAGAATGATCGATTTGATAACTTTTTAAGTATTATATATCATCATCGTGTGATTAAGATATGAAATAGTTTTTGTGAGATCGAGATGAAAATACCGAATTTGAAAACAATTATTTCTAGATAATAACCCCTCTTGTTGATTGAGAGTGGATAAATCATGTTTAGACAACAGTAGGACTGTATTCGAGCTGAATCAAACACGAACAGTAACATGTTCGTGTTCGGGCTCGTTTCGTACTGTTTGGATTTAGATTCGTATTCGTGTTTGTCTAATATTTTTAAGTAAAGTTCGTATTCGTGTTCGGTTCGTATAACTAAGTTCGTATTCGGCTCATATTCGTATTCATATTCGTATTTGATTCATATAATTCGTTTTTATATTTATTAAAAATTATAATTAATACAAATAATTAATAAAATTTAATTAAAAAATTATTATTTTAAGTTCGGATTCGTGTTCATGTTCAGTTCGTATAGTTCGTATTCAGGCTCGTGTTCGCTGAATTTTAAAATTACAGTTCGGGTTTGTATTCGTATTCGGGTTCGTTTGGTTTGTTTCGGACTCGTTCAAACCGAACTTAAAAATGAATTCTAATATATTCGGTTTGAATCCAGCCCTAGACAACAGTGTCAAACTCTTCGATTAAATTCTTACCTTATGATTTATGGTAATTTCCCCCTTATTGTTTCTCCTTTGACCTCTACCTTTGTTTTATTATTGTTTCTTTATGTTTTCATACATTTTTTTTTTGACATGAGAGCACATTTAAATAAATTTATATTAATTATTTATATATATGTTAATTTTATTAAACATAATAATAATTTATACTCATTAGTAGTTAAAATAATTTATTTTGGTGATAATATTTTATTACTAATCATAAAAAATTATCTAAACTATAAATACCTTAAATGTTGCCTATAAATGATTGATAGATAAAATTGAAATTGTTTAGCTGACACCTAAATGGCTAAATAAATTTCTTTTCAGATACTTAATTTATGCTCACATATTAGCAATTTTTATTTTATTTTAGGCCAAAAGACTTGATCCCACCCAACTGTTAATTGTCAAAAAGGGTATTTTTGTCTTTTTAAATAAAAATTTCAACAACAATAAATAATAAAATTAATTTTATAAAAATAATTAAAATATAAATTAACGTTAATTATAATAATTAATAATTTTAAAATTTTAAAATATAAAATTTGAAAAAATATGATGATCACCATTGATAGAATTGATTTTTTCTAAAAATTTTATATTTTTTATATTTTATTAATTTATTGTTATTATAGTATTAATATTATATAATTTATTTTATATTAAAATTTATATAAATATTATTAATTTTTTTAGTTGAAAATATATTATTTATTTCATAAAAAATGTTAATAAAATTAAAAAAATTAATTCAAAAATAGATATTTAATTTTTTAAAAGTTGACAGATTAAACTGATATTTAAAGAAATCTTAGGTGGGATTAAGTCTTTTTAGCCTTTGTTTTATTATTATTATTCTTTTGGTAAGATCATAGTTGTATGCACATGTAAAGTGAATACACATGAATATATAAACTAATGATCCTTAAATTATGGCAAAAGTTTCTGAATGATAAAAAAAAATATTGTAAATTAAATGCCTTGTTTTTAAAACAGTAAGGTCATGATAATTAACTTCCAGGGGTCAATCTCTGATTGGTGGGCAGGAGACTCAATGCAAGTCAAAGAAAGGACACAGAACGGTAATTGTAACGGCAAGTGCTGACCGAAAACACAGTGAAAATAATATCTTCGACGCTTCTCTATATTCTCTCTTAAAAAAAAAAAAAACTAATAATAATAATAAGCAGACTTTGCTTATGCTCTTAGCTGTAACGAGACAAGAAAAGAGCCATAGTTACCAAACCAAGCCAAGCCAAGCCTGGAAAGATCTGAAGCTCCTCTCTTTCTCTTTCTCCATCTCGACTGCGGCTTGTGTAATTGAAGAAAGGAAGTCTAAGCTCTGGATCTATCAGGAACGAACGATCATCACCGGCTGAAAAGAAGCGTACTAAATTCGACCAGCTTTCTTCCTTTTGCACCTTTCGATTTAGGTTCGTTTTCTTCTTCTCTGCTCGGTTTGCTCTACTTTTACGAGCTTTGATTTCTCAGATCCGTTGCTTTGTGATGTCCAATTTTGTTATGCGTTTTCTTGAACAGTGGCTTTCATCTATGTTGTTGAAATAAGAACACTATAAGATGTTCTTTGCTTGATCATGCTGTTGAGCAATTCGATGATGGATTGTTTGGTTATTGGTTATGTTGTTGGGTGTCGTTTGGAGAAAATTGAAGTTTATAGCATTGGTTTTAAATTGCAGGAAGCTGGAATGGCAAATCGAGTGAAGGAAGAGGAGAAAAATGAGCGAATAATTCGGGGACTCCTTAAACTTCCTGATAATCGCAGATGTATTAATTGTAACAGTCTGGTATGTCGTCTATCCATCGCGTCCTTATTTTTGATTAATTAAATGAAGTAGTGGATTTGTACCTTACAGGATAGCATCATTGTATTGGATGGTGAGTAAATGTTATTCGTTCTGGTAACGGAAGGAAATACGTTATAACTTATTTAGGCTTGACATGGGGACATTATGTATTTGGGGAAATGAACCAATGGAGTTTTAGAATCTTAAATGCTTCTCAAGTTAGGCTTTATGTAGACTGATGCTTAAAAGTATGATAAGACACTGTAGAATTCTACTGGTGAGTGGGAGACTTTGAATGACTTTCTTTTTTTTTTTTTTGGTTGTATCTCTGAACTAGGATGAAGTTTTCATGCAAGATATATGCTTCTTTTTTCCAAATTAGAGATAAAATATTATCCATAAGCTTTCTCACTAACATTTGGTTTCTTCTGCAAAGTTCTTTCTGAAGTGTTTGTGTATTGCAACATGATAGTCATCAATATGAACTCTTGAGATCCAACTAGTGTTGGAGACATACTAGAGAGAGCAAAGTTTGGACTTCAAACTCCATGAGTGATACCATCACAATCTCACAATTCAATTTTTGGCAAATAAAACTAAACCTCTATTAAGTTTTTCTTTAAGGATTTCTTATAAATTTGAGGGATCATCTTGGTGATCATTCTGTCTGCTCCTTATATCTAAAATTTGAATGTTCAATTACCATAATATAATATCACAGGATCTGAGTGTGTTGTGAAACTATTCTTCTGATCTGGAGAAGCTAAATACATGACATGTTATAATATTGCTAACTTTCTTTTCTGCCTAGCAGGGACCACAATATGTTTGCACAAATTTCTGGACATTTGTTTGCACCACTTGTAGTGGAATACAGTAAGTTTGGACTATGCTTTTCTTACAATCCGGGATTATAATTTTTTCTGTTAATAAGTTTCCTTAATATGCATCAATAAAAAAAATTTCCATGAATATACACATCCATCACTGTGTCTTGAGAGAGAGGGTTAAATAAGTTTCTTTCCCAGCTTAACTATTTTAAATATTTCCAGTCGGGAGTACACGCACAGAGTGAAATCAATATCTATGGCTAAATTTACTTTGCAAGAAGTTACTGCTCTTCAGGAAGGAGGGAATCAGGTACCACACTGTTCTTTTCTTCTTCTTCTTCTTCTTCTTCCTTTTTTTTTTTTAAATCTTCATACCTCTGCCAGTTCCTATGCGATATTTATTACTAATCCTTCCATTTTCTTATTTTGGAATCATACGTATGGTATATACAGCGTGCAAAAGAAATTTACTTTAAAGAATGGGATCCACAGCGTCAATCTGCTCCTGATAGCAGGTTATTACTCATTTGTATTATATTTAATTATTTTTATTCACAATTGTTCCATTTCTTATTTAGTTATTTACTGGCAGTAATGTTGAGAGACTTCGAGATTTCATCAAGCATGTTTATGTGGATAGAAGATACAGTGGTGAGAGGAATTATGACAAGCCGCCGAGGGCAAAGATGGTAAGATGCTGATTTTTCTTTTTTTGATTTCCCTCTAGATATTATCTGGTATTATGTGATAAATGTAATTGAACTGAAAATTAAATTTAACATGTTTAGTTATTTCTGTTGCAAGATGCATTTGTCTCCAGTTATTGTTGTTCGAATAATGGCATGCAATGCAGGGTGACAAGGAAGACTCCTACGAGAAAGGAGGATCCCGAAGCCCACCATATGAAGATACATTTGAGCGTCGTTACAGTGACAGGTCTAGCCCTGGTGGTGGAAGTGATGATAGGAATTCTAGATATGGTTATGATGAAAGACGAAGTCCTGGATATGAGCAAGAAAGTCGACAATATGGTGATTACAGGAGAAATAGTCCTGCTCGTCCAGAAATTGTCAATGATTGGCGTAGAGATGATAGGTTTGGAAATGGCAAGAAATTTGAAGAGCGTAAAATGTCTGGCGGAGATTCAAAGCTGGAAGGCAGGTCACCTGAGAGAACTAAAGATCTGGAGTCGTCTAGCCCTCCCATAGTTCGGCCTGTTAGGGAAATCTTAGGAGAAAATATATTGCCTCTTCGTATAGCTGAACCTCCAAAAGCCAATGGTGGCAGGGCTGCTGATGGCTCTGCACATACACAGGTGGGTCTTCTTTTAATTTACGCTCCATACTGTTCATGTTTGTTAATATGAGTGATTCCATAGATTCTACTTCTTGTATCTCAATCCATTAGAGAAATATTCCACAATCCACCAGCAATTGGTCATATGGGTGGTTATTCATGAGTTACTAGAAATTCCTTTGAGGCATCAAGCCAGTCTTGACCTTCTATTTAATTGTTGAATTGATCAATGTGATAAACTAGAAATGACCTTTTGAAAAAGTGTGCAGCACTGCTTCTTGTCATCTGTGCTATCAAGGTTCCTTCTTTTTCCCCCTTTTTACACAGATTCCTTGTGTGGAAGGTGATATGGCTATGAATGGAAATAAAATGAAAATTTCTAAGGAAAACAAAGGTTCAACATAAATGATATTTTGATTTATTTTTCCTTTAATATATGTGATTTTTTAAAGATTTTCCCTTCCCAATAAATGTATTCTAATTATTTTATATAACTCATACCTTGCTAATTACGACAGTATTTTTCAATGCTTCCAGTATTACTTTATTGTAATCTTTAGAAAATTGTAACTTTTAATCTGGAAACTTTACTAGCGAACAATTTAGACATTCAGGTTTGCATTGCACAGCGATCAGTTTTATGTGCTATATTGTGGCAATTCATGTTTGACTTGTTCATACTGTAGCTGTTATGTTGCATTGGTTGAGTCACTAGCACTGTTTTGTGATCTCGTATGCCAAGATTCACCCAAATCTTCTGCTAAACAAATATTGGGAGCTTTTTTTTCCATAGTGAAATTTCAAATTTATCATCAGATTACTTGTGCTGATAAACAAAGTTAGATTTTGTTTATATACTGCATTATTCTCTGTTATGGTTTATTATTTGATATATTTTAGTCAAAGAAATCCTGTATGTCTCTCTCTATGTCACTCTTGTGTGATTTCTATAGAAAATAATGTGTATTAGTCTTTTGACAGATTTACGCATTTGAGGATTCAACCTTAATTTTTACTGATCTATAGACCTGCATAAATGTCAATTTGAATTTTTTTCATCTTCTCTTACACTTTCTCTTGCTTCTCTTCGAAAATTTCTGGAAGAACTGATAAAAAAGAGATATCGACTTACCATATTATTGTCTCTAATTTCAGAGAACTGCATCTTCTAGCAGTTTGGGTTCCACCAACGAGAATGTGGCTGAAATCAAATTGGAGAGTACTGCTAGTTTAATTGATTTTGACGCTGATCCTGAACCTCCTACAGCTACACAAGCACAACAAAGTATTCAACCTCAATCTGTTCCACAGCCAGCAACTCATACCAATGACAACAATTGGGCCTCCTTTGATGCTCCCCCTGGGAAAAAAGTATCTCAAGCTCCAAATTTGAATACGCTGGAATCTGTCTTTTCTCTGGAAGTATCTGGAATACCCAGTAGTGCAGGTGCTCCAACAACTGCATCTGTGGCTCATGTTGGTGTATTATCAGTTGGTAATAACTCACCTGTTGCACATGTGGGGCAAACACCAATTTCTCCCTTTAGTACTGCCCCTGCAGCTGCACCTGTAAGTGGATTTGCTACATTTCCCTCACCTAATGCTTTGGCATCTGCCCCAGGAATAGCACCAGTGTTGCCTGTGGATACTGGTAATTCCTTTAGCGCACAGCATCAACAACATTCTTTTTTTTCTACTACTGCTGGTCAAAATGTTGCACCACAACTTGCAGCACCAGTTCATGGAGCTTCAAGCAATCAGGTGAGCTTAATAATGTAATATTCTCAAATCTTAGATGATATTTCACTATAGTTCAGTATTTGCTGAAAATTTTGCTTCCTGGCCTTCTTGGCAGCCTTGGAATTTGTCTCACGCACAGAATTCACAAGGGCCTTTGAGTACATCGACTGTGCAAGCTCCCCAAATTGTCCCAAAATCTGCAGAGGTCAGTTCTGGGAGTGTCTCACAACCTTCCCTTGCAGAAGTAAAGTCAACTGGAAGGAAAGAACTGCCTCAGGTGATATTTCCTTTAAGTTTTTACCTTTGATATATTTGCTGTATGTCTGGATCATTTATTTGTTATAATCTTGGTTTGACTGCAGGATCTGTTTACTTCAACTTATTCATCCTATCATGCAGTTCCAGGGTGGCAAAGTGGTCCACCTCATCCCATGGGGTTCCCAATGCAATACAATACTGCAGTGGTACCTTTACATATCAAAGAGAATTATAAGTATAATTTTGCTTGACAAGTTACTCATAGTTGTGTATATTTAATGGTTTCAGCCCATGCCAACTTTTGTGCAGTCTAAGTCAATAAACCCATTTGATGTCAACAGTGAATCACCAACAGTTCAAGCCCAAATGGTATGTTTGAACTTATCTTGTTTATTGCTGTTGAATTTTTCATTATTTAAAATCAACTATTTTTTTTTTTACTAAATTTTGTTGTTTTCTATTCATCATGTTGCAGTTTCCTTCCATGGCATCCTTACAAGGTGCTTTGCCAAATGTATCACATCCTTCTGGCTTATTACGAACATCCAGCCTAGGTACCCCATCACCTGCTTGGATGCCACCCCATTCATCACCTCATCCATTGGCCATGCCTTCTCAAACACTAACATATGGATCTGCGATGCCATCCCAGATACCTACATATGCATCAGCAATGCCTTCCCAGACTCCAGCCTATGCATCAGCTATTCCTTCCCATGCACCCACATATGCATCAGCAATGCCTCAAAGTAAAATCACTTCTTTTGGGTGTGCTTTTCCCAGTTTCTTTAATTATTTACTTATTTATGTTTGCACTTATTTGCCCTTTCATTGTGCTAAGTTATGGTTTATACAAATTTGCAGGGGCATATATGAGGCCACAACTACACACTAACATCCCACTTTCCAGGTAACTATTCAATTGACAAGTCCAATTGTCTTTAATGTGTCTTAAGATATGTTCTAATCTGAGGATCAAATAAAGCAAATTAATAAGATGGTGCAACTGCTTGAGGTGGTTTGTGGCTCTCTAAGTGTTTTTACGCTGATCCTAGCTTTATCTGTTTTTTTTTTCCTTTCTTTCTTGGGGAGGTCATTGAGGTTTATCCTAAAGTTTCTTGGTTGATTGCACAGCTGTGTAACAAGTTGACTATCATTTTCCTGATAAAGTTTCAACCTCTTTTTTTATGGTCAGACCTAGGATCTGTTAAGTGACTGGATTGGCAATGGCCACCATAGATCTGATGGGAGGTCTGCCACCAAAATAAAAAAAAAGAAAAAAATATTGCTAGTGTAACAATTAACAAAATTTCACATGATTAACAAAATTTTTACATGATTTTGCATCTCTAATTTATAAACTATCCTACATGAAGGAGATTTAGTTTTTATTTTTTTTGGGATCTGGAGTAGATTTTTTTGAGAATTTTAATGATCTTTTTCAGGCAACAAGGAGTTGGAGGTTTTGGCCTTGTGGATCCAGATCAACAGCTGGCAGGTAGATACTCAGCTCCTAGTACCCCACAACCCTTCTTGTCAACTGAGGGGAACCCATTTGGATAATCGCAGTCGCAAAGAGCAAAATACTTGGTAAAACTATTTTAGTTTAAGCATCATCTTGTTGCTACTTGTCAAACTGCTGGGCGGAAAGTTTTGGTTCCTTCACTATAGTTAGATGATCCAACCTAATTCAAAATTTGTCGAGTTCAATCCCATGGTAACTGTTAAGGTCCAAATATCTATATTCACCATGGATAACAGATTGATGCTGTTAGTAAAAAGGCATGGAGGGAGAGAAGTGATTTAAAAGGGGTGGTGAAATTGGGGGATTAAGGAAATTTTTTTTTTTCTTTCTTATGCAGTATGTTGCCTATCTGATATTTTTGATGTCCCATTGAGTCATCTGTGTGCTGCCTGTTGCCCCTGAAACTAAAAGTTGTATATTTCCTATTTTTGTTATGTGTATTTTTTTGCCAGCTATTCATTATTGTGGTGAGTTATTTGAGTCTGTGAAAAGTCTCTGGTTCAATTGTTACTGTTGAGTACAGCTTGAATGCTGATGTTATTTAAGATTGAGATGAGTTTTCAGAATACCCACTAATCCTTATGCTTGAACATTTTTTTCGATAATGCTATCTACCTTAAGTTTATAATCTGTCACTTTTCACTAGGGGTGGATTCGAGTCGAGCTGAGCTCAAGTTCGGTTCAGCTCGAGTCAAGTTTGGTTCAGTTCAGCTTGTTAGATTTGTCAAATGTTTAAAACGATGTTGTTTTGATGTATATAGACAAAAACGACGTCGTTTATAAATTGAATATTTTTGGCTCGTTAAGCAAAGTTTGTGAAATCCAAGCTTAAACTGGCTCTAGTCGAACTCGTTTCAGATTTGTTTGAGTTGAATTTGAATTTGATGTCGAATTAATTCGATTTGAATTTAGCTCTATTTTTTGTAGTGGCTAGAGTATCAGTAATTTATTATATTTATATTATTTGATCATCTTAGTGGTAAAAGTTGGAATACAAGATTGTATAGACGGCTTTGAACTTCAAATTTTTTCTTTATTCCTTTTGTGAAGTGAAAAAACTATCATGTGAATGATTCTGTTGAAGGGAGGTAGACTATTTCGCATTCATTCTTATATCACAATAACAAGTTTGTATTTTTGAAATCTGAAAAATGACATATCCTCACTTTTCAGCCAACATTGTTGATGAAACTAATTGATTTTTAGGATAAACATTAAAAAGACTAAAAGATCTTTTATAATTTTTAGTATTTAATAAAGATAAATAATATTTTACTCTTAAACTTCCGTTAAATATACTCTTATATTATAAGAAAATTAAATTTTAAAATTTAAAACAATTTTCAAAGATGATTGCAATCACATTGATTGATGTAAATTCAGTCGAAATCATACTAGAATAAGGTGATTTAACCAAAAGCATGTAAGAATGGTTTATATCTAATCAAAATTGCATCAAAATAATGTCATTTCAATATAATTGTATTGGTTTAGCTCTAATTTCAATTGTAATCAATGTGATTGTAGTTTTGGCACTAGTTAAGTTATACTTAAAGTTTTTATTTTTTTTTTTTGATCGAATACAAGAGTCTAATCGTTAAATTTTAAATTTAGTGAGAGAATAGTGATTTATTTGAATGTAAATGATGTTAATTTTATAATATTTATACATTTATAAACTGAGAAAAATACTTTTAATAACTAAAATTAAAACTTTACTTTTAACTAAAAAATAAAATAAAATTAATCTAACATAATACAAATAAGAAATAATCGCTCCCTTGTTTTAAAAATAATTTTAAAAGTTCTAATAAGACTAACAAAAAAATATATGTGCTTGTTAGAAAACTCACCTACCTCGAAATATTAGTATAATTATTGAGATGGATTGTTCGTGTAAAATATATATACAAGAATATATATATTTTATTTGCTAGAAATTTTAGCATTTATTCATGAATAAATATTTTTAACCGACACTAAAAAATGTTCTGCAGTATCTATTATCGTTCATTTCTCTACACGCTTGAAATAAAATCTAGTTGATTCTACAGTAGAATGAAGTACGGATTTAAAGAAGCAGCATATAATTTTTAATTATTATTACACATAAGAATGTAAATTTCCAATGTAATTTTAAATTATTAATCTGCCAATGACAAATCCACTAAATTCAGCAGCCATATACTATATTATATATATTTTAAAATATATATATATATATATGAATAAGGATGCCTAGCCAAAAAATGTCCTTACAGAGCAGAACCCGGTAAGGTATTCGAACAACATATAAAATAATTCCATCCATTGCATTTGCATATGTACAGAGACAAATTTTCGTATTTCCCAATTATATTTTTCTATAATCACCTCACCTCGGGGTGTGACGCCAAGACTGAATTTAAATTTCACGTGAGGAGCACGTGTGTGCGTGTTTCGCTCTGGCCCAAACCCTTTCTTTTTTCTTTCGCGGACAATAAGTGGATGCTTTGAGCTTCCTAATTATACAGACGACGATTCATCTATTTGCCTGCTTTTCAAGAAGATTGGTGCCGCCAGCATCCACACTGCAATTAAACAACAACAAAAAACAAAAAAAAAAAGGTTTTTCACTATTATAAACCAGGAATAATATATTTGACGAATTTATCATTCAACTGACATGTGTCAATTAAAAGCAAATGGTGAAGAAACACGATTAGACACATGTCAATCGAATGACAAATTAAGTAAATAAATTTCGTTAAATATAGCATCACCCCGTTAAAATTATATTCCATTACGAATGAATTAATTTCATACGAAATGCTTACAATATACACAGACTGCCAGCCATTCGTTAATTATCCTGACCCAAGTGCTTGTCCAACCCACATCGATTGTCCACCTGCACCTCAGGAGATGATGCTCAGATTAATCACAAATTCAAGCTGAGAACACAAGCGGCATTTGGAATTATACGTGAAATTTGGTTGAAGACGGTACTTTTTAATGGTGTGATGAGTATTCCATCCGATCAGCAGCATGGCGAAGTACATGGCTCCAGTGGCAAATACAAAATGAAAGAAACCATAGCCGTATGGAACATCATCTTCCGCTGGTGACTCGTCCTTCCTGAACTGCAGCTGTTGTCAGACAATTTTATCGAAATTTTGATGTCAAAGATGGTGTGGATGCTGGGACATACCTGAAAGCATTTGGAGTCGATGCCTGTAGAAAACGTTGCAATCACCATTGCAAGTAGTGCAACAACAAAGCTCTGTCAAAGATACCAAATTTTTATTTAATAAATCACCGTAGAAATTGTTAATTTGTCATAACAAGAAGCCAGGGCATGATTAGATGAGCTACGCTATTTTCAAGGTCAATTTTGATTTATATTGTACACAAAAAATTTCTCCTATCATTTCTGTGAATTTTCTTTCTGGTTATACATTAAACAAAGGTTGATTTTCCTGCATTTTGCAGGTTTACTCATGGAGAATGTGCTTGAAAATTTGGTTTCTGTGCTTAGATAATTGGTTTGATCCACAAGATTTGAAGTTTATGTTTGAAACTTTTAGAACACATCCATTAATTAAGGCTATATGTGCAAGCTTATAGCTCATTTAAGTGATTTCAAAGAGAAAAAAAATTCTTACTATGATGGTTAGCCAATCGGTTCTGTTTGAAGCTTCTGCTTTCCTGTTGCAACTTTCCCCTGCAGGTTCACTGAATAAACTGTGATTAAATTTAATGCAATAAATAAATAGCATGGTACTCATTTATCCATTAAAAAGCAAGTTCCACCACTTTATTCAAAAGAAAATCTGATCAATAAGGTTAAAAGCAAACTGAAGATTCACCAATGAACATAATCCTCCTTTTTAATGTACTACTGTATTCAAATACTGCTTTTGGTAAAGCTCTCTTTAAGTTGGTAAGCCAAGGGGCTCGCCAGGAACTTTTATCTTTCACTGTTTCGTTTTCTTTGTTCATCTTTTTTCTTTTTTCTTAATTAAATGTTAATTTGTGCACTCTTCTCTGGGAGAGGTAGACCCACACCCATGGACACTTCCTTCCCTCCCCAGCAGTAAATTAGATAGCAGTTTAAAATGCATTAATTAGCGAAATCGTATGGCAACCAAAGTCTCCTACGTGATACCTTCTAATGGCACACCAGCAAATAAATACCACATAAAGCCCCATAAGCCCTGGAGCTAAGAAACCCGCATTTACCTGTTTCAAGCAGATGTTTCATTCAATTTCAATTCAAATTAGAACGTGAAAATCTGAATGAAAAGAATGAATAAGCTAATTAGAACTTACTTTTGGGTGTAGAGAGATGCTAGTCATGAGTTGGAGGAGCACCAGTGTCCATGTAACGAAAAAAATGTTGAGGAGGCAAGAAGGATCTGGTGTATACCAAATGTACATCATTATGATCCCCACTATGCATATAATATATGCGGTGGTTGCAATTAGCATAACATGGATGTGGCTGCAGTTTGAAAACTTATTTTTGGTCAGTATCAATACCCAAGTTATAAATACTGGAAAATAGATCACTGAAATTTCTTTCACTGAAATTTCTTTCGCTCAAATAGAACTATGGTTTCAAACGTTTAAATAATGTTTCTGCAGGTGAAGTAAGAAATTGAATAAGTTATTTCGTAACCTAGGTCATTAAGGGGATAAATGATTTGGCATTGCCAAAATGTATACCGTCCAAAAATTGTTTTCAAATGATTCCAAAGAATGTTGAAACCAGCCAGACGACAATCTGGTTCTGTATTTGGTCTGGGTGAAAATATGCACCACTCAAGACTAATAAGTTGTATAAGAAAGTTTATCAAATATAAAGAAGGAATTAAGTATCAATAACTATAATATTAGGCAATTTAATCATATAGAAAAGGAGCTAATACGTGAATGGCTCGGCCTTGGTTCCAAATTGAGGAAAAATGTCTTACCATCTTTCTGCATTTTTCTCGGACAGACAACAATCGTTAAACCATGTAATGAAGCTGATCACGCTGATTAGCTGAATTAGGAGAAAGACTCTGAAAGAAATTGGAAAGGATATTAAATAAAGGTCACATTACAGTCATTCACCAAACTTAGATGGGAAGAATCTTAAACTTCCTAAACAACCAACTCTAATAAGATTGTACATGTTTTGTAGACAGGAAATTATAACAGGAATCAATGTACCCGGCACCAAAGTGCGCAACCTCTCCTGCCAAATATACAGAGAGCACAATCATTAAAGATGTAAACTAAATGAATGAAAATCCAAAGGAAATAAGACCCTGGATTCAAAATAATGTTCAGAGAGAATCTGTAGAATGTAAGCCCAACGAACCATAAAGCTGAATAAAGGAAGAAGGCATTAGAAAGGGGATGACTGTCAAGGTAATCCACATCATAATTTTTGCAGACCACCATCCAGAATGCCAGAAATTTCTGGAAGCATATAACTTTGAAGTACCAGCTGTTGATAGGAACATTATGAAAAAAAATACCTGAAGTAGCGTTAAGGCAATATACAATTTTAGGAAAGGACTAATGCTAAAATTCAGCTAAAAAATCAGAGTCTGCAAGCGTCAAGACACATCATGGTAATCAGTTTCAGATGTAAAGACCTTCAAACAAGGCATTCAGTTTGAGTGCTCACAAGAAAGCTTGTTAATTATTTTCAAAACTTTTCTATCGGCCAAAGCCTACATTTGGATTCTTCTGTTGACATTATTTTCCCCCTTTTTTATTCGTTTGATTTAATTTAATAACATATTATGGTAGATCCTGCCATCTCTAACCAGAAAAATCAAATGGTAATTATCCTTCGATGACTGAATTCCATGCTTGTAATATAAAGGATACAAAGCAACCCATGCTCACTCGAAGAACTCCTTCAGCGCCCAAACAGTCATGCGCACCTCTGCAGTTCTTTAGTTCTGCAGCTCAGTTCATCGCCAAAGGTGAATTCACTTGACTAACCACATGTTATAATCAACAAATGGAATTGAAATATGGCGTTGGTAAATTTCTGCATATTGCAATGCATTCTACAAAAATAAAGCTTAATGAAAGCTTCGGCCGAGTTTTAAGTCAATTAGTTGGAAAAAATAAGCAGCTACAAAAGCAAAATAGAATCCGATTTTTTTGTAAAACCAATGTTGTTGTGAACTCGAGTTCAAGAAAACAATCAGATCTTACTCTCCATTTCCGGCAAGGCTCCGCTACTATAATCCCGAACTACCCATGCTAGCAAGTTTGCTATCAGAAAAATCAACGCATAAACATATCTGGCCATCCAAGGATTGGGGCCTTTTCGAAATTGGCTAAACCATGAGTCATCCTTAAATACTGCGCGCCTCTCGTTGTCATATCTACCACCACTCTCCATTCCTCTTTAAAACTACGCTTCTTCAAATAAAGCCATTAATGAAAAGAAGAAGTTTTCACCTGCATTGCAGAAAACAAACTCAAATTTATTATAAAAATTCCGCACATATCGGTACTGCACCAAAGCATCGTAACTGGAACCGAAGTCATGCAAAATAGAAGAATATAGAACAGCAGAAAAGTAAGCACAAATTCTGGACATAAACAGACAGTAACACGGTTTTCATTCAAAGGAGTTTGCTTAGCATTAAGTACAGACACTAAGGACTCGGCCCATTTCTATTTCATTGCTGGGGGTCGGGCAGATTTCTTCTTTTAGTGGGCAATTTCAGGCACCTAAGCTATGCTCTTGCGCTCCGAGCTTGCGAAACACAACAAACAAATTCCTAAAGATCTGCTAAAAAAATTGAGTCGCTAAAACATGAAAATACTGGGTCTCCAAATGAAGGTCTGAGCTCTCAGAAGTCACCATTGATATATTTAATCATCCAATGAACAGGCGAACGTGCTACATTACCGAAAGTTATCTGCTATGTGGCTCTCCGCCGAAATCAGCATCCTATGAAGACGAGATTAGACTCGGCTAGGCCTATGTAAGCCCAGAAATTAAATGACATTAGTATTATTAATCCTAATCTATATTTAGTGCAATATCACTGGTTAGATTTTCATCCCGAAATTACATGAATGGACAGTAGACAGCTACCTACTCGTCAAGCTAATTCGTTTGAGCATCACTGAATCACAACTCACAACTCAGACGCACCTGCACAAGCATCGATAACGAACAGTGGAAGGAATCCAAATTTTCTTAAAGTCGTGAAGGGAATCTTTCCTTGGCTTGCAAGTCGTCTAAACTAAACTTCGAAGGAAAAACAATCCTATAGACGATTATACCCTCCACACTCTTCTGTGATTGAGCATCAAGTACGGGAAGTTATTTTATTACATAGGGGTTAGTTTGGTTATTGACTAATCATTCCACTATAATGTCAAGCTTTACTCTGTAGAGAATACTGAACATGTCAAAATCTAGAAAATGCCAGAGAAGCGGTTAAGCTATCATCGTCTAGGGATTTGCAGTTTATAAAATAAAATGATCTCGCAATTAGCGGGACAGAAACAGGCACCGGAAGTCAATAAGAAAACAGATCATGTTCATATATCAGAAGAGCTAAAATTCAAAAGTTACCGTTACTTTACTCTTTCGTATTTGCCTGTTTGCTCATCGTCACAGACAAAAACAAAACGGTGAAGTTTATGATCTCCAGCCGTTTCAATCGCAAAACGAGAAACACAAATACACAGAAAAATGAACAAACTGTTCTCACATTGTAATGTAGCTATCTCTAGGCAATCAAAGCAAAACAGATCTCGATCTAAGCTTAAAAAAGACTAATACTAACTACCTGAAAGTGAGTTGTTGGTGGCGGTGGTGGTGATGATGACGGAGGCTGCGTACTCCAGCAAAGCTCCTCAAGCTTCCTCTAACACGACGTCTCCGTTTTCGTTTTAGTTGTCGATTTTGAGGTGCTTTTAAAATAGTTAGAGAGTGAGAAGAAATGGAGATCACAGAGATTGCTTTAGAAGCTTTTCTTTGCTTTGCTTTTTTCCTTTTTCCCGCCGTAAGCTTTCTGCTTTCTGCTTCCGCTACATACCGTATCTTGCAAGATATAACATAACATTACATAACATAACTATTTGATGCGCATGCAAAATATAATTATGTCTGCCGTTTTGTGGCCAAATCGGTGCGTTTACCTCACTGTCACAGCCTGTGAAATCATTAGAAGGGTAATAATTTCGAAGCTGAAAACCGAGCCTTCAATCTGAAGCATGCTCTCGTTGCTTAACTTAAATTCCATACGAAATCCATGGAATCCAAGCAAATGTTTCTCCTTTTCAAAATATTTAGTCCTTATTCTCGTCTATTTTTTTTAAATTTCAGAAATACTCCACTTAAAAATATACATTTCTTTTTAATTAATAAAACACTTCTAACTATTTTTAATAAAAATAAATTTTTGAAATATACAAATTATATATAAATGGGGATATATTTATCATATATTCGTATAATAAAAATAAACCATAATTTTTAAATATATTTTTATAAAAATTATTGAAATTTAAAAAAAAGTGAGAGAGTTTTTTTTTTTTTTTTAATTTTTTAAACTATCAATTTGCCTATGGGTGATTTCGAAAAAGCCAGTTACACCGTAAATAATTTAATAAAATATAACAAATTATGAATATAAATTTTATATTATAAATATTAAAATCACACAATAATTTTAAAATATTTTAAGATTTTAAAATATTTTAAAGTTGTGGATATTGAAACTTTTTAAAAATTAAATTATTATATTTTAAATATTTAAATTCAATAGGTAAAAAAGTTATTTTATATATATTTTTAAAAATATAATAAAATTACTATTTTACCCTTACACTAATAAGTTTTAGTCGATTTGATTTAGGGTGAAAAGGGGTTTAAGCGGAACTTTGGGTGGGAAAATGTTATTCACTCATAATAAAAATGTGTCACATCATGGACTGACATGATAACATGCTAGGCACTCCGGCGAAAATCATTTTCAAGTCATAACTAACCAGCATGAGCACCGACTGGCCGCTCCTCTGCCCCCTGGCACCGCCGAGGCTTTGTTAATGCGACAATCTGCTTTTAGCAGATGCCTGGACTGGCGATGGACTTATTATGTCCAATGATGAGTTGGGAAATCTTTTTGTAAAGCAAAAGAAGGAGCTTCTCATTATAATAATAACAATAAGCAGCTTCAATTATTCTTATAAATAATGGATTCAGAGAAGAACCTTTCTGCTTTCATGTGATCAAAGGAAGGAAAAGACGAGACTAACCAGAGGCTTTAGTGTATAATTTTTGACCATGTTCGTAGAACCGTCTTCCAATCTTTTTCTTCGTATTTTCAAAGTCTGGGTTAGGGAGGTAGCTACGTGTACGTAAGAATGTCGTCAAAAGTTTGCATCTTTCACCAGAAAAAAACGAATCAGGTGTTGGAACGTGCTTTCTACTTGCGGATTGTGGCCAAGTTTTGCCATGGGAAAGTTTGTGATGTTACTTCTCCATTAGCGTCAATCATGGAGGGCGTAAAGGCCATTGGTCATGGTCGTTGCTCATTATTATTATTGTTTGTTCTTACTTTGTTTTGTTTGCCAGCCGAATTCATCGAGAGAAAGAGAAAGGTGGAAAAGGGTCGCTGACACAGCTCGAAATGTCAAAAAGCAGTCGGATGATCTGAATTTGGGTCATGGGTGGGCTTCTTTTAAGAAGACCTGAGTTTTAGGTCCAATTATGAGTGCAGACTAAACAGCAGTAGCTAGGCTTAGCTTACATTCTCCGCATTCTTTCAAAAACACATCATAAAGATCATAGCCCTTTGGACATTAAGTGGGCTTAAAAGAATTTTAGATTTGCTGCAACTTTACAATGGCTGCACAACGTGATAAATGAAGGCTTTCTTGTTGGCATGGATATGATACAGATCAAAATGGATGTGGGCTCAAATGAAAGCTCACAAGGAGGAACATAACAAAAATTACAAGCTCTTTCATATTTCCATTCCTCTGTTGCTAGATAACATCCTTTCTAGAATTGTTGGGGCTATAATAGCAAAGCAAGGATGGGAGATTTTGCAGGAGTTTCGAGGCTGGAAGAAAGTCAGATCATTAAGGTTGCAAATTTTAAGAAAAGATATTAAGTAGTTAAGAAGGAAAGACACAGAAATCATCAAAGAATACTCTTCAAGATTTTTTCAATTTGTGAAGCAAATGAATATGTATGGAGAATCAAATCCAGAAGAAAGTTAAAGTACTGAAGTTTTTGAATATGTTGCAAGAAAAATTCAATGGGGTTGTTCCAGCAATAGTGGAGTTCAAAGATTTATCAAAACTTAGTGCAATTGAATTTTGGGGATCACTGTAAACTCATGAGCAAGGGTTGGACAAAAAATCTTATAAAGAAACTGAAGGTGCCTTTCAAGCAAGACAAAAGGTTACAAAGGAGGCAAGAAGTGATGGTGATGGAACCAAGAACAATTCAACCAGGCTGGATGCAAACAAGAAGAGGAGATTTTCACCAAGAGAAGGATTGTTGGTGTAAAGGGAAGACCCAATACAGTTTTTGTAGAAGATTTGGCCATATTTAGAAGTTATGTACAACAAACACAACAGGTGAATTTTATTGAAAATCAATCACAAGAAGATCATTTATTCAAGGTTGATCAAACATTTGTTGCAGAAAACAAAAACTTGTGGTAAATGGATAGCAGTTGCACCAATTACATGGCATAAAACTCTAGCTTATTCTGTAATCTTTACAAGTAAATTCAAGTCTCTGTAAGGATGACGGGAAATGGTGTTGTGTTTCAGCCTTAAGACAAATGCAAAATTTCAATAGAAACCAAGAAGGTACAAGGTACATTCATAGTGTTCTTTTAGTTAGCAATTTAGATCAAAACTTATTTGAGTGTGGGACAAATGATGAGCAGAGGATATTCACTGTATTTGCTAGAATCTCCTAACCACCAAAAAGAAAGAAGACTCTTGGAGAATATATTGTAAAAAAGAGTTATAGTAGAACCGGGAGCTATTATAGATTGAAGCAAATGGAGAATTATCATGGATTTCAATGGATGATTTGCCTCATCAAGGATGTTAATGTTGTGCATATGATTCATTCTCTCTCTTTCTTTTTCTTTTTAAATATAGACTAAGGGGGTAAAACCTAAAGCAAAAAGAAAACAATACTAGCAAAAAGTTAAAGTTTTTTTAAAATTACTCTCGACTATTTTTTTAAAATCTCAAAAAAACTATCTGTTAAAACATATACATCTTATCTATCAAATTTATTGTCTAATTGACTTTACAGGGTAAAAAGAAATCATAATCAATCAATTCTCTCAATTATCTTTAACAATATTATAATACAAATTTAAATAAAATTCTTTACTTGTAATTAAATCTACTATTTCTTTATAGTTAGACTTAAGTTGGTGTAATGACCCAATGGTAGAACTGTCTTTTAGAGTTCTGAATCCAAGGGTAAAAGAGAGATTTTCCTGGTTAGGAAAGAGCTTGAGAGAGTTTAGGGGTAGAAGAGTCATTTTAGAAGCCTTTTGGGGCTTGTTTAGAAGTATTCTGGGGGGAAATAACAGTGTTTGCGCAAGGGTGGGTGGAAATGGCTATTTTCCACCACACACACGACCGTGTGTCTTGCCTTAGCCAGATATATTGTTTTATTTTCCAGTTGCACGCAGTTCAACTTTCCCAGCTTATTTCCCTTATTTCTTCTTCTTCTTCCTTAGCTCCAATGAACCCTAGAGTGCTAGAGAGAGATCCCCCAGCAGCTCAGCTTCAGATTAGAGATCCAGAGGCTTCCAAAGAGAGAGACCGAGCTTCCATGGAACGAGGTAAGTGTTTTCCTTACCTCTTCCGCTCCTTACCTCTTCCGCTCCTTCAGAGCATGTTTGCTGTTTCCAGCTTATGAGAAATCTTTATGTGTGCTTATTGAGATGTTTCCAGCATGTTTGAGCTGTGTTATGATGGATGATGGCATGATTGAGTGACTTTCCATGTTTATATGCAAATATGTTTATATACATGAGTTATATGCTTGATTGATGAGATATGACGTGTTTGAGATGATGAGATGATGAAATGATGAATATTTGCATTCTAGCAGCAGTAAAAAACTTGTATGTGTGTTGTTTTGGAGCGTGGAAGTGTTGGTGTGGAAATTTCTGGATTTTCAGACGTGTTCTACAGAATTTGAGTTGAGCACACGCCCGTGCGCCCGTGATGCACGCCCGTGTGGCCTCAATTCTGCATGAGACACGGCCGTGCATGTTACCCGTGTGTGTCTGAAAACCCAGACACACGCCCATGTGC
The DNA here is from genome assembly GCA_026122585.1 of Anacardium occidentale. Taxonomy (NCBI): domain Eukaryota; kingdom Viridiplantae; phylum Streptophyta; class Magnoliopsida; order Sapindales; family Anacardiaceae; genus Anacardium; species Anacardium occidentale. Next base: position 675,593 of record JAJEJH010000067.1, on the reverse strand, counting down.
CCGAGTACACACGCCCGTGTACTTTCCCCAATTCCACACGCCCGTGTATGCGAGACACAGGAAGCTTAAGAAGGCAGCCACACGCCCGTGCAGTGCCATACATGCCCGTGTGCCTCAGTTTGCACGCCCGTGTGTCCAGCCAAAGTTTCATGAAATCATTCCAGAGCCTTGCACGCCCAGAGACACGATGAGCACACGGTCCCGTATGCCTTGACACATGCCCGTGCACACCAGAACACACGCCCGTGCACTTAAGAAAAGGCAGAAAAGATTTTAAAAGAAAAGATAAGCCACTATGAGCCAATTCTAAGCACATAAAACTCAGAAATAACATCAGAAAACAGCATATCATGCATGATATCAACATTTAGCATGACATGCCATATCAGATGTTTTCAGACTGGATCCAAAGATCCAACAACATGATTTTTTAAATATACATATATGATTTTTCATATATCAGATAGGGGTGGATACGATGGGGCACCTGTGAGTTCGCACACCCGCTAGAGAGGGAAACCAGCGTCCGTTAGAAAGGACATGGTCACTGACCAAGCTCGTTAGAGAGAGTGCTGGTTGTGCATCAGTAGATTCATTAGGACTTGAACTCACACGGTCAGGGTGCTGAATCCCTGTATTCATCAGTCTGGCCAGTATAGTAGATTTTCAGATACAGTATTTTCTGATACAGTTTTCAGCATATACTATACGTATATATTCAAGATGTTCGGATCATAGTTTTATTATCAGAAAGAGTTTTTAGAAAAGACAGCTTTTTTTCAGAAAATCAGGCATACGGGCAAGTTTTATAGCTTTTCAGCATACATGACATCAACATATATATATTTCATGTCATGTACAGTATCTCATGAGAAACAGAACAGTAATAGAACAGAACAGAACAGAACAGAAATATAATAAAATTCAGTAAAGATAATTCAGAAAATGGATATACTCTAGTATATCAAAAGAATCAGATTAAGAAAACTGAATAGTAAAATCTCCTATGTGATGAGTCACGTAGTCAGTTAGTTTTGGACCTGCGAGTGTTGTTGTTTGGAAACGCTTACTGAGTGACTTTGTCACTCACTCCCTTCCCTGTTTCCTTTTGCAGTTCAGTGTTCCGAGTGGCTAAGCTAGAGCGAGACTGTAGCATCCCGAGTTTTTCTAGAAAAGCCCTTAGGGATAGAGTTCTGGGGTTAGAAATAAGACCAGGAATAGGGTGGGGGTCTTGAGGAGTTCAGGGGTGAGATGGTAGTTTTTCAGAGCCGAGTGGCCTTCGTATGATGCCTTTAGGGAGGTTTTAATCATGCGGAGCGCGGGAAATGGATTTTTATTCATTTTCCCTGGTGCACTCCCGTGCACAGTGCCCTGCACGCCCGTGCAGGTGGGTAGCAGGAGAGAGAGACGGGAGATTTATTAGTTTCTCACCCAGCAGCTTTCCCATTTTCAGCTTAGTTTCTTTCTTCTCAGCAGCTCCCAGCCCTAGATCAGATTTCCAGCTTCCAGCAGCTCTCAATCCAGTTAGAGAGACCAGAGATCAGCTTGAGTTAGAGTTTCCAGCTGCCATGGCGAGAGGTAAGTGTTTCTTACTCTCTCCTTCAGTTTCCCAGCTTGTTTGATGATGCTGGAAACGGTGTTTCCGTTTCCAGTTTGCTGTGTTATGTTTGTATGTTGATATATGATGATGAGATGATGATTATATGCTGATTATGTGATGACTTTCCACCCAGAAACATGCATGCTCTGTTTGTGTGGGTGTTAGTGAGAGAATTAGTTGATTTGCATGGTGGAATCAGTAGGAATAGATGAATGATGAAATTGATGATGTGTATGAGTTTATTGAAGTGCCTTGGATGTGTGATTATGTTTAATTTCAGTTTGGATGAGAAATGGATGTGTTTTGGATGGCCTTCTGCATGTTCCAGGTGGGTGCTCGAGTTGCAGAGCCGGACACACGCCCGTGTGCCCTGGATTCTGCAAGGGCACGGCCGTGTGCACGAAGTGCACACGACCAGATTTACAGTGGGCACGACCGTGTGTCCTGAGGGACACGGCCGTGTGGTAGCTTTTTCAGTAGTAATGCGCAGTGATTCCAGAGGAGAGCACGACCAGACACACGACCGGGGCACGATCCCGTGTGTCTGGGCACACGCCCGTGTGCTTTGTTTGGCACGACCGTGTGTCTCTCCTGCATGACCGTGTGCTTGGCCCACACGCCCGTGCGTCCGCCAGTTTTTCCAGAAAATGAGCAGAAATGAATGATTAAAGGTTTGGTAATCCATCCAAGGCCTAAGTGACATCAGATAACAGCGAATTCCGATAATAGTGTAGCATATGCATAACATGACACAGCATGTAGCCTGAATGAGGATCCAGGGATCCGAATTCAGTAGATTTCAGCAGTTAAAACCCAATGTATGGGTTACAGTTTGGGGTGAACTCGAGGGGGCATCTGTGGGACCCAGCTTTCTGACACCAGTCAGTCAGCTCAGCAGCAGATCAGTTTCAGTTTCAGTTTCAGCAGATTCTAGCCAGTAGCTAGAATGTTCAGCCCACTTGGCCAGGATGCCGAATCCCTGTGTTCATCAGCCTGATCAGCAGCAGGTACCTTATGGTACAGTTATAGATTCAGATGCATGCATCATCAGCATACAGTTTCAGTTTCAGTTCAGCATGTCATGACATCCATCATGCCATGACTCATTAATAAGCAGGTAATCAGTAATCAGATAACAGTAATCCAGATAACAGCAGAATCAGCAGTTTCAGCGCCAACAAGCGACTAGATGTATGGATAGGGCCGAGGCCAAGTTTCAGTGTGTGCTTGTGTGTGTGTTTGTCGCTTGTTTGGGCGGGGGAAGTAAGGAATGCTTACTGGGTGATCTTTATCACTCATCCCTTTCCTTCTTCCTTCCTTTTCAGGTTTGCTGCTGGCGAGGATCGGGTTGACCGAGGCTTGCGAGAGGGGACCCCACACACTAGAGATCAGTTGTATTTTATTTTCAGTTTGGACCTGTGAGGTCATGTATATGATGTATATTTTCAGAACAGTGTAAAGAACAGTTGTATGTATGAAAGAGCCAGTTTGGGCTCATTGTATATTTCAGTTTATTTTCCAGCTTCCGCATGTGTTCAGTTTGTACAGTAGCAGTAGTAGGGTTTTCTTTTTCGTAGGATTCCCGTCTCGGGTACCCAATTTCTAGTTTATGAATAGAAAGAGATTTATTGTTCAGCAGCAGGGGTACTCGGGGCGGCGGGTCCTACATTGTTGGTATCAGAGCGTTCCTCTGTACCATTTTTAGTGGAAATTTGAGTTGTAAGTGTGTGGTGTTTGTTTTCTCTCCCTCGCAGCCATCGTCCAGACCCTCCTCACAGCACAGTCAGGTAATTTCTTTCCAGATTTGTTGTGTTGTATGTTTCTAACCCCTTGTTTGCTTGTAGATAGAGAAGAGCAACCCCCTAGATATGTAGATGAGATCAGTAGTAGCCTCCCTGTCCGTCCTGTGAGTGTTAGTCATAGGCGGCGATCTCAGAGCTCCTCTCATGTGACTATGAGGCCAGCAGAGTTGAGAGAGATGATTGGGGAAGTAGTCAGAGAGAATTTGCAGCGAGCTGGTATGGGAAATTTTTCAGAATCCACCAGGGTTACTTCTTCCCCGTATGAAACTTCTCAGACCTCGTCGAGAAGGTATTCCCAGCCTCAGTATCAGCCTCAGCCACAGTTTCAGCCACAGTATCAGTCTCAGCCCCAGTCTGTCAGAGAGAGATATCAGTCTCCAGCTGAGTTTACAGAGTATGGCCAGGGTGCGAGTACCAGGATACCCGGCACTAGTTCATCAGCGAGACTTCATCCCATTTATTATCTTTCAGGACCATATCAGCCATCAAAATTCAGAGGATCTCGAGATCCATTAGTGGCAGAGGAATGGGTTGAATCAGTGGAGAGTGTGATGGGTTTATTCACACTGCCAGAGAGAGAGAAAGTCAGATTTGCGGTGTTTCATTTGAGAGGTGACGCCAAAGTTTGGTGGAGTCTAGTTAAGGCTTCCGCCAATGTGGAGCAGATGACCTGGGCAGAGTTCAGGCGGTTGTTTGACGCCGAGTACCGGGGCTCAGAGATGATGTATGCAAAGGCCCAGGAGTTCATTGATTTGGTTCAGGGGCCCAGTTCAGTGAAGGAATACGCCACCAGGTTTAATGCCCTGGCGAGGTTTGTCCCTGGTTTGGCGGGGACTGAGATGGGACGAGTTCAGAAGTTCATCCACGGTTTACACCCTCAGATAGCCAAGGATGTTCTGACTGGACCGTATCCTCCCCAGCAGTTCAGTGATGCTTTGGGGAGAGCGCTCAGATCTGAGGCAGGTCTTCAGAGGATGGATGCTATGACCAGTGAGGCTGACAGAGAGCAGATAGTAGAGGATAGAGACAGAGGCAAGAGACCTATGTTAGCCGAGGGAGTAGCCAGTGATTTTCAGAGACAGAGATTTGAGCCCCAGTTGCCATGGTGTCCCCGATGTGGCAGGCAACATTCAAGGGAGTGTTTGGCTGACCAGATTGTATGTTACTTGTGCCATCAGCCAGGGCACAAGATGGCAGAGTGCCCAGCCAGAGAGGGAGCCAGAGTTGGACCTAGCAGAGGTGGTGCCAGACAGTTCAGAGGTAGGAGAGATCCACCCAGAGATAGAGTTAGTGCAGAGAGAGGTGGAGCGGACATCCCTCGAGGTGATGGTGGAGCACCTGGAGGAGGTGCCGGTACTTCAGGAGGTGGCGAAGGCAGAGCCAGAGTTTATGCTGTCCGTCAGGAGCAGACAGAGACTGTACCCCATGTAGAGACGGGTCAGTGACTTTACCTTGATACTCCTTTTTGTTTTGGGTTGATTATGGGGCCACGCACAGAGCTTTATAGTTGGAGTATAGTGGAGAGACTAGGGGTTGACCCTAGTGTGGCCAGCAGGAGTATCTCGGTAGAGATGTCAGATGAGACTAAGGATGTGAATGTCAGACTCAGAGAGAGAGTTGAGTCATCCCCTCAGATAGTGTTACTGGTGTTCCAGTGACAGAGGATGACATAATGAGAAATGATCAGGGAGCTTTTAAGGCAAAAGCAAAGAAGACTTTGCGTGGTGCCTGGAACGTGTAGCCACAGCGAGATTGCAACAGCGAGATTGCAACAGTGAAAGAGCAACAGAGTTCAAGCTCAGAGAATCAGAGTGCGCAATGGAAGCGTGAAAGCCATTGATTGATAAGTAAAGCCGGATAGCAAGATCAGCAGTGAGAGAGACAAGTGTCTCGCAGATCAGTTTCAGAAGAGCTTTCGTGGCTCAGCCAGTGTGTGGGAGAAGTCACTTGAGAGGTAGAGTCTGTGATCAGGGGTAGATTTCCAGAGTTAGCCAGGTAATTCGAGGTCGGAATTCTTTTAAGGGGGGAGGTATGTAGCATCCCAAGTTTTTCTAGAAAAGCCCTTAGGGATAGAGTTCTGGGGTTAGAAATAAGACCAGGAATAGGGTGGGGGTCTTGAGGAGTTCAGGGATGAGATGGTAGTTTTTCAGAGCCGAGTGGCCTTCGTATGATGCCTTTAGGGAGGTTTTAATCATGCGGAGCGCGGGAAATGGATTTTTATTCATTTTCCCTGGTGCACTCCCGTGCACAGTGCCTTGCACGCCCGTGCAGGTGGGTAGCAGGAGAGAGAGACGGGAGATTTATTATTTCTCACCCAGCAGCTTTCCCATTTTCAGCTTAGTTTCTTTCTTCTCAGCAGCTCCTAACCCTATATCAGATTTCCAGCTTCCAGCAGCTCTCAATCCAGTTAGAGAGACCAGAGATCAGCTTGAGTTAGAGTTTCCAGCTGCCATGGCGAGAGGTAAGTGTTTCTTACTCTCTCCTTCAGTTTCCCAGCTGGTTTGATGATGCTGAAAACGGTGTTTCCGTTTCTAGTTTGCTGTGTTATGTTTGTATGTTGATATATGATGATGAGATGATGATTATATGCTGATTATGTGATGACTTTCCACCCAGAAACATACATGCTCTGTTTGTGTGGGTGTTAGTGAGAGAATTAGTTGATTTGCATGGTGGAATCAGTAGGAATAGATGAATGATGAAATTGATGATGTGTATGAGTTTATTGAAGTGCCTTGGATGTGTGATTATGTTTAATTTCAGTTTGGATGAGAAATAGATGTGTTTTGGATGGCCTTCTGCATGTTCCAGGTGGGTGCTCGAGTTGCAGAGCCGGACACACGCCCGTGTGCCCGCAGACACACGCCCGTGTGCCTTGGATTCTGTAAGGGCACGCTCGTGTGCACGAAGTGCACATGGCCAGATTTGCAGTGGGCACGACCGTGTGTCCTGAGGGACACGGCCGTGTGGTAGCTTTTTCAGTAGAAATACGCAGTGATTCCAGAGGAGAGCACGGCCAGACACACGACCGGGGCACGGTCCCGTGTGTCTGGGCACACGCCCATGTGCTTTGTTTGGCACGACCGTGTGTCTCTCCTGCACGACCGTGTGCTTGGCCCACACGCCCGTGCGTCCGTCAGATTTTCCAGAAAGTGAGCAGAAATGAATGATTAAAGGTTTGGTAATCCATCCAGAGGCTAAATGACATCAGATAACAACGAATTCAGATAATAATGCAGCATATGTATAGCATGACACAACATATAGCCTGAATGAGGATCCAGGGATCCGAATTCAGTAGATTTCAGCAGTTAAAACCCAATGTATGGGTTACAGTTTGGGGTGAACTCGAGGGGGCATCTGTGGGACCCAACTTTCTGACACCAGTCAGTCAGCTCAGCAGCAGTATTTCAGTATTCAGTTTCAGCAGATTCTAGCCAGTAGCTAGAATGTTCAGCCCACTTGGTCAGGATGTCGAATCCCTGTGTTCATCAGCCTGATCAGCAGCAGGTACCTTCGGGTACAGTCAGATAGATTCAGATGCATGCATCAGCATACAGTTTCAGTTTCAGTTTCAGTTCAGCATGTCATGACATCCATCATGCCATGACTCATTAATAAGCAGGTAATCAGTAATCAGATAACAGTAATCCAGATAACAGCAGAATAATCAGTTTCAGCGCCAGCAAGCGACTAGATGTATGGATAGGGCCGAGGCCAAGTTTCAGTGTGTTCTTGTGTGTGTGTTTGTCGCTTGTTTGGGCGGGGAAGTAAGGAATGCTTACTGGGTGATCTTTATCACTCATCCCTTTCCTTCTTCCTTCCTTTTCAGGTTTGCTGCTGGCGAGGAGCGGGTTGACCGAGGCTTGCGAGAGGGGACCCCACACACTAGAGATCAGTTGTATTTTATTTTCAGTTTGGACCTGTGAGGTCATGTATATGATGTATATTTTCAGAACAGTGTAAAGAACAGTTGTATGTATGAAAGAGCCAGTTTGGGCTCATTGTATATTTCAGTTTATTTTCCAACTTCCGCATGTGTTCAGTTTGTACAGTAGCAGCAGTAGGGTTTTCTTTTTCGTAGGATTCCCGTCTCGGGTACCCAATTTCTAGTTTATTAATAGAAAGAGATTTATTGTTCAGCAGTAGGGGTACTCGGGGCGGCGGGTCCTACAATGACCCTACTCCTATAAATTAAGGCATAACATTTTCTAGGGTCAATGTTTTGCATTTTTCTATACTCATGCCTAAATTCTTGCAAATTAATAGTGTGGAAAGCCTCTATCACTACTCTTATGGATTATCGCTAGTGCTAAGAATAAAAAATGAATTAATTGCCAAGAAAATATCGATGGATCCATGAATGTAACTATGTCTTCTAAAACACCTTATGATTGTTTCATTATGTTTTAATTTTTGTAACTTTCCCAGAAACTGTGATTAAGTTTTTAATTTCTACTGCATGGTCACCCTTCTAATGATTTTAGGATTTTCAACAATATTATCAGAGCCACCATTTTCACATTAGAGAAGTTTTTTTATACATGTGATTGATTTGATGCATGATATTGTTTATTCAAAATTGATATAACATGTTGAAGGTGTGTTAGATTATCGAGTTTTAGTTTTTGTTAATCTTGTTGGTGAATTGCATTTATAGGTTTAGTGAATTTTGTACAAGTTGTTTTGGTTTAATGGACAATTTCGTAATGTTAAGCAAAATTGCTTCCATTATGCATTGTTGTACATAATGGGAGTGTTGTTAGAAGTGTCTTTTAACATGTTAAGCCAAAGTTTAGTCATTTCTAACATTCCCCATGTTGTGGGGATGATTTTTAGCGACTCTCATCCCTAAGAATTCTAAGAATATGCTTGTCACAACCTGAGTCATGCGAGCTCACAAGTGTGCATAGGTAAAATTCACCAGGTCACGACTAATGAATTTTCATGTGAGCTAGTGTCACAGTTATGACTATTTTAATCACGCTCATATATAGACCAAATCTTGCTTGTACATATGGTTGCACACTGATCATACATGTGGTCATATATGCTTTTGAAAATTTGGTGATTTCCAAGAGAATAAGGGTCATGATTGTACATGATCGTGTTCATGCTTGTAAAAAGCCTTGTCACATTCGTAAGGTTGAAGCTTGTGACTATATAACTTTTACGTTTTAACCTTAGGTTGATTACAATGGGTTAAATTGCAATTTTTACTTCTTTTGGGTATATTAGAATTCTATAAAATTATAAAGACTAAAATATAATTTGACACTTAGTTAATAAATTAAAATTAAGTTATTAATTTTAATTATATGTTCTATGATTGATGTTATATATGCATGGTGATCGGTATACGAGTCATACTTGTCTATGTATGTTTGGATATTTTTTTGGGGATTTATGTTGCAAAATTTTTTTTTTTTAAATAAGACTCGCATGTCCTGCCTTCTTTTATGCCTTCTCGATATGATTTCTCAATGTAATTTTTTTTCTCACCTCCCTCCACTTAAATGTAACTCAAGGTTTTTGATTTTACAATGTGAAATTTAGAATAACAGTCACTTATATATTTCTTAGAAATATGTAAATAAGAGGTAAAACTTAGTAAATTACTTGATGACTCGAAGAAAAGGAGGAGCAACATACTTGAAGTCTTGAGATTGAAGAATAAGACTAAGGTTGAGTAGTCAATCCCTTTGGCTTAGGGATCAAAATTAGTTTTGTACTCGTATACTAGCACAATTCATTTTATATTGTAGAATGAACTAGTAAAATTAACATTAAAAACCCCTTGATAAATAATAAGTCAATGGGGAAGCTTTCCAATATAAAACTGTCAGGACAAAAAAAGATATGAGATTGTTAGAAATTTTTTATTTTGACAGAAAAGAAATGCGACTTGTCATGACTTTTGCCTTATCCTTACCTCGTTTTCTTGTAGAAGTGCATATAAATGAAATTAGGGTAGTATTAAGGTAGAAATGGATCAAATTCAATCAAAACTAAGTAATTGAAAATATAAAATATAATATAAATATGAGCTTATCAATTACCCCCAAACTAAGTTTTGATAATTATCAGACAAAAGAATGATAAAAATATAAATAAGCTTAAATTTATACTCATCCAATCTCAACTTGATTTCCATAAGAAACCTCAAAGATCGCTCATAATTACAATAAAAGAGAATATTGAGAATGCAACAAAAAAAATGAATAACATTAATGCTAATCATTAGCCATTTTTTTCGTGCCAGTCTAATCTAAGAGCTAAAATTCTCAATTTTCACCTCTCTTACCTGTGTTTCCTAAAGTGCATTTAAAAGAAAATAGAGTAGTACTGAGGTAGAAATTGACCATAGTTCAATCAAAACTAAATGATTGAGAATATAAATATGAGCATATCAACTACTCATAAACTAAGTTTTGATTGTCATCAAGCCAAAAGTTGATAAAATTATGCACAAGCTCAACTTTATACTCACCCAATCTATACTTGATTTTCAAATGATACTTAAAAGGACACTCATGATTGTAAACAAAGAGAATATTAAGAATACAATAAAAAAATTTTATAACATCAATTCTAATCAACTCTAGCCATGAAATTTAATGAGTGTGAGTGTGAGTATAATTAGCCGAACTCATGTTCCTAATATGCACTCAATGAAAAAGAAATAGTTCAAGAAGCTATCAAGAGTAATAAATCTTCACTATGGAACAAAGCAACACAGAAGGAGTTTGATTCTTTAATCAAGAATAAAACCAAAAACATAATGGACTAACTTGAAGGTAGTAAAGTCATCAAATGTAAATGGGTGTTTAAGAAGAGATTAGGAATTCCAAGAGTTGAGTCATCCAGATAAAAAGTTAGGTTGGTAGTTGAAAGATTCACACAAATCGAAGGAGTAGTTTATAGTAAGATATTCTCATTTATTATAAGACACATCCATTAGATACTTGTTATCCTTAGCTGTTTAGTTTGAGTTTAAGTTAGAGTGGCTTATGTGAAGATTGCTTTTATGCATAAAGAGCAAAATGAAACAATTATGATAGAGCAACCACAATTGTTTGAAGGAAAAGTTGCTAAGAATAAGGTATGCTTAGTTGAAAAGTTGATATATGGTTTTAAGCAATTGTCAAGCCAATAGTACACAATTTTTTTTGTAGTTTTATGATGAAATTTGGTTTCATTTGAAGTAATTATGATCGTTGCTGATATTTTAATTGATGTGTGGTGATTACTATATGTGCTTAGCTTTCTAAGTTGATGATGTGTTAATACTTGCAAAAATGTTAATGTAATTTCAAAATTCAATAGAGAAATGAATGTGTATTTTGAAATAAAAGCTTAGAAAGTTGAATATGCAAAATGTTAAGCTTGTCAAAACACCTATAGGGCAACATTTTAAGTTGAGCACAAATCAATATCCTCAAGTTGATGAAGAAAGGAAGGAGAAGATTTGTATCGATAGTACAAATGCTATTAGAAGTCTTATGCATATAATAGTGTGCATTAGACCTCATTTGGCCTTTGTCATTAATAATGTTAAGAGGTACATGATTAATCCTAGAAAAGGTCATTAAAAGGATTTGAAATGGATTTTAAGACAAGTTAAACGTTAAGTTTTAATTGATATCGTTTATAATAAAATACAGAGTCCCAAATAGTGAATAATGGGTTGCGTTAAATGTTGATTATTTTGGTAATTTAAACACTAAAAAATCCATAATTAGTTTTATGTTTTTTGTGTGGGAAAATCTAGTTTTCTAGAAACCTAATTTGTAAGCCATGGTAGTAATTATAAAAGCTACCAAGGAATTAACTTGGTTGATTGAAGGTGTTGTTTAATGAACTTGGTTACAGAGGATAATAGAAAATTATGTTGAAGAGTGATAGTCAAACTCTTACTCTATCAAAATCAAGTATTTCATGAAAAACAAAAATATGCTGATGTGAAGTTGCATTTTATTCCATACTTGGTTGAGGAAAAGATAATCCAGGTGGAAAAAATTCTTGGAAAGAAAATCTTATTGATATGTTTACCAAGGTTGTTGTCTTTGACAAACTCCCATTTTTAAAGGGTTTCATTGCATGTTTAAAAGATGAAAGGGATTGAGAGGTAAGTAATATATATATATATATATATATATATATATATGCTAAACTGTTTATAATAGAAAAAGAGTGTGAAAGTAAGAAAATTTTGATACAGTATGAGTGACCTTTGAATTTATATATTTTTTAAACCCTTTTGTATTGAATTATATTTATTTTAAATCTTTGAATTTATCTGATTTTTGTATATTATTAAGTGAATCTCAAAATTTGTGGGTTAAGAGGGTAAATATTTTAATTTAAAAAAAAAATGAATAGGAAGGTAAAGCAGATGATTCTTCTTCTTTCACATCAAATCAAATCAAAAAAGTGAAAAAAAAAAGAAAAACCCAACTTTAATCACTCTCTAAATGCCCACTTAGCACAAATTCCCGTACTTTCTTATCAACGCTCCAGATTTCATCTCGTACCAACCAACGGTAATGATCTTCCGCCTCTTCGCTCTCTCACACACTCCGATGTTGCGCCTTTCGGCATCGCGACAGCGGCACAACAAACAAATCCTTGCTGCCTACGCGGGACTGGGCCCTGTCCTGTGTCCAGAGGGCGGGGACTCTTGTTTTGGCCCGTGTTTTCACGCTGTGTTTTATTTAATTTTTGTTTAATGTGAAATTACAATTTTATCCCAAATGATTTGTTACATACTTACATTAAAACATTTTTTAATTACTATACTTTGACACCCTTTTAATTCTTTAATTAATTCTGAAGTTAAACATTATTTTAATTAAATTAAATTTGGATATATATATATATATATATATATAGTATTATATTCATATTTCATAGCTACCTGGAGAAGTATCCTTGAAAATTTTTTGGAAAACATTTCATTTGAATGTAATTCCTTCCAATTTCAACAAATTTTTTTGGAACCATATGAAAATTTCTTGAAATTTATTTTATTTTTTTTTTAAATCTAATGAATCTGAAAGTAGTTTGCGGTAGTACTTGTACAAACGCCAAGAACAACACAAAAAAATGGTACAAAAGCACATGTTGAAACATTCACACAACCCAACTTACAACACTCATATTTATTTACTAATTGTGTTCTTGTAGAGAGTAGAGTTCGAGTATTGCTGCTTCCTCTCTAATAATAACTCAAAAACCACAGTAATTGTTGCCCAAGAAAAAGGACTTTGGTCTTATATTAGATAGGTTTCAGTGTCCGACTTTGAATCTGCGGCAAGTTTTGAAGGTTAGCAAGTGCTGTAAGAAAATGCGGTATTTTGATTTTAAACGAGTGTTGGAAACTTGAAGACTTCGTAGAATCAAGATTCCTTTGAGAAGTGGATGATAAGAGAGTAAGAGTTAGTGGTAAATGATTCTTTGTGTCTTTCTTTTGAAGATTTTGAGCAGAAATTCCCTCTTTTTTTGTGGTATCTTGTAAACACTTGTCATTTGAGAGTTTATGAAGAAACTAAAAGGTTCTCTCATCCCGTGTCTTCTCCTCGAGTCGAAAGTGGAAAAAAGTTTGGAGCTTTCTTTGTTTTTCTTCTAGGTTTGAGCTCTAAAAACCATGTCTTTGTCTTCAAGTAAATCAAGCACAAGATGAAGTTTTTTATGTGGGTTTGGTGTTATTGAGAACTTTTTGTTTATCATAGTTTGTTTTTAGTCTCATGGAGAAAACTTCAGCTGTGTTTTTGCTGTTTATGATTCTTTGGTTTCACTGCACAAGTGTGCAATGCCAAGAACGAAGTAATGAAGCTCCATCTCCTTCGAAGTCAGAAGAAGGTGATAATGGGATTAAAAGAATCATTCTTAGCATTGTATTAGGAATTTTGACTGGTTTGATTGCATCCATTCTTTTTGCTTGTATAGTTAGATGCTTTTTTGGTTACATAAATCAAACTCCAATTCTCAAGGGGCCTGTTTTATTTTCACCAAAAATTGCTCCCAAGACACTCCAAGCAGCTCTGGCAAACGAGAACCAGTTGCTAGGCTCAAGTCCTAATGGAAAGTACTACAGAACTGTTCTTGATAATGGGCTCACAATTGCTGTGAGAAGGCTGGAACCCTTTGAGAGTGATGGTTCACCTGAGAAACAGAACAAGGCGGCGAAGAGACGGATTCAACAACAGCTGGAAATTCTTGCTAGCTTGAGACATAGAAATTTGATGAGTTTACGAGCTTATGTTCGTGAATCTAATAGATTTAATTTGGTTTATGATTATGTGCCAACCGGGAGTCTTGAGGACGCTATTAATAGAGTTAGAGAGAATCAATTGCAGCTTGGATGGGAAGTCAGACTTAAAATTGCAGTCGGAATTATTAAGGCGTTACAGTATCTTCATTTTACTTGCAATCCTCAGATTTTGCATTTTAATTTGAAGCCTGAAAATGTGTTGTTGGATGCTGAATTTGAGCCTAGGCTGGCAGATTGCGGGTTATTGAAACTAATGCCAGATTTGGATAGAGCAACTTCTGCTTATAGTTCTCCAGAATGTTTCCAAAATCACAGGTATAAAAAATGCTTCTTCCAAAATTTGTAGTCGATTGAATTTGGCACTGCTTATGATATTTGCAACTGATAGGATTTCTATAATGTTTTGCGTCCAAGCTCATGATGGAAATTGAAGTTTGCCTCAGGATTAATGGTTATTGCTCTTGGTTTTCCTGTTGACAAAATTCTACACAACTATTGAATTTGATAGCCGTCATTCCTGTCTAAATGAGTGATTTAGATTTCTGAATTTGTAATTGTTTGCATTCTCTTGGCGTTTCTGTTATTAACTAGAACTTTAAAGTATGTGGTGGCTGATGGAAACAACATTATTAACTTGTATATTCAATTTGATGCTATGAAATTCTGTTTCTATTATTTCTAGTTGCCTAAAAATGGAAAGAAATATGTATGCTTACGTACATATTTTGCAATTAGGACTGATCTAGAACCTCATTTTATTTTTGTTTTTTCCTGTTTTGTCTCTCTCATTTGACGGGGAAAGAAATTTCAAATTTAGTTGCTTTAAGAGGGTTATACAGCTCTAGTACTTTCCATTGGATTCATGTTGATTTAGTTTTCTTGTCATTTGCTGGTCCAAGTAAAGCATATGTGCTAATCAGTGAGCTTCGACAGAAATTTTCATGAATGCCATATTTTCTTTCGACGCACTTAATTAAACCAAACTCTTTGTACTCCCCGACATCTGCTATATGAAGTTTGAAAAATGATCTATTTTGACAGTTACACGGATAAGAGTGATGTCTTCAGCTTTGGGATGATATTGGCTGTTCTATTAACTGGTAGAGACCCCACTGATCCATTCTTTGGCGAAGCAGCTAGTGGGGGAAGTTTAGGGCGGTGGCTTCGGCATTTGCAGCAAGCAGGGGAGGCACAAGAAGCGCTCGATAAAAGTATTCTTGGAGAGGAAGTTGAGGAAGATGAGATGTTGATGGCAGTGAGAATTGCTGTTGTCTGCCTATCAGATTCACCTGCAGATAGGCCTTCCAGTGATGAGCTTGTCCCAATGCTGACTCAACTGCATAGTTTTTGACCAATATGTAAGTAATTCATTCAAAATCAAGTCCTCAGATTTTGGAAATCGGGTATTTTGGTCTGCAATCCTGTGAAGTTTAGTTTAGTTTTTAAAGATATCATGTTGTGATGCAGTTAATGTTTTTTAAATCAAAGTATACCATGTTCAGTTTCTATACATGACTGATGTAATGTAGATTCCTAACTGGAAGAAGTGGACCATTTTGATCATATAAATGTGTTTGTAGCTGAGCCACATTATTGTGTTCTCAAACGTCTAATAGTGGTGGGGTTTTGTTGGCTATCTTTATTTAGACACAACTTTATTGAAATCAGGTCTGCTTCATCTTACAATCTGGCTATCTTTTATTTGCAGACAAATCTATTATTGACAGCCCTTGAATATGAGATTATTGTTTTTGAACATCTTTTTTTTGGATGAAATATTACCAAACGAAGTTGCTTGAATTATATAATATAGTAATAAAGCATTCATGTGACTATCTTTTTGGTAAAAAATAACATGAATCGATTTCTTTTCTTTGGATGCCCTTTAGGGTTTGTGTCTAACAATTTGGCTCGTTCACAAAATAATGTTGGATATTTGTCTCTTACTGCTGACCTAGACAACTTGAACTGATTGTACCAAATGACTCAAGAATTTGATCTTGATATGCCTTGAATGAGTTTTGAACCATCCTCTTTTGTGGGTGTCTCTTGTCTTTCTCATTTAAGCTGCCATAAATATCATGTCACCTTTTGCTACATGTTGGTTCTTTCAAGTTCTTTTCTTTGGAGCTAAAAGATGACTAGAAGAGTACTGAAATTTGGTTAAAGTTACTTTTGTATTTTATAATTGTTCTACATGAAATACCTAAAAATTTTTTCCTTAAAATATTCCAGTATCTCAACATAAAAATGGTTATGAAAAAAAAAAAGAAAAGAAAAAGGGAAATAGTGGGGAAGAAAGAAAGTTGAAAAGTGGACATTGATTAAAATGGTTTGTCTTTGGTAAAAGGTTGTGACAAAAATATGGAAGAATGGGATGAATGAATAGTCTGGAAAAAAGGCATGTGGTCTGACTGACTCACTGAGGAGTCATGCCCCTCTGGGACCAAACAAGACGTAATCCATGCCATGCATGCTTCAAAAGTACTACTGCTCCCAGCTGTCATCTCGCTTTTCATGTTTCAAAATTACAACAAACTCCTTTTGATGACCTACCAATGGCAATGGGATGGGGCTGTCATTCTAATTATATCTTCCTCAACCACCTTCTCTGCCGCCTTCTTTTTTCAATGCCGATTCCAAACGATACAATTCTGCATTTACTTGTCTCTGGTTGTTGCATGGTCAAATGACTATTATTTCAATGAAATCATGATATTCCACTCTTAAGTTGAAAAATCAAGTTTTTCGTCCTTCCATCGATTTTGTTAATGTAAAATATTTAGTTTTACTATAAATTATTATACTTTTTTTTTATTAGGGAAATGATAAAATTGTCTTTAATACTTAATAAAAATGTTACTATTTTGAACCTTATTTTTAATAAAATTATGATAATACTCTAAATTAATTTTAAATATTAATTATAATTACATTATTTTTATTTATTTTCTATATTTTATTTATTCTTTTCCTCAGCCATGTCCGTCGTCACCATCCTACCAATGAAAAAAGAAATTTGAAAAAAAAAACGCTAATTGGATCTAATGGAAGAAGCTGGTAAGATGCATTTATACATGTTGTTAGATCATTTGAATGTTATTCTGATATGATAGCAACATAATTAATATGGAATAAACATACATACTGTCATGGATAAACTGTGGATGTGGGAGATCAATTGTTGTTTTTCCTCTTATAGTAAGTTGTCCAAGATCTAGTGCTTCCAATATCTTTTTTCTGTAAGCAATGGATGGAGTGGATAGAGTTTTTAGAGGATATCATGGACTAATCTTTTTCATGTAATTTTTCAGCAATTCTATGCTTGCGTTTCCATGAAACACAAAAGATAAAGAGACAAACTGCTTATTTGTTACAGCTTGCTGTGTTATATCATTATTCTCTATAAGTTTTTTTTTCACTATATGTCATTAACAGCAACATATAACAAAAATCACTACCCTAATTTTCTTAACTAAAAATATGCATACGGAAGCTTTAAATAAAATTGTGATGGGATGCTAAAATCTAATGTACAGTATTATGAAAGAAAACTCATATAATAAATATTATTTAGTAATATATGAAACATACATAATATTGTGTATCACATGCATAAGCAATACAAAGCATGTGAGCTAACATACTATCAGCTGAAAACTAAATATATACATATACATATACATATATACAAAACTAAAAACTCGAATGGAAACCTGTTTAAGCTATATCCCACTCTCCAGTCATCTTGTGCTCTAGCTTAGTTTTCTCGAAAAATTCTAACCTACAAGAAAAAAAACTGAAAGAGATGAGTGATAAGTCACTTTGTAAGTATCTCCTATCTCTACTATTGGGTAGACTATATTCTGATCTATCCTTGTAACTAGTCACAAGGTTTTAGGCTTTCTCTCTCTTTCTAAACTCATTGGCTTATTCATATCCTCAGCCTGATAGACTCTGCTTCGTCTTTTACTAGCCTAACTTCTTATTTGAATAACTTAATCTACTTCTTAGCTAGATCTCATAAGCTATTTCTTCTTCTCTAGCTTATCCTTTGCTCGAATTCTGCTTCATTTCATGTCATAAGTATATACATAGGTATACGTATACAATATGGAATGAAAAAGAGTCTAGCTTGATGCAACTTAATGTATTCAAATCTCTTTATAATCCATCTTAAGTTCTCTATCCTTACTTCTTAGTTAATAACTGAGATCTAAAATACTCTTGAGTTCTCTTAGGCCTTAGATCTCTAAATTGTATAACTATTCTCTATTCTTTACTATTTGTTAATCATAACTTCACTTCTTTCTTGCTCTATTGTCCGTGTTTTGAATTATGTTATGTTATGTTATATCATGGTATGAGGTATGATGAAAAACATGTATTTGCCCTTGAATCTATTTGTTGAAAACATTTACTAAAAATGTTATTGGGATTCGAAGATCTAAAAATACTAAAATATTGAATCTGAAAATCTCTTTATATTCAAAAATACTTATTGTATTAATTAGACTGATGAACATAAGAATTCGATATCTTGACCATATGGATTGAACTAGACTTGCGATATGCCAATAAGTTAAAATATCCTACCATACCAATCCTTATACCAATAATGTTGAACCCCTGATGTTTTGATGATGATAAAAATATAATTAAGTTGTTAATTAATGTTTAAAAATGTTTGAGATGCTAATCAATCCCTTGCATGAAGTAATTCATGACAAAGAAGGGAAGAAAATTTTATTTTTGCAGGTTTTAGGTCTCGCACGACCGTGTGCTTTAGTAGCACGACCGTGCTTGACCAAACAGGTCCTCGTGTGTCTAAAACACGGGACCGTGCGTCTGACCGTGCAAGGTTCTGTGATTTTCTGGAAGAAAAATCTCAGACCCGCACGGGCGTGCGTGCATGATGCACAACCGTGTGCATGCACTACACGGGCAATACACTACCACATCAATCGTGCAGCCTGATCGTGTGAAACTGAAAGATTCAAAAGTCATTTGAAGCACGACCGTGCGTAGTGGAAGCACGACCGTGCACATAACTTATGAAGAGCACGGGAGATCAAGCCGTGCAAATGAAACCGTGCAGCTGGTCAAAGAAAAGGAGTCAACGCACGACCGTGCACGCTCAATACGCACGACCGTGCGTTATGGCAAATGAGGAGCACTACCAAAGAGCACTACCGGGATGATCGTGCAAGACTGATCGTGCAAAGGTATTCATCTCACGCACGACCATGCAGAATTGGCACACGACCGTGCGCTAGCAAAAACGCACCCGTGTGCTGCTCGTGCGCTCATCGTGTAGTCAAGCCGTGCTAGCTTCTGGAATTTTTGGACAAAACCTTGAAGTATCAGTGCACGACCATGCATCTAGGGAGCACGACCATGAAGGGTCGAAGCACGACCGTGCGTCAATGACACACGACCGTGCATCATTGGCGCTAAGCTTTTAAGTCGACCGTTGGAAGTCTGAACGAGCAATAAATGCAGCATGCACGACCGTGCACTAGAGGAGCATGACCGTGCGCCTGGAAAATTTATTGCAGAGCTTACCTTTTCCAACTACTTCAACGGATAAAAAGCTAGCAAACGGCTCCTCCCTATTCTAGGCAATGAATCAAGTATAAAAGGAGAGCTATTTGAACTGGAGATGTAACTGAAACGAATTGAAAAAGCCAAGCTATCTACATCATTCTTCAATTGCTTTGTTTCTCTCTCTAAGCTTATTCACTTACATACTTGAGAGAACTTGTACTAAACATTTGATTTTCCAGCCTATTGAGAGGCATTTACAATCAATCTCTTTATTTACACTTCATTTGTAAAAAGGGCGAAATTCCCTTGTGAGAAAAACTATTGTATCTTCGGGTATTGAAGATAGTGGAAACTTCAATCGGGTTTGATTGAAGAAGAGGACGTAGGAGGCTTGTGTTCAAAGCTCCGAACCTCTCTAATCTTGGCTGAGCAACTTCTGAACTCTCTCTCTTTATTGCTTTTATTGTGCATTGTGTGTATTATAGTGTTAATTGTGATTATTGCTTTAGAAATTTTAAATAATCCTATTCACCCCCCCCCCCCCTCTAGTATTATTTCTCTATCACTTAAGGGTTTTTCAATTGGTATCAGAGCAGGACTCTAGGAAATTAACTAAATCTAACGATTTTTAGAGTTAAAGATCTTTGTAGAGAAATGGCTAGCACATCCGCCCCTGTTTTTAGTGAAGGTCAATGCACTACTAGGCCACCACTATTTTGTGGTGTTAACTACACCCAATGGAAAATTAGGATGAGGCTACATATAAGATCTATAGACTATAAGCTATGGAAAATAATTGAGCATGGAGATTTTATTCCCTTAGACCATAGGACAAACTTGCCTAAAAATGAGGATGAATATAATGATGATGATGAGAAATTGTTAAGTTTGAATGCCAAGGCTATTAATATATTATTTTGTGCTTTGGATTCTACAGAATTCAATAGAGTTTCGTCATGCGAATCGGCTAAGGAGGTGTGGACCATCCTTCAAACTACGCATGAAGGAACAAGCCAAGTCAAGGAATCAAAGATTGAGCTCTATTTAGAGAATATGAGCTCTTTGAGATGAAGACAAACGAAAACATAACGGACATGTATAAAAGGTTCTCGAACCTAGTCAATGATCTAAGAGGACTAGGAAAGAAATTTGAGAATGTGGAGTTAGTAAAGAAGATACTGAGGTCCTTGCCGGAATCCTGGACCATGAAAGTGACTGCAATAGAAGAGTCCAAGGATTTGACGAAATTGGGAATGGATGAGTTGATCGGAAGTCTGCTCACATTCGAAATGAAAAGAAAACCAAAAGAGGATGAAAGCAAAAATACCAAAAGCATTGCTCTTAAGGCTGTAGAAGAGGAAGAAGAGGAATCCTCCATGGATGAGGAGGATGTGAGCCTGCTGGCAAGGAGGTTTGGAAAATTCCTGTCAAGGAACAGGAAGATGAAAGTAAGGAACAATTTCAAATCCAGAGGGAAAGAAAAAGATGACTATGACAAGGAGGTGATTTGCTTCAAGTGCAAGAAGCCTGGACACATAAGACAAGACTGCCCTCTGTTGAAGAAAAAGAAAAAGGAGAGTGCTGAGAAGAGGTACAAGAAGAAAGCCTTAGCTGCCACTTGGAGTGGCAGTGATGACTCAAGCGACGACAGTGAGGAAGAAGAAAGGGCCAACTTGTGTTTCATGGCCAAAAGTGACTCGGAGGATGATGAGGTATGTGAATCTAATTCATTCTCATTCAATGAATTGCAAGATGCTTTTGATTCATTATTGTTAGAATTTAAGAATGTTAGCTCTAGGAACAAAGTGTTGAAGAAAGAAATAAATTGTGTAAAATTAAGTTTAGAAAAAGCTGAGAATGAAAGTAAAAAAGTTTTAGAGGAGAAAACAAATATTGAAAATGAATTGAATTTACTTAAAAAGGAAAAAGAAGAGTTAAAGGCTAATTTAGGTAAATCAAATAGAATTCTGGAAAATTTTAAAATAGGAACTAAAAGGTTAGATGAGATGCTTGCATCTCAAAGAAGTGGGCTAAATAAAGAAGGTTTAGGATATAATGGAAGTAATCCATTTATAAACAACCATAAGATTCTAAAAAGGCCTAAATCAATTGAACTAAAGTGTAAGTATTGCTCTTTCCATGGACATACTATTAGAAAATGTCCAATTAGGAATGGCAAACCTTATAGAATTAAGAAGGTTTGGGTTCCTAAAGGGACAATCAAGACTAACTTTCCTGGACCCAAAACCATTTGGGTACCAAAAAAAGACTTAAATGTATGTCTTGTGTAGGTATGCTTGGAGGTGAAGAGAAAGAAATCAAGCAAGTGGTACTTGGACAGTGGATGTTCAAGACACATGACCGGAAACAAGGATCTCTTCACATCACTGAAAGAAAAAGATGGAGGCAATGTCAACTTTGGAGACAATTCAAAGGGAAAAGTTGTTGGAATTGGCTCCATAGGTAATTCTTCACTTTGTATTAATGATGTTTTATATGTTGAAGGCCTTAAACATAATTTACTAAGTATTAGTCAATTATGTGATAAGGGTTTCAAAGTTTGTTTTCATGCATTATGTTGTGAGATTATTGACATAAGCACTAATAGTATTGCATTCATAGGACATAGACATTCAAATGTGTATGTTATTGACTTGCATAGTATTGCATCTAATGATTTATGTCTCATGTCAACCAAGGAGGAAGACATGTGGCTATGGCATAGGAGATTAGGACATGCAAGCATTGATGTTTTAGAAAAATTGTCTAAAAAGGATTTGGTCAAAGGTTTGCCAAAACTTATTTTTAAAAAGGATGAAATTTGTGATGCATGTGCTTTAGGAAAACAAACAAGAACATCTTTTAAAAGCAAAAATGTTGTTTCTACATCAAGACCACTTCAACTATTGCATATGGATTTATGTGGACCTTCTAGAACTTTGAGTTTAGGAGGAAAACGGTACTGTTTTGTAATAGTCGATGATTTTTCAAGATTTACATGGGTTTTGTTGCTTGCTCACAAAGATGAAGCTTTTAAAATGTTTGTGCCATTCATTAGGAAATTGCAAAACCAAGTAGGTTATGCAATTACTTGCATTAGAAGTGACCATGGAAAGGAATTTGAAAATTCAGATTTTGAAGCATATTGTGATGAGCATGGCATTGAACATAATTTCTCAGCCCCTAGGACACCTCAACAAAATGGAGTTGTTGAGAGAAGAAATAGAACTCTTGTAGAAATGGCTAGGACAATGTTATGTGAAAATGATTTACCAAAATCTTTTTGGGGTGAAGCAATAAATACTTCTTGTTACATAATCAATAGAGCCATGATTAGACCAATCCTTAAGAAAACTCCTTATGAGTTATTTAAAGGGAGAAAGCCTAATATTGCATATTTTCATCCCTTTGGTTGTAAATGCTTTGTTCTCAACAATGGAAAGGATAACTTAGGAAAATTTGATGCTAAATCGGATGAAGCGATTTTCCTAGGATATTCTTCCACCTCCAAAGCGTATAGAGTCTTCAACAAAAGGACACTTGTTGTTGAAGAATCTATACATG